>CM050167.1:89967356-90567356 GCA_027410445.1 Discoglossus pictus
CATGAGATACTCAGCATTGGATGTGCGACCCATTATGATAATTTGAAGCTTCGTATGTAAATTCTTTGATTGATCAGAAAGAGGGAGGGGATATAATTGCACAATAACAGTAAGTTATATTATGTGTTTTTTTCTTCTATACAAACATAAGCACTGTGTCACAAATCAGAACATAACAGCAGATCATTCAAATTTTGGAGCACTAATTAGCATGATAACGCTGCACATACAATGCTGAGTATGTTAAAAGTGATTCATCTATTATTATTTTTTTTATAAATACTTGATTTGGTGACATAAACCTTAATTCTCAGAATAACACTAACCAATTACCAGAGATTTTGAGTTTCTTTACTGGCCAGCGCGGAGGCAGCCCAGGCAGGCTGGGTCTGACGCAGCGCTGCATGACCCGGCGGAGCCTGGGCGCTGCTGATTGGCTGGGGGGAGTAGGAGGGACTTCCGCCCGTTTTGCGGGCTTCCTCCTCACTCTGCGTCAGCCATTGAGCTGATTCCTGCCCTCCGCTTAAGTTGGTGGTCAGTTAGGAAAGTAGCAGATATGCTAGTAAGGTATGTCTAGGGGGTGAGGTTGGTTGAGCAAAGTCCAGGAATGGGTGGTAAAGAGTTGACGGGTGAGGATTTTGTGATTTCTAAGTTGTAGGAATGTCTTCGGTTGGCGGGAGGTGAGGCTCCTCCTCCGGGATGTTATTTGAGCTGTGATGTAACGATGTTAATTATGTTAATTGGTTATTGGTCTATGGTTGCTTTAATAAAGCTGTGGCCCATAATTTTCCCAAGAAACGCTGGGTCAGTGTGTTTATTTATTCTACCGCCCAATGGATCTTGCCAGGGTCATGTATTTGTTCCTACCACCACTGCTGCAAGGATGTTGCACGAATCTACTACCGTTTTGTTAAACAGTTCTTGCACCGAGTTCTGATTTTATTGCTTCTCTCTCATTCTAATAGTTTTTTTTAAAAAGTGTTCACTTCCGAATATCGCTAAATCGCTTAATACAGAACAAGAACCAGTGGTTTCTAATATTTTCATATCCTTTTGGAGATGCGGTCTCCATGCCTGGACACAGTGTATTTAACAGAGGTTCTACTTGGCCGGCCTTTCAAAGGGCCAGTCAAAGGACACTCCATATCCCAACCTGGTAAAAAGTTGTGAAGAAACTTAAAAATTAAATAAGGAGATGAAGTTTAAATAAATGCTGATGGGGGCTACTGAGCAGAGCACACCATTTACAGTCAACGGGGAGGTAAACTGCAAGAGGGGGCCCCTCAAGAGTAATAAGAGGGGCTGCAGTCTGGCCAAACTAAAATAAATGTGATACACGGACTTTGCCTTTTATAGAGCCAATCTGGATGTCAAACCACCAGAAGAAAGACATTAACTGTAAAATAAACTACAATTAAATTAGGATATTGAGGGGAAAAGAAACCTGATGGAGGGATACAGAGCAGAGTACATAATTGGAAGGTAAACTCAGACATCCTCCCAGTGGACAAAATAAAAATATGAGGGGAAAATGCAGCCACAACTGCAGGAGGAGGTCCCTCAAGAGTGTCAAGAGGGGCTGTAGTCTGGGGCAACTAAATATGGAACAAGGACTCTCCCTTGCCACAGAATGTAGATCAGGACACTGTATTCTTGGAGAGATCTTACTAGAGATTCTTAGACTAACATTAATACATCACTTTTTGCCACTAATTCCTTTAGCAACACATCAGAGCATCCTACTGGCTTTTCCTGTGACTTTGTTGCATTGCTTGCCTACTTTTAAATCATACCATATAACAGCTCCCAAGTCCCTTTAATCATCAGTTGCTGACATCATATTACCATTAATACTATTAATACCATTAAGTGTTCTGCTATGTTTATTTCCTGGAATGGAAGGAGGAGGGAAGGGGATATAGACATGATTTCAGCATTTATACCTTCTTCTGCCTTGAAAAGAAATGTGACTGTCATCGAAGCTTCCATACATCAGTAGAGTCAACTAAAATAAAGATTTTCTCAAAAAATGCTCTTATGCACATTGCTTACACAACTTCTAATATTATTATTTCACTAACCAGTGCCATTTTCTACAAACTACAGTGATCCTTTGAATCTATGCTGATGTTGCAGCGATGCCAAGATTACAGATTCCCAGTCGTTCTTCCTGACTTCCGAAAGTCTATGCCCTTTGACCTTTTCATTGGGGTATTAAACATTATCACACTCGCTCACTTGTTAAAATAATTGCATTTTCCAGGAATCCCTGATTTGCTAAAATCACAAATCATGTTGTTAAATGGCAGCATGAAAAGACTTTCTGCTTAGTGTTTGTATATTTTTACCCGTAGATAAGACAGCAGGAATCCTCTATCATCATATTTAATTATCGTCTCTGTTCCCGGCTATTTTTTTTCCCAGCCTTATTAATGCAGCAGATAAATGATAGTTTTCAGAATAAAAGATAGCTGGCGGTTTGTGTGAATTTCTCTTTGTTCTTAGGGTCAAGTAGTTTGTATCCAATATCTGGCACTGCAGGGTAAAGCTAATAGAATGGAAATGCAGAGGCACATGTAGTTTGTATTGCGGGGTGCGTGAGGGAGATATAACTGGGAGATAAGGGGAATTATATAGTTCCTTTTAGCACACACTTAGTGGGAATTTGCTAAGCTTCTCTATGCATCCCTGTATTTATCAGGCACATGGAACCCTTTTTCCTTTAGGGAAAAATTACATCAAAGGCTTTCTCCCCTCATCTCAGCGAAATGAGAAGCTTAGCAAATCCCCTTCACTACCATACCTCCTAACATTACAAAGATGGACACCCATTACTGAATAATGCCCCCATTTCCCCTGAAGAACTGAAGACAACAATTAATGTCCTGATGTTAATTAAACCTTCTGGCCTAGATGTTCTAACAACCCTATACTATATTTTTACTTTACATCTACAGTTGTGCTCAAAGGTTTGTATACCCTTGGTGTATTGGTAATATATGTACTGTCACAATCTGCTTCTTCAAGGGGGATTGTTATGAACTTAGTTCAAACCTACCCCAGCAGAATTATGTAGTTTCTGTTCTCTGTGGCACAAAAGATGTATTCTGAAGAGGTACAGGCAGAGAATACTGCATACAGGTTACTAGTGGCCCATGGCAAGACCACTCCCCATGTCAGGATACAACACACAGAAATAGTCTCACACTTTGGATATGTGAAAAATATCTCTCAACCTTTATTGAATGATCAAAACAACATATTTATACTCTCCCATACCACACCCTTGTGTACATTTGTGTATGTGTGATGTCAGCCCATCTGGCTTGCAATCTTGGGCTATCAAAGCTCTTGAGATCAAATTCACCAGATATCTATAGCTGGCTAGTGAAAAAACCTTTATGTTAAACCCAAGTGTTTGCATTGGACTACTTGAAGTACATACATCTGTCTTGACCCAAGGTTTGTATGTGTGAGGGTGCAATGATCTGCAGCTAATTTCTAGGACGATCATTTTTACCAATGCCAAATATGTAAATTTTCCCTCTTATAATATAAGATATATATAGTAGTTTTTTTTCTCCTTTTTATTGTTGTATTTAATGGTTTGTGGAATATTCTTGGCATCTTGTTCTTAAAATATGTCAGCAATTTTATTAAGTTGTTAAGATGCGATTTACTTTGTATATTTTTGTCTTTTCATTTTTTTCTACTTTTTGTTATGTTTGTCTGAAAACAAATAAAATATATATATATATATGTATTATAGTAGGATACATAATAACCATGTACAGGCAACATATAACCACACAATAACACATAATCCCAGTGCAACAATGTCATGCTCCCTTGGCCATATTAATAAATTACTGGCAATATGAGTCCTTAAACAATTAAATCATGACATGTACCATTTTTAAAGAAAACATGAGTGAGCAGGCAAAATTCATTTCTTGTATTTCTTATGGGATTCATATTCAACTGAAGGTTATAACAGAACAATACAATCATAAAACAAAACATGGCAACAAAAAAAAAAATTAAATGAACCTATTCAAAATTTTGCCTAAACACTTATTTCTGGCAACTCGACAATGCAGCTCATTCTTGTTCAAGTACTGTCTTATTGTGCTCCTTGAAACAACCACACCGTCTTATTCCAGAGCAGCCTGTATTTCTCCTGAGGTTACCTGCAGGTTTTTCTTTGTATTCTGAACAATTCTTCTGGCAGTTGTGGCTGAAATCTTTCTTGGTCTACCTGACCTTGACTTGGTATCAAGATATCCCCAAATTTTCCACTTCTTAATAAGTGATTGAACAGTACTGACAGGCATTTCCAAGGCTTTGGATATCTTTTTTATATCCTTTTCCATCTTTATGAAGTTTCATTATCTTGTTACGCAGGTCTTTTGACTGTTCTTTTCTGCTCCCCATGGCTCAGTATGTAGCCTGCTCAGTGCATCCATTGACTATTTATTCACAGACACTAATTGCAATTTAAAAAGCCACAGGTGTGGGAAATAAACCTTTAATTGCAATTTTAACCTATGTGGGTAACCTTGTGTCTGTAGCAAGGCCAAACATTCAAGGGTATGTCAACTTTTGATAAGGGCAAATTGGGTGATTTCTGTTATCATTATGATTTAAAAAAGGAGCCAAACAACTATGTGGTAATAAATGGCTTCATATGATCACTATCCTTCAATGAAACACTTTTTTTTTTTTTGGCAGGGTATGCAAACTTTTGAGCACAACTGTATTAAATATATTCTCACCCTTTATAGGAGGAGAATTTATACCAATCAACATAATACAAGCATACACAATATTACCTAAGCCAGACAGAGACCTCTTGAATTATAGGTATATTTCATTAGTAAATGTGGATATAGTTTTGCTGTTGTTCAGTCATTTTTCCCTCTCTATGATTCAATGGGCCCGTCTGTAAGCCACTGCTGGTCTGAGCTCCCTCAAGATCATGTTCATTGCTTCAATTACAACATCTTTCCATCTCTGCCTTCTTCAAGTGCCTTCAATCTTTCTTAGCATCAGAGTTTCTCTAGTGAATCCTGTTTTCTCTGATATGGTCAAAATATTGCAGTCTTATGATCAAACCTTCCAGTGAACAGATTGGCTTGATTCCCTGTAGTATTGATTGATTGGATCCTCTTGCAGTCCAAGGGACTCTAAGCAGTTTTCTCCAGTACTACAATTTCAAAGACATTAATTCTACATTCTACAGTGCTCGGACTTCTTTATGGTCCAGCTCTCACATTCATATGTTATTACTGTAAATACCATACTTCTAACTATGTGGACCATTGTGATAGTTTAATATGTTTACTTACCATACCTTTCCTCCCCAGAAGCTAATATCTTTTAATGTCATGGCTAAAGTCACCATCTGCAGAGATCTTGGATCCCAGGAAAATGAAATTTGTCACTGCCTAAACTTCTTCCCCATCTATTGGCCAGGAACTGAGATTGCCGTTTGCCATGATCTTTGTCTTTTTAACACTGACCAGCAGGCCATCTTTTGCACTCTCTTCTTTCACCCTCATCAATAAGTCATTTAACTCCTCCTCACATGAGAGTAGTGTCATGTGCATACATGAGGTTGTTGATTCTTCCAACAATAATTTGGGTTTTACCATACTTGCCTTATGCATGATGTATTCCTTGTTTCAGTTGAATAAATAAGGTGACAAGGCTGTCACTTATCACCAGTGTTTTTTGCCAACACGGATTAGTAAATACCAAGTGGTAAGTGGTTAAAAAAAAAGATACTATTTTTAATTTCACATGACGAAATCTCTCTAATCAAGGAGAGAAATGAAAGAAGATGGGAGGGAGAGAATGAGTCATAAGTTCTAGCAGACACACAGAAGAAAACAAACTAAATATTTGGCAAACTGAACAGCTCTTAAAAAGATTAAACGTTTCTATTAGCCTGTGAACCTAGATGATTTTTTTTGTTGGGAATATAAAAAGGACCAATATCAAAAAACTTGCGACTTGCCCGTCAAAAATGACGGTAATAAAATTTGAAGCTATGGCAGTGCTGTTTGCCACAAAATGTAAAGCTTTTGCTCCTCTGAGCACCTACGGCGCTTATTGCGAGGATCTCTCCTTGTGTACTTTTGCTCCTCTGAGCACCTTTGGCGCTCATTGCGAGCCTCTCTCCCCTTATGTCCTTCAAGTTTTGTGCTTTGCAATGATCATGTTCGGCGCTTATCGCAAAGACAGATATATAAGTACAGTGTTAAATATACAATTTTTTTAGTGCAGTGTAAATTAGAAAATGTTTTCCGGTCTCAGAGCATAATAAAGTGATTTAAATATATAACTGCTTTGAGAGTGCTATCGCTGGCAGCCAATGAGCAGTAATACAGATATATATAACTGCAGTGTAAAAAATAAAACATTTTTAGTGCAGTGGAAAGTATAATTTTTTATTTTTCATTACTAATTAATAGTTATTAAATTAATGTACGTTAATAATTAATTCTGAATGAACAAATATATTAGAAAGTGCAAAGCATTCATGTATTCATGAAGTAATGGCAGTGTAAAATATGCAATTTAGCAGTTTTTTTTTTATATATATATTTTTTTCATAATTATTAATTAATGAATTACTTAATATATTAATATAATTTACCTATTTCTAATTAATATATCCAGCAATCAATATCCTGAAGAGCTAACAATCTCTTTGTCAGCAATGTGTCAAGTGTGCAGTATAAATAGGCTGCATGCGCAAGGCCAAACCGTTGCTTTAGTCGTAATGATATTAGTTGCAAGTTAGCGTTGTAAAATGGTGGTGATTGTCTATGTGTTATGTGTCTCGTGAGCTTTCTAATAGTGTATTTTGTACCTTGTACGTTCCTGGGTAAAAGTGGTACTTGTCTGGCAGTGTTTTGCGCGGTTCGGGGTTGTGTAGCCTCTTTTTTTGGGGCTGCCATTTTTTATCTCGCTTAACCAATTTTCGAGTGCTGAAACGCGCCAAATTCGGCTTAAATTTGCTTGCAACCTCACTCCCAGACGTCCTGGCTGTCCCCCTGTACGGTGTGTGAGCTTTGTTTCCGATTTGGCCGTTAACTTCCTATTTTTCCAACCTCGTATTTTTTTTTATAAGTTCCGGGCCTCACAATTTTTTTTTCTAAGTCCCGAGTTCCTCAACTGCTTACAGCCTAAGGCGATCCCACGTTTTCGAACTACTTGGAGGCTACGTGCCGCGAGGCTCGCAGGAGCGCCTTTGGCGCTCATTTCTGCCTAAGTCTCGCGTGTTTCAAAGCCTCAACTGCTCGCCTCGCTACGCAAAGCTTACAAAGGCGCTCATCGACTAAGTACTCCGAGCTCGGAAGACTTCTGTGTTTCAACAGCTCGACTCGCTATGTGAGGCTCGCAAGCGTGACGACGATTCGCAGTTTGAAAACTAAAATATGTGATGTTCTGTGGCAATGGTATAATGATGTTGAGTTATTTATGAACATATCTACAATTATAATTTACGTTATTAAAATCAGTGCAAAACTAGTTGAAGAGTTAGAATGTACTGTGGAGTATCACCCTATTCCAAATATTCTGGATTGTAAAGCTGGTACCCATAACCTCTGGAAGCTAACCAAAAAGTCCCTAAATAAGAAAAAAGTTGAGAGTCACTGGTTTGTAGTAGATGAAACCTCTTTTTCCATCATCACATATAGTTGTGAGCAGAAAAATCTTGGTAACTCAATGTTAAATTTAAGCAGCCTGATTGGCTATTGTTGTCGGCATCGGCGTTGTGATTGGTAGCTAGGTTCACAGCTTGCTCTGTGATTGGATGCGTGGTTGCCTCGGCAGCAGGGGTGAGTTAGTGTAGTGTAACAGTATAGAGAGTTCGGAAGGTGCAGTCTCAGCGTGCCTGAGGCTCCGGTACATGACCCTGGTAAGATCTAATGGGCTTTAGAATAAATAAACACACTGAAACAGCGTTTCTTGGGAAAATTATGGGCCACAGCTTTATTAAAGCAACCATAAACCAATAACCAATTAACATAATTAACATTGTTAAATCACAGCTCAAATAACATCCCGGAGGAGGAGCCGGGCCCGGTCAGTAACCTCACGCCCCGGGCCCGCGCCCAGAGCCTCCCAGTGATTTCCTAAGCATGCCCATAAGGCAGGGCAACGCCCACTTAATCCCGTGGGCCGGGTGCCTCACCTCCCGCCAACCAAAGACATTCCTATTTGCATCCTAACTTAGAATTCACAGAATCCTAACCCTTCAACTCTTTTCCACCCTTTTTTTTGTTTTAAACATAGCTTGAGCTTCCTGAACTTTGCTCAACCAGCCTCGCCCTCTAGTCGTAACCTACTTTCTTATCTGCTACATTCCTATCTGACCACCATTTAAGGGGAGGGAGGGAATCAGCTCAATGGCCAGCTCGGAGTGAGGAGGAAGCCCGCGAAACGGGCTTAAGTCCCTCCTCCTCCTCCCAGCCAATCAGCATCACCCAGGTTCGCCGGTTCACGCAGCGCTACGTCAGACCCGGCGTGCCTGGGCTGCCTCCCAGCCGGCTATGACCCTGGCAAGATCCAATGGGCTTTAGAATAAATAAACACACTGAAAAAGCGTTTCTTGGGAAAATTACGGGACACAGCTTTATTAAAGCAACCATAAACCAATAACCAATTAACATAATTAACAATCACAGCTCAAATAACATCCCGTAGGAGGAGCCCGGCCCGGTCAGTAACCTCACGCCCTGGACCCGCGCCCAGAGCCTCCCAGTGCTTTCCTTGCGTTCCTCCAAGATCTCCTTTTGATCATTTCAGACCACACTATGAACAAGCGTGGGAACCGTTCTAGCCAACACTTCACATCCCTCTTCATCTCTTTCAACATTTTTCTCATAGGCATTACCCCCAAATCGTTGCCCCCGGCATATATAATTAAAATGTGTGGGCTACCATGATGCTGAGCGTTGCTCTCCAACAGGCCATTCACCTGTGTCCATCTCAAGCCGCGAAACCCGAACCATCTTACTTGCATGCTCGTCTCCAGAAAGCCCAGTTGGACCTTGTCGCCAGTGCGGCTAACCGGTGAGCCCAATACATGTAGGAATGGCTGACGATCCACAGCTGTTTAACTTCTGCAACACATAAAACAAATTCCAATTAGACAACCCTTTCTGGCCGTATGTATGACCTAAAACCATGCGACTCCCATCTCCCAATCCTTTTAACAATACTCTCGGGGAGACCTAGCCTTGCTGCCTCCGTAGCGGCTCCGATCCGAAACGAATGTGTGCCGAAGTCCGCTGGGTCCAAGCCTAACTGCCGTAAGGACTTCTTCAGCATCCTTTCTAATTGAAATCGTGACAAGGCCTGGCCATTGGCATGCAATAGCAGTGTGCCTGGGCCCATTGGCCTTTTTTCCAAGTACAACCTCACACTTGCCTGGGGGCAACACTCCGGTACAGTTTTGCATATGACCACTTCCCTTCCTTTTCCGGCCTGATCCGTTTTTGACCTCCCCAGCCATACCAACAATCTGTCACCTTCCAGACAGATGGCCTCCGCCAGCAGCCCCCCCGAACCATGCCTGTTTTCCAAGACCAGATCCCCAATCCTGAAAGCACCAAAGAACGCTAAGGAAAAGGCCGTACGGAAAAGGAGGGATTCGAAGGAGTCCCTGCATAGCACACCCAACGCCCCCCCCCAGGCGTAGTAACAGGGAGAAAGTCATCTGGCGCCTCCTGTCCGTCCGGTTCTTCCCTTTGAACATGCGTTTTACCACCCGGCAAACCACAAACTCCTTTGTTAGGTCCTTCCGTCCTGCCAACCTGAACATAAATGCTAGGGCCGTCAACTGCCGAGCCACCGTTGCCCTGGAAGCACCTATCTCTTCCCCCAGAAGCAAAAACCACAGCAGAATTCCTATGGCTTTCTCTTGTGAACCCTCGCCACCGGCCTTCTCAACCATGTCGCTCCACATGTTCCACACGTTCCTGTAGGCCACCCACGTCTTTGGCGCTACCGACTGCCTGATGTAACCAGCTACCGTACCACTCCAAGCTCCCAGAGTTCTGAAGGTATGTCCTCTCCTTGATCCTTCGCCGCCGGTGCCAGTGTACGGAACCGGGTTCCCTGTAACCGAGAAAGGGCATCAACCATCCCTACGTTAAGGCCAGGAATACACTCGCCCTCACCCAGATATTAGCCCGCAGGCAACAAAGAACCAAGTGCCGTATGACCCGTATCAATGGCCCAGATGCAGCCATCAAAGTATTAACTACCCGGACCGTTTTCGGGCTGCCTGATTGAAAAAGGACCTGCCGGTCCCTGAAGCCCCTGCCCCACAGATGAACCGCCGTGGTGATGGCGAACGTCTCCAGAACCTTAGGATCTTCTGTAAGCCTTCCTTTGACCCATGATTCAGGCCATGAAGCTGTGCACCATGTGCCTCTAAAATAGGCTCCAATTCCGACCACACTTGAACCCACATAGAGGTCTAGCTGCCCATTCGTCACCCTGCTCAGCTGGATCAGGGTGCACCTATTGAAGTTCCGTAGAAACGCCGTCCACACTCGTGCATCTTACCTCATGGCCCTGGACACCGTTATAAAATGATGCAGCTGAGATATCCCGGCTGTAGCCAACGACATTCTTCTGCTGAATATACGGCCCATGGGAACGATCCTGCACACGAAATTCAGCTTTCCCAAGATGGATTGCAGCCGTCGCACTGACACTCGCCTTGCGCCTTCCAGGGCCGCCAGTTCTGCAGACAGGTCCAACACCTTCTCCATCGGCAAGCTGCATTCCATCTTGTCCGAATTGATCCGAATCCCCAGGAAAGTCAGATCCGTGGTCGGTCCTTCTGTCTTCTTTTTTGCCAGTGGAACCCCGAAATCTTTACAAATCCTTGAGAAGGTCCGCAGTATGAAGTTGCATGAGGCTAGCCCAGCCGGACCCACAAAAAGGAAATCATCGAGGTAATGGGTAATCCCTTGGCAGCCCGACTCGGTGTGTGCTACCCATTGCAGGAACTTACTGAAGGCTTCGAAGTAGGAACAAGAAATAGAACATCCCATGGGGAGACACAGATCCCCAAAGTACTGTCCGTCCACGAAGCAACCAAGGAACCGATGAATCTGAGGATGCACCGGGAGCAAACGAAACACAGATTCGATATCCACCTTAGCCATCTTAGCCCCGACGCCTGCCCGCCTAACCAGGTCCTTGGCCCGATCGAAAGGGGCATACGACACTGACGAGTACTGTTTGTCAATCCCGTCGTTGACGGAACCACCTGGAGGATGGGATAAATGCTGGATGAGGCAGATCTTTCCTGCTTCCTTCTTCGGCACTACGCCGAGAGGGGAAATTACCAGACCCTGGAAGGGGATGAAGGTAAAGGGCCCCGCCATCCTACCCAGTTCTACCTCGGACCGGATTTTTTCCGCCGCTATCCCAGGAAACTCCTTTACCGATTTCAGGTATCTTAGCCGTGACTCGAGCGGGACGAGAGAGCATGGAATCTTGGACCCTTCCTGGAAACCTTTGCGTAGTAGGGCGGCCGCCCCGGCTTTTGTTGCCAACCTACTGTAACTTTCTAGCGAAGGCAGCATTGCGCTCATCTGTATAGGGGTCTGTCCCCTCCAGCCCTGGATCCGTCCTTTTGTTTGGCGCATCTTGAGGCCGCGTGATCCCCTCCACAACTCGCACAGACGTGCTTGAAATTGCAGTTTGGTGCCCACTTGCAGACGCCTCGACTAGCTGTGCTCTTAGCAGCAGGGCCTCTAGCCCCGCCTGGGTTCCCGCGAAAGGGCGGCACTGCCCGCAATGGTGTCATTATATTCAGCCAAGAGGCCAAGGCCTTGTCGCTCCATGCCATCTCCGGACGGGTGGACATGTATTGCCGGAATTCCTCGTCATATCGCCACCACGCCATTCCACCATACGTCCGATATGAGTTCCTGATTTCCTCCATGTACACGAACAGCCCTGAGTATTGTTCCGGGTGTCTTTCTTCCATGACACAGGCCATGATGGCAAATGCCTGTAACCAGTTGTCGAACGTTCTTGGCATGCGCCTGAAAGTGTGCCTCCGGTCATCTCCTTCCCTGTGAAGCCTCTCTGGATTCTCGTTCATCCGTGACATTGGCAACAAGGAAAATATCTCTATGTACTCCCGTCGCCAGATTTTTTCTTTGATGTCCAAGGCTGGATCCGGGAAGGGATGGATCCGCCCAAGCCTTCCCAGCCAAGCCCCCCCCACCCATGCCCCAACTTCTGCATTGGAGACGCCAATGTTATGGGTTTCTATAAGGGCTTTTAGGGACGACAACAATTGAGATTCCCTGGGAGAGGCTCAATGTACTGCCACCCCCGTCTTCCTGAAATTTGCCAGCTTCTCACCTGATTCTCCTTGCCCTGGTGCGGCAGCCATCCTGGGTGCAACCTGTTGGTCTGGATGGGCGGGTGTCCCTGCACATCTTGACCGCTGTGGGCTCCTTTCACCCCCTCTTGTGCAAGCACAGCTGCAGCCGCAAGACCGTCTGCTCCGAGACCTGGATCTCCCTCCGGCTCTGGGGAAGCATGAAGAACAATCACTAGCTCTCCTGTGTCTATCCCTCATTATGTAACGCGCAGTTCGCTCCCCCCAAAGGAGTACTCCGACTCGGCGGCTACGATAGGGCGTAATGATTCCCTCCGGCTCGGCGGCCAATGGCGGTCAATGCTATCCCTACCCCGGTCCTGCCCCTGAGTCACTATGGGCGTCCCTGTATCCGTAATGATGTCAGGGATGGGTGAGTTGCGCTGTGGCCTAGCTCTCCTGTCAGGGGATTTCTGTCTCCTGGCTGGTGTTGAGGTGAAAATCAAAGGACTGTACCTGCTCGTTGACTTTCGGACCCTGGTGGGGTGCGACTGCCGTGCCACCTTGGCTGCTACCGGAACCTCGTCGATGACCACCCTGCTGTCATCTGCAGCCATCTCCTCCATCACCTGATCCCTTCTTCCTCTGGTCGTCTCTTTTTTCTTCTCTGTCTCTCCCTTGGCGTTGCGTCGTCCCTGTGAAACACCTGCAGCGCTGGCAGTGGTTGCGGCAGTGGGGACCGCAGGGGCGAACCAGTGAGAACCTGTAGGAGCTTTTTTAAAGCTCCTTGTACTTTTGCTGTTCCCCTTGGAGCCTCGAGGCTGATTAGCGGTGTCACTGGAACCTTGGTTCTGCTGTGGACCATGGGACAAGACGCTGGGTGGTGGCTGGATGTCTAGGCCCTCGCCCGCGCTTACCACTGGCACCACGCTCTCTGCGGTGGGGGAGATAAGCTCCTGCTGTGAGCCTGGGTCCCTATTGCCAGGACCAAGTGACAGGGGGTGGCTCTACTAGTGGGGTGCCCAGGGTAACTATAAGGGGTAGAGGGAAGGCTAATGCTGGAAGAGGGATCGGGGTCACTTTATTAATTTAGTGCCCCTTTTCTACTTGCCCTTATGTTTATTGCAGAGAGCGCAGCGTGCAGACCTCAGATCAGCTCAATAGCCGGCGCGGAGTGAGGAGGAAGCCCGCGAAACGGGCTTAAGTCCCTCCTCCTCCTCCCAGCCAATCAGCATCCCCCAGGCTCCTTTCGGTCATGCAGCGCTGCGTCAGACCCGGTCTTCTTTTAGACCATGCACTTTTTTAGTCACCCTCCTTTGAATTATTTCTAATTTGTTGTATGTGTCCCCACCTCATTAACTTCCTTTCCTCTGTGATATCTGTGATAATTTATCTTTATTTCTTATTCCGTACTTTATAAAAATACAACTATTCATCTCTCACACTATGAAATATATGTTTTACTATTATTAAAAGCCAGAGTGTATTTTCATTTACATAAACAGCAATTTATTCAATTCTTAATCTTGTTTTAGAACCTAATTAAATTATGTGAGAAAATACTAATTATTTTTTTAAACAAAAATAATAATTTACACAAATAAGTGGTATTTTCTATCAAACAAATAAAATTACATGTTTTAAACATTAAAAAAAAGTCTGTTTTTGAAGTTCGTAGCATCAGCAGCTATGTAAACCATGAGCAAACGTTTCAGAGTAAATATTTAATTTAAAAAAGGTCTGCTTGTGCCGGAAGGTTTCCATGTGTATGTCCTCCACTCTTTCTAGTAGTAGATTGTATATGTATTGTATAAATATAAATTTATCTAAAAGCTTATTTAATCAAGGAAAAAGGCATAAAGCTAGAAAAAAAAATGATGCCTCTGCTGAACTCTTGAGGCATCCATAATACATTGGTGAAAGTGTATGTTAGATGGGTATTTACATTTCAGAAGAGCTGCGGTTGCATCTATTAAAGCAAAGTTCCTGATTCTGGGGGCCTCATTCAATTGCGATTTGGCCAATTGAATATAAGCACAGAGCATATTTTTACAGAAGTTTTTAGTTAGTGAAGACCTTGCTTTTGGATAGAAGGTCACTAACTAAAAACTTATGTAAAAAAGATATGCTATGTGCTTATATAGAGCCCTATTCAATTGGCCAAATCGCAATTGAATGAGGCCCTGGGACTGTAAGGGGGAAAGGGTATGGCATTCATTTCTGATTCAATTACCTAACAAGGACTATTGATCTCTCTCTGTTCCTTCCTCCTCACCTCTAGTTCCACTGACAAACACATAAACACATCCTCATGATCCTGCTTTCGGGAAGTGGCTAAATCGCACTTGAATGAGGCCCAATTTTAGTGAATTTTTTCTTGTACTAAAGTGGATACTTTAATACATTTAGTAGGTTATTTGCATTACCGATTCAGTAGCGAAAGGAGGGAGAGTTGGATTAGCATTAACATTTGATATATTTTATCCCCCACTCATGTTCTGTAGCGCTTGAAAGTAAACTCCCAAGCTCTGCTTACTTTGCTCTGAAAAGGAAGTATAACTGTCATGGCAGCTTCCACGCAAAGTTCCTGGTTCTGGGACTGTGAAGGGGAAGGGGTACGACATCAATTTCTGATTCAATATTTAGCACTTCCTTGCAAAAAGAACAAGCACTTCTATTTGTTTTCTTGTAGTGACATCTTGTGGCCGTTTACTTGTATTAGTTTTCCTTCATTTATGTGTTCCCGCTCTTTCTGCCGGTAGATGCCTCCCCCAGATCCACCCCCAAGGTAGGCAAGCCAAGCCCCCGGTTTTCCCTGCCTCCTGATTGGCTCTTTTATGGACCAATTAGCTGCATACTTGTGGAGGCACATTTGTTATTGGTTAGTTCAGCCCACAGACATGTAAATCCTTTGTTCTGAAATTATATAAATTCACTGCCTGTAACCAGAAGTAAACATGCTCTTCTTGGGAAACTTAGACAAGGGTGTGTTTCATTTAGAGGGAAGACTACTGAGCTAAAATTACTTTGCTGCCCTGAATCTCTACTCCTCGCTTGGAAGAAAGGATTGAATACCGGGTTGAACTCTGCTGGATAGGATTAATCTCCTTGGCCTTTTCAAGCCCAATGAAGAAACAGATGATCCAGTGAACCTGGGCTCCAGAGCTGATACTGATGATCCTGATCTGACCACCGGGCACTGAGAGGTCCATTCCTTCTAAGAAGATAGCCTGAGAGGGGGATTCCTGTAGCCAAAGGCAGGAATTTCTGGAGCTGAATAGTGCCCTGGGATCTTCACAGTTTCTGTTTCTGGGACTGCAGGGGGGAAGGGGTATGGCATACATTTCTGATTCAATTATCTAAAGTTCCTGTTTCTGGGACTGTGAGGGGGAAGGGATAAGTTAATAAATGTAACAGATTATTATAAAGTGGATCATTTAATACATTTAATAGATTATTTGCATCACCTATTCAGCAGTGAAAGGAGGGAGAGTGGGATTTGTATTATAATTTTATATATTTTACCCCCCACTCATGCTCAGTAGCGCTTGAAAGTAAACTCCCAAGCTCTGCATACTCTGCTCTGAAAAGGAAGTATAACTGTCATGGAAGCTTCCATACACTAGAAGTGTTTGCTAAAATCAAGACAGCTGGTATTGCCATGGCCTAAACAGCTTCTAACGCTGTTGGTTGTTTATTTCACAAACATATGAGTTGTTCCCAACCGAGAGATGACAGCATCTGGCATGATACATATGTTGTTGACAAACAACAGGGCATGTTTCCCTCTTATATCTCCCAGTTCCCTACTTGCTGTAAAACCTACGCCCTCTCACTCACAAACTCTGAATAGCTATTCAGAGTTTGTGAGAGAGATGGCGTAGGTTTTACAGCAAGTAGGGAACTGGGAGACATAAGGGGCAAACATGTCCTGTTGTTTGTCAACAACATATATATCTTAAAGGACAGTAAAAAAAGGGGGGGATATGATTAAAAAAACTTTAAATATATCAAAGGATTTAATAATGTTCAGGAGTGTATTACAGAAAAAGATAAATGCAAAAACAAGAGATCATGATTTGTAGATAGAAGATATAGTGCTCATATACTACTCTAAAGAAAGGTAGATAAGAGCACTATCCTTCTATTGGAAGTTGTAGGGTCAACCACAGTAAAATAATTCAGAATCTTTACAATTTATAATAAGCCCCTCCTGAGTAGGACATGGAAGGTTTCTGGATATTAATATACCTATGTATCTATTTACTTCTGTGTATTCTATTTTATTAAGAAGCGCTGTTAAACTCTGCTTTTTTTCTTCCTACAATCCTACAAATAGTTCAACTAGTTCCCAATTGGTTTCTCCTCTATGTACCTCATGAAGACAGTACTTCTAAGTACATGGAGCCCAATTCAATTGCAAGCCCACATCTCGCGGGATCCAGGCTGTATGTCTGCGGACTCCCATTTGTCTCTGATTCCGGTGCTATTCAATTGAAGGAGCCAGCAAGTTACGGGCCTATAGCCGACTTCGTAAACTATGCACTGGTCCATAGCAGTTCAGGGCGGGAATATGATCAATTAAGCAAAGCCATAACCTCCCATTTTGAAATAGCCAATAGAAAATGAGACCGTCATTATTATGGCAGTAAAACATGGAGGTTACGTGTCAATCAATTAGGTTTGGGGGGGGGGGGGGGGGGCGATTTGCGATCAGACTTGCAAACCCACAAAATAAAGAATTATGAAAATGAATGCCAATACTGTTCTAGTCCACATGGGTGGCCTGATATGTATTAACTCATTGATACCCGAGATCGATATAACCCCGAAATGAAACATATAAATAAATCTTATATACTGCCAATTTGCAAACTTGAGACTGTTGTGCAATTAATTCTAATGTATATCATCGCTTTCCCCATTATTTACAGTGCATTATTGATTTTTTATTTGCATTTACAGTGCTACGGATAGGTGATTAACCCCCTTGCGGGTCCTTTGTAGCACTCGTAGGATTTTCTCCTTCATTTGCCGTTTTATGGTGTGAAAACATCTGCGGTCTTGGGGAAATTGGAGCAATTGAATAGTGATTTGCAACTTTAGAGATCAGAACTCTTGCGGACGGGAAAGATCAAAGGCTTCGGGAGACTGTAAGTTCCGGGTTTAAGCATTGCAGAGTTGTTAAACCCGTAACCCGTTCAGAGCCCTCAAAAAGACGCCAATTGAATAGCAAATTAACTTGCGGCCTCACTTGTGGGCTACAGTAACTTGCGATAGCTCAACTGAATCGGGCTCATTGTTTGCACGGACTCATTGTAATCATTCTGGAACATGCTACTTAAAAGTGGTCACTGACAGGCTTAATTGAAATAAATAGATACAAGGGTATATTATATTTCTAGTGAAATTCAGAAACCTTTGATGTCCCTTTAAGCCTGGGCTTTTAGCGAGATGGAACAGGCTGACTAGATGGGCATACTGGATCTTATCTACTGTCAAATCAAAGTGTATCTAGATTAGATTTAGGAGCTGAAAACTGAAAGGTCTATGACATTTTGCAGAGCCTGTAATTTAAATTGGAGAGAACTCTACCCTTTAAAGAATGACTGTAAACTAATATTTAAAATATTTTTTTCCCTTTTATATGCAATTATGCAGATGTGGAATCCATTTTGGTTCATGCTGACCAGCTTCTTGATATGGGAGGAGCCTTTGAATGCAGAGGAAACTTCTATATGTACAGTAAAAATATGAGAGCTAAAACTGCCAGTGGTATTAGCAAGACTAATGGAAAGCTCAGCATTTGACAAGGGAGAAAGGAGCTGAAAGAATCAGTGCCAAAAAGAGAATGGAACCCCATGGTAAATAATTAACTGCATGTAAAAGTTAAACATGTAAAGGTTGTGTTTATGTTTGGTTGTGTTTGGCAATCATAACTTTTAGTTATGGAAATACTTTAACTACAGTGATCCTTTAGTGAACAGGCTCCATGGAATAATATAGAAATTGAACAAGTTTTCTTCTTTGGCTGCACGCACAGAATTTCAGGATTTCTTTACTTGGGCATAGGTGGAAAGGGTAGCTTTAAAGATAATAAAGGAATTCAAGCACTCCTAGGATATGCATAAGGCTGTCTTAATTAAGCAGATAATATAGACATGGGCCCACTACATGGACCATTTGGTTGTTATCCACCATTGAATCTATGGGCCTCATTCAATTGCGAGTTTAGCCAATTGAATAGGGCTCTATATAAGCACATAGCATATTTTTTTTACAGAAGTTTTTAGTTAGTAAAGATCTTGCTTTTGGATAGAAGTTCACTAACTAAAAACTTCTGTAAAAAAAATATGCTATGTGCTTATATAGAGCCCTATTCAATTGTCCGAATCACAACTGAATAAGGCCCTATGAGTCTGTTCTGTATGGTTCCACCTACATTACTGACTTGTGTATTACAGCTAATGAAAAAAGACAGATGTCCATAAACCTCAACCTGTGTTCAAATTTTACTGCCTCAGATGCTCAGTCCTCATAATTAAATTGTATTTATAGTTTTATTGATCCAGAGGAAAATAAACAAACAAAAAATCTGAAATATTTGGCAATTATGTCTCATAAGGGAACAGATAAACTCCTTTCTCAACTTCCAATTTAATTTTCTAGTATTTAAGGCACAAGGAAATGAAATATATCTCCTCAGAGATGCTGAAATGTACAACACAATGGGGAACATTTAATAAAATAACCTACTGCAGATCTTTAGTTATCATACAATTATCCACTCTGCAAATACCGTGTACAGTTAAGAAACAATAAATAAAAATTAATTGAAAGAATAAAATTGTTTTTCTACTTGATTATAAACTTTGTGGGTAATGGCTGTCTTATTAAAGGAAACCTGACAATTATATATATTTTTATATGTATTTTAATACATATTTAAAACATATGATATTCCTGAACAGTGTAGTCTCATGTGATTAGTTGAATCGAACAGGTCCTATTTTACTGTTAAGTGTAACGTAGTTGTGGCAGCCATATTTGTTCCTGGCAGTGTTTGTAGTGTAGGTGTGGCAGCCATATTTGTTACTGGCACAGTGATTGTTATATTTGTACATGAGGATGTTATACCAGCACCTGATCTGCAAAGGTTAAACTTGATGGACTGAAAGTCTTTTTTTCAACCTCAATTACTATGTAACTATGTAACTATGATGCTGCACTAGAGCATTTACATAGAAATGTGCATCTGGAGTACAATGTTAAGCCATTTTAAAGGTTTATCTAAGTTTCCCTATTTTTCCCTTTTTCTAATTTTATCCATATTGCTTATATCAGAAATATACATTACATTGATTCATTCCATACACATACAGATTTATTTTAATTAAAAATAAAATTAGTATTCCACACCCCCAGAGCTGCTTACATAGGCCAGTGTACCTACCAATAGAAACACTGCATTTTTTTTAACCCTATACTAACCTTCAATCCAACAGAAGCACAATGCAGAAATTCACACAGCAGTCTCTGACTCCTTCTTGCTTCCTTGTGCAGTGGAATACACATCCCATGATGCCTTTCTGTGCAAACTCCATCACTGATTGAAACAATGTACTAGCTGCTTGTGATTGGCCAAATTTAATATCCTGGGTTGTTAGCTCTGAAAATCAACTGCTTGCAAATTAAAGATATTCAGCAAACTTTATGGTATTTTTAATAATGTTTTTTTTTTTTATTAAAGCAAACAAAAATGTTTTCATAGACTACTGATACTCAGATGCATTTATAATCCAGGAAACCATGGCTTTAGTATTGACTTGAGATTATTTAAAGACATTTATATATATTGTGTGCCTATAATGTATGGACATATTTAAATTAATAATAT
This sequence comes from Discoglossus pictus, assembly GCA_027410445.1. NCBI lineage: Eukaryota > Metazoa > Chordata > Amphibia > Anura > Alytidae > Discoglossus > Discoglossus pictus. The sequence goes on from CM050167.1 coordinate 89,987,621, forward strand.
GTTCTGAAATATGTACAGTGTTTGTTATTTTCCGCTGTCCACTTATCCCCAATCCTTTTATAGTGTTTTACAAACCCTACATAAGTACATGCTGAAATGTGTCCTGTTCTACACCTTCCCTGGCGTGCAGTGATTCACGCTTTATCATACAATGCAGTAAAAAATAATGGGATGTTATCCTTTGGCTTATATTGAGCCCTTCTCTCTGTATTTGGGTTGTAAAATTGTTCAACATTTGGAAAAAAGCTTTGCTGTATAAAAAACATATTTTTTTTTGCAGAAAATCTATATTGTAAAATCTTTTATTCCATTATGTTCACACTCTGATCATTTGTAAAGCTACTTTAATATACTTTGCCTTAAAAAAAAAGATAGGGGAACACTGCTATGCAAAGTAGTGAGATGTAGAGATGGGGGATGAAGAAGATCTGCCTCAATGGGATGTCCAGACTGGATTAAGGGGACAGTAGTCCATATTTGCATAGAGTTTACATGAATAAGAAGTTGTCTATGATTCCCAAGTCACTTACATAAGCATATATAATCTCACACACATATACATACAATCTTGTGGCAAAAGGCCCACACTTTAAATAAACTGCTATACACAAATTATACCACCAGCATCGTTATTAAAGTGGGCTAAATATATATATATATATAAAAGATAGTCCAGTAGTGACATAAGGGGGTTTGGAGAGGGTCTCATCATAAGAGATAGTCCAACATTGACATAAGGGGGTTGGAGAGGGTCTCATCATAAGAGATAGTCCAGCAGTGACATAAGGGGGTTTGGAGAGGGTCTCATCATAAGAGATAGTCCAACATTGACATAAGGGGGTTGGAGAGGGTCTCATCATAAGAGATAGTCCAGCAGTGACATAAGGGGGTTTGGAGAGGGTCTCATCATAAGATATAGTCCAGCAGTGACATAAAGGGCTTTGGAGAGTGTCTCATCATAAGAGATAGTCCTACATTGACATACAGGGGTTTGGAGAGTGTCTCATCATAAGAGATAGTCCAACATTGACATAAGGGGGTTTGGAGAGTGTCTCATCATAAGATGTAGTCCAACATTAACATAAGGGGCTTTGGAGAGTGTCTCATCATAAGAGGTAGTCCAGCATTGACATAAGGGGGTTTGGAGAGTGTCTCATCATAAGAGATAGTCCAACATTGACATAAGGGGGTTTGGAGAGTGTCTCATCATAAGAGATAGTCCAACATTGACATAATGGGGTTTGGAGAGTGTCTCATCATAAGAGATAGTCCAACATTAACATAAGGGGGTTTGGAGAGTGTCTCATCATAAGAGATAGTCCAACATTAACATAAGGGGCTTTGGAGAGTGTTTCATCATAAGAGGTAGTCCAGCAGAGACATAAAGTGGTTTGGAGAGTCCTTCATCATAAGAGGTAGCCCAGAAGAGACATAATGAGGTTTGGAGAGTGCTTAATTATAAGAGGTAGCCGAGCAGAGATATGAGGGGGTTTGGAGCGTGTTTCATTAAAAATGGTAGTCCTTTAGAAACATAATGAAGTTTGGAGAATGATTATTTAGAAGAAGTAGTCCAGTATAGGAATGGAGCAGTTTGTATCACATATTATAATTGTCAAACTGCAATTTTTCGTTAGGCTTGCGAACCTTGCGTAGCGAGGCGAGCCATTGAGGCCTTCCGAGCTGGTTGGACTTAGGCAATGAGCGCTAAAGGCGCTCATTGCCCTGGGAAGCGAGGCGAGCAGTTGAGGCATTGAAGCACGCAGGACTTAGGCTGCGAGACGAGCAGTTGAGACAAGCAGGACTTAGGCTGCAAGCAGTTGAGGAACGCGGGACTTAGAAAAAAATATCTGACCTCGTAATCTCGGGTTCATAAAAATCCTACCTCGTAAAAATAAGAATTTAACGGCCGAACCGCAGAAATCGAAAAAGACGAAAAACTATATAAATTATAAAAAATAAATGAAAACACACTCGCACACAGCAAAGGGAGAGAACCAGGAACCCTGGGAGTGAGGTTGCAAGTGATTTTGAACCTTATTTGACGTGTTTCGTCACTCCAGAATCAGCTAAGCGGGAAACAAAAATGGCGGACGAAAAACGTAAACATTTCTGAAACTGGATGAAGACGAGGCTGAGCAAAGCCAGGCACTAACATTAACACTTACACCAGCAATAGGCCAGACACGCGGGAATTTGAAAATAAAACAAACGGCAGAAGACAAAACACACAGGGAAGGGACAGGGGGAGATGGTGGAAAGAAACACATGGCATTCCCAAGCACAAAGCTTGCAGGTTAATGAACCTTGCAATGAGCGGAACGTAAAATAGGCAGGAGGAAAGGTTAGCAATGAGCGCTAAAGACACTCATCGCAGGGCTCGCGATGAGTGCTGAAGGTGCTCAGAGAAGCAAAAGCCTCACATTGGGTGGCAAACAGCATTGCCTGGCTTACAATTTTATTGCCGTCATTTTTTGATGGACAATTCGCTAGTTTCATTATAACAGGTAGGTAGTCCAGCAGAGACATAAGGGAGTTATAGAAATAAGGGAGTATATAACAAGATATAAAAGATTAAGACATGAGGGAGCTTGGACACCAGAGGTCGTCCAGAAGGGGCATGAGGTAGGTTATAGAGTGTTCAACAGAAGAAGTAGCCGTTTAACGTTTGGAAAGTGTTTCATCACAAGAAGTAGTCCAGTGGAGATCAGTATTTTAAACCAACTTATTTTTCAATTGCCTTGTTGGCTGTGGAAGAATGATTTAAAAAAACAAAAACAAAGAAAAAATAAATTGTAAGTTTCATAGTATGGTCAGTATTTCATTTGGGAGATGTTTCGGCATGTCATGATGAAGAGTGCTTCTTCATGGTAGGTGGGTCACCGGGATCCAATGATGTTTGGAGTGTATCTGCTCTTGGAAGGTTATTCAGCAGGGCAATGTTTGTTTTTAAAACATATTTCTTCATGAATTAAATATCTCCCTTCCTTTGACATATTATTTAAAAGGAAATACTTTGTGACCTTAGTATGTATAACTTAGATCATAGGCTCTCAACCATTTTGATCTGGTTACCATCTAATAATCATAGAAACTGGCTTTTTTGATTCAGAACATGTTAACAGTGTAATACATTGCAATTTTAAGCATATAACAGGGTTTAAGTTCAAGAAGGAAGGATATTTCTGAAAAAGAGGAAATCAACAACAAGAGGTCATGATTTGGAGTAAGATGGTAGTAAGTTTTAGGGATGATATGTGAAAATACTATTTTACAGAAAGAGCAGTGGAATAATCTTCCAATGGAAGTGGTAGGAACAATCGCAGTAATGTAAAGGGACTCAAGCATACCTGGGATAAATATAAGACTAGAGAGCCAGACTAGGCTGACCTTTTGGTTGGGCATTTTGGTTCGTCTTGTGGTTTTGACCCTATGGACCTCAGCACGCCAGGCACATCTTGTGTCTGGTTGTGTTCATCCACAAGGTGTTCTTGGCAAAGATACTGGAGTGGGTTGCCAGTTGCTTCTACAGTAGACCACGATTTGTCTGACCTCTCTGCCCATCTTTGGTGATCCTATATGGTATAGCTCACAGCTTCATTGAAGTACACAAGCCCCTACAGAACGACAAGGTAGTAATCCAAAAGGGGCCTTTGGTTCTTAACTGCCATTAAATGTTTATAGGTGGCTTTTATATTTAATGTATATATTTTCATAATAATACACATAGATAGACTGATATAGATAGACTGATAGATAGATATTGGTAGGAACAAACACAGTAATGTAAAGGAATTCAAGCATACCTGGGATAAACACATGGCTATCCTGATGTTTAATTTTAGCCAAGGCAGATATAAAGGGCAGACTAGACTGGCCTTTTAGTTTTAGTTCTGGGATCCTATGGACCTCAGCATGCGAGGCACATCTTGTGTCATCCATAAGGTGTTCTTGGTAAAGATACTGGAGTGGGTTGCCAGTTCCTTCTCCAGTGGACCACAATTTGTCTGACCTCGCTGCTCTGGCCTGCCCATTTTGGGTGACCCTACGTAGTACTTTTTACAGCTTCATTGAGATACACAAGCTCCTTCACCACAATGAGGTTTATAGGTGACTTGTATATGCACTTTATATACTTGCATATTCATAGATAGATAGATAGATAGATAGATAGATAGATAGATAGATAGATAGATAGATAGATAGATAATGTTATAGTATTTGTTTGTTATACATACACTGTTCAAATATGTAGATGATCATCAAATGAGGTTTAATGCCGAAAAGACAAGGTTACAAATAATTATTATGCCCCACTTTTACACTCAATTAACCTCTCTTCTGTCTGCATTGCCATGTGTGTGTTTTTTTTTTAAAGGAAACTATTACATTTCTTGAATAAAAGTAATTATTCATTTGCTACATTATCGCCACAATGTTGTTTCTAGGTCAGTTGCTGAGATTTAAGAGACTGCTGAAAGGGTTTTATGCACTGCTTGGACACCAGGGGGCAGACTGGCTCCATCAATGGTTATGTACCAAGGCTGAGCCTGCAGAGCTCCAGAAAAAGACCCTCACACTAATGAAAGGACATCAACATATTTTGACATTTTAAAAAGCCAAGACTTCAGCTTGTAACCAGCGCTGCACTAAAAAGCAGCTCTTATTTGAATGTATATATATATATATATATATATGTATATATATATATATATATATATATATATATATATATATCATGATTTTCTTTTTTTTAAAGACACAATGCTTTTGCTTGCTAGTAGACTAATTGCACATTTTGGATGCATAGTTGTTTATTTGTTTTTTAAATTGTAGTTTACCACCATTGCTGAGCCATTCATTGCTGGCTGCTGTACCAGTGAAAGGGTTAAACAAAACCAGTATAGTTCGAGAAAAAATATACTTTCTTAATACTTAAATAAGTATTCAGTAACTGAAACTAGTAGTTATACAAAACGTGCATACATTTTTTTTAGAGATAAAATATATATATGTGTGTACAGTAGACTCTCAGTTATCCGGCACCCATGGGGATTGGTAGATGCCGGATAAATGTAGTTTCTGGTTGAGAGTTACATATAAAATAGGCCTAGATTAGCTGCACATATGATGCTCTGCTAAGTATATTTGTCAGTGAGGGCTGTTCTAGCAGCAGCAGCTTTCACTCCTCACTTACACACAGGTACGTTCATCTGGTGGGTGCGTTGCTGATCCCGGAGAATGTAACGCCAACACTGCACTGGCTCAGTTACTCATGCCTGCTTCCAGGTAACATTGAATTGCAGAGACATACAGTGGATGCAATCTAGGTGCCGGTAAGCATTTTGTGGCATGACAATCTGGCTCCTGACATATGTTGAGCCCTGGAAAAATGTATTTTTATTTAAAGTACAGTATTCATTTTGTTCTGGTTGCTTGAGATCAGGTTAACTGAGAGTCTACTGTATATACTATATATATATATATATATATATATATATATATATATATATATATATATATATATATATCCCATTGTAAAGAAGATTTTGATGCATACCTCTTAAGTGAATGCATTACTATGGATAACCACTTGCCTGACAGTAGCTCATCAACCCAAAGCTCATGGACATTTAAGTCTAATTTGAATAAGATTTTCAGAGGATGGAATATTCATTTGACATTTAAAGTCTCAGAGAATCTTGGTGGATCTGGCCCATAGTAATTTGATGATCGTTTTAACCGCATTACTGTAATGTGAGGTTGGAAATCTCAGTGCATGTGAAGAAGAGACATATGAGGATTGGTATATATTATACAAGTCAAGTGGAGGCTATTAAGGTTTAGAAAGCTCTGTATGGTGAAGAAGAGACATGCAAGGTTAGAAAGCTGTGTAAGGTGAGCAAGAGACATGCGAGGTTAGAAAGCTCTGTATGGTGAGGAAGAGACATGCAAGGTTAGAAAGCTCTGTATGGTGAAGAAGAGACATGCAAGGTTAGAAAGCTCTGTATGGTGAGGAAGAGACATGCGAGGTTAGAAAGCTCTGTATGGTGAAGAAGAGACATGCGAGGTTGGAAAGCTCTGCATGGTGAAGAAGAGACATGCGAGGTTGGAAAGCTCTGTATCGTGAAGAAGAGACATGCAAGATTGGAAAGCTCTGTATCGTGAAGAAGAGACATGCAAGGTTAGAAAGCTCTGTATCGTGAAGAAGAGACATGCAAAGTTGGAAAGCTCTGTATCATGAAGAAGAGACATGCAAGGTTGGAAAGCTCTGTATCGTGAAGAAGAGACATGCAAGGTTAGAAAGCTCTGTATCGTGAAGAAGAGACATGCAAAGTTGGAAAGCTCTGTATCATGAAGAAGAGACATGCAAGGTTGGAAAGCTCTGTATCGTGAAGAAGAAACATGCAAGGTTGGAAAGCTCTGTATCGTGAAGAAGAGACATGCGAGGTTGGAAAGCTCTGTACAAAATGAAGAGACATGCGAGGTTGGAAAGCTCTGTACCGTGAGGTTGGAAAGCTCTGTACAAAATGAAGAGACATGCGAGGTTGGAAAGCTCTGTATCGTGAAGAAGAGACATGCAAGGTTAGAAAGCTCTGTATGGTGAGGAAGAGACATGCTAGGTTAGAAAGCTCTGTATGGTGAAGAAGAGACATGCGAGGTTGGAAAGCTCTGTATCGTGAAGAAGAGACATGCAAAGTTGGAAAGCTCTGTATCGTGAAGAAGAGACATGCAAGGTTAGAAAGCTCTGTATCGTGAAGAAGAGACATGCAAAGTTGGAAAGCTCTGTATCATGAAGAAGAGACATGCAAGGTTGGAAAGCTCTGTATCGTGAAGAAGAGACATGCGAGGTTGGAAAGCTCTGTACCGTGAGGTTGGAAAGCTCTGTACAAAATGAAGAGACATGCAAGGTTGGAAAGCTCTGTATCATGAAGAAGAGACATGCAAGGTTGGAAAGCTCTGTATCGTGAAGAAGAGACATGCGAGGTTGGAAAGCTCTGTACCGTGAGGTTGGAAAGCTCTGTACAAAATGAAGAGACATGCAAGTTTGGAAAGCTCTGTATCGTGAAGAAGAGACATGCGAGGTTGGAAAGCTCTGTACCGTGAGGTTGGAAAGCTCTGTACAAAATGAAGAGACATGCGAGGTTGGAAAGCTCTGTATCGTGAAGAAGAGACATGCAAGTTTGGAAAGCTCTGTACAAGATGGAGAAGCGTCACATGAGGATGAAAAAAGCTATATATGTCAAGAGGAGGCTTTTGAGGTTTGGAAAGATCTGAATGAGTAATGAAGAGACCAATAATGTCTGATAAGCTCTATATAAGGAGCGATTTGTGAGGTTTGGGAAGCTCTCTGTCGGTGAAAAGGAGACCTAGGAGGCTTGGAAAGCTCTGTATGGATGAAGAAGTAGCGTGAGAGGTTGGGAAGCTCAGTAAATGTGAAGAAGATGCATATGATGACTGGAAAATATTATACAAGTCAAGGGGAGACTATTAAGGTTTGTCATGCTCTGTACAAGTGAAGAAGAGACCTGTGAGGTTTGACATGCTCTGTACAGGTGAAGAAGAGACCGATGAGATTTGTAAAGCTTTGTACAGGTGAAGAAGAGACATGTGAGATTTGTAAAGCTCTGTACTGGTGAATACGAGACCTATAATGTTTGGAAAGCTCTGTACAGGTGAATAAGAGACCTTTGTAATTTGGAAAGCTCTGTGCAGGTGAAGAAGAGACCTGTGAGGCTTGAAAAGCTCTGTGCAGGTGAAGAAGAGACCTGTGAGGCTTGAAAAGCTCTGTGCAGGTGAAGAAGAGACCTGTGAGGCTTGGAAAGCTCTGTACTTGTGAAGAAGAGACCTTTGTAATTTGTCAAGCTCTGCACAGGTGAATAAGAGGCATATAAGGTTTGAAAAGCTCTGTGCAGGTGAAGAAGAGACCTGTGAGGCTTGGAATCTCTGTACTGGTGAAAATGAGACATTTGTACTTTGGAAAGCTCTCTACAGGTGAATAAGAGACATATGAGGTTTGGAAAGCTATGTACAGGTGAATAAGAGACATATGAGGTTTGAAAAGCAAGTAAATAAAAGACCTGTGAGATTTGGCAAGCTCTGTACAAGCGAAGAAGAGACCTGTGAGGTTTGTAAAGCTCTGTACAAGTGAAGAAGAGACCTTTGTAATTTGGAAAGCTCTGCACAGGTGAATAAGAGACATACTGTATAAGGTTTGAAAAGCTCTGTACAGGTTAAGAAGAGACATATGAGGTTTGTAAAGCTCTGTACAAGTGAAGAAGAGACCTTTGTAATTTGGAAAGCTCTGCACAGGTGAATAAGAGACACATAAGGTTTGAAAAGCTCTGTACAGGTTAAATAGAGACATATGAGGTTTGGAAAGCTATGTACAGGTGAATAAGAGACATATGAGGTTTGAAAAGCAGGTAAATAAAAGACCTGTGAGATTTGGCAAGCTCTGTACAAGTGAAGAAGAGACCTATGAGGTTTGGAAAGCTCAGTGCAGGTGAAGAAGAGACATATGAGGCTAGGAAAGCTCTGTACAAGTGAAGAAGAGACCTTTGTAATTTGGAAAGCTATTTACAGGTGAATAAGAGACCTGTGAGGTTTGAAAAGCAGGTAAATAAAAGACCTGTGAGATTTGGCAAGCTCTGTACAAGCGAAGAAGAGACCTGTGAGATTTGGGAAGCACTGTACATGTGAAGAAGAGACCTGTGAGGTTTGAAAAGCTCAATGCAGGTGAAGAAGAGACATATGAGGCTTGGAAAGCTCTGTACAAGTGAAAAAGAGACCTTTGTAATTTGGAAAGCTCTGCACAGGTGAATAAGAGACATACTGTAGAAGGTTTGAAAAGCTCTGTACAGGTTAAGAAGAGACATATGAGGTTTGTAAAGCTCTGGGCAGGTGAAGAAGAGACATATGAGGCTTGGAAAGCTCTGTACAGGTGAAGAAGAGTCCTTTGTAATTTGGAAAGCTCTGCACAGGTGAATAAGACACATATAAGGTTTGAAAAGCTCTGAGCAGGTTAAGAAGAGACATATGAGGTTTGTAAAGCTCTGTGCAGGTGAAGAAGAGACATGTGAAATTTGTAAAGCTCTGTACTGGTGAATAAGAGACCTATGATGTTTGGAAAGCTCTGTACAGGTGAATAAGAGACTTTTGTAATTTGGAAAGCTCTGTGCAGGTGAAGAAGAGACCTGTGAGGTTTGGAAAGCTTTGTGCAGGTGAAGAAGAGACCTGTGAGGCTTGGAAAGCTCTGTGCAGGTGAAGAAGAGACCTGTGAGGCTTGGAAAGCTCTGTACTTTTGAAGAAGAGACATTTGTAATTTGGAAAGCTCTGCACAGGTTAATAAGAGACATATGAGGTTTGAAAAGCTCTGTGCAAGTGAAGAAGAGACCTGTGAGATTTGGGAAGCACTGTACAGGTGAAGAAGAGACCTGTGAGGTTTGGAAAGCTCTGTGCAGGTGAAGAAGAGACCTGTGAGGCTTGGAAAGCTCTGTGCAGGTGAAGAAGAGACCTGTGAGGTTTGAAAAGCTCTGTGCAAGTGAAGAAGAGACCTGTGAGATTTGGGAAGCACTGTACAGGTGAAGAAGAGACCTGTGAGGTTTGGAAAGCTCTGTGCAGGTAAAGAAGAGACCTGTGAGGTTTGGAAAGCTCTGTACATGTGAAGAAGAGACATATGAGGATTGGAAAGCTCTCTACAGGTGAATAAAAAACCTGTGAGATTCGGCAAGCTCTGTATAGGCGAATAAGAGACCTGTGAGGTTTGAAAAGCTCTGTGCAGCTGAAGAAGAGACCCGTGAGGTTTGAAAAGCTCTGTGCAGCTGAAGAAGAGACCCGTGAGGTTTGGAAAGCTCTGTGCAGCTGAAGAAGAGACCTGTGAGGTTTGGAAAGCTCTGTACTGGTGAAGAAGAGACCTGTGAGGTTTGGAAAGCTCTGTGCAGCTGAAGAAGAGACCCGTGAGGTTTGGAAAGCTCTGTGCAGCTGAAGAAGAGACCTGTGAGGTTTGGAAAGCTCTGTACTGGTGAAGAAGAGACCTGTGAGGTTTGAAAAGCTCTGTACTGGTGAAGAAGAGACCTGTGAGGTTTGAAAAGCTCTGTGCAGGTGAAGAAGAGACCTGTGAGGTTTGGAAAGCTCTGTGCAGGTGAAGAAGAGAGCTGTGAGGTTTGGAAAGCTCTGTGCAGGTGAAGAAGAGACCTGTGAGGTTTGGAAAGCTCTGTGCAGGTGAAGAAGAGACCTGTGAGGTTTGGAAAGCTCTGTGCAGGTGAAGAAGAGACCTGTGAGGTATGAAAAGCTCTGTGCAGGTGAAGAAGAGACCTGTGAGGTTTGTAAAGCTCTGTGCAGGCGAAGAAGAGACCTGTGAGGTTTGGAAAGCTCTGTGCAGGTGAAGAAGAGACCTGTGAGGTTTGGAAAGCTCTGTGCAGGTGAATAAGAGACCTGTGAGGTTTGGAAAGCTCTTAACATATGAAGTAGAGACTGTTACATTATAAAGGTTCTGTGAGACTTGGGAAGTTATGCACAGGTAATAAAGAACTAAGCAATATCAACATGAATAATGCACATCAAGAATATTTCAATCCATTAATGCTTTAAAAGTCTGCATTTACTGTCTTGATCTCACTCAGACCTCTCGGTCCTTGGATAGATTATGCAGGAGCCGGCACCAGAGCAGAGCCATTAAAACAACTGTCAATTCATAGTGCAAATTCAGAATAATCTTGAAGACATAATGTATTCACGAAATGGGGTTAATTGGCTATTTCTAAACCAAATGAATGTTTTTCATTACTGGCCAGAAAAAGAAAAAAAAAACAGGTAATGTCCTCGAAGATCAAATACCAGCTTCATAGGAACTCATTCAGCATCATGCAAATTGCAGGACCTTCATTAATATATCATTTACTCTCTGCATACGGTAATGGCTGTGTAGCACTAACCTACTAAAGAATTATTATTTGATATGTGTATTAACATGGGTTCATCTGCTGAAATGTGATATTGTAATATATATATAATGAGGTGCTTCTCCAGGCCAGGAGATAGAAAGAAAGAGAGAGAGAAGGAAAGAAAGAAAGAAAGAAAGAGAGAGAGAAAGAGAGAGAAGGAATGAAAGAAAGAGAGAAAGAATGAAAGAAAGAGAGAAGTAATGAAAGAACAAAAGAAAGAAAGAAAGAAAGAAAGAAAGAAAGAAAGAAAGAAAGAAAGAAAGGCAGGAAGAACAGAAAGAAAGAAAGAAAGAGAGAGAAGGAATGAAAGAAAGAGAGAAAGAAAGAAAGAACAAAAGAAAGAACAAAAGAAGGAAAGAAAGGCAGGAAGAACAGAAAGAAAGAAAGAGAGAAGGAAAGAAAGAAAGAAAGAGAGAGAAGGAAAGAAAGAAAGAGAGAAAGAAAGAACGAAAGAAAGAACGAACAAAATAAAGAAAGGCAGGAAGAACAGAAAGAAAGAGAGAAAGAGAGAGAAGGAAAGAAAGAAAGAAAGAAAGAGAGAGAAGGAATGAAAGAAAGAGAGAAAGAAAGAAAGAAAGAACAAACGAAAGAAAGAAAGGCAGGAAGAACAGAAAGAAAGAAAGAGATAGAGAAAGATGGAAAGAGAGAAAGGAAAGATAGAAAGAAAGAAAGAAAAAAAGAACAAAAGAAAGAACGAACGAAAGAAAGAAAGGCAGGATGAACAGAATGAAAGAAAGGCAGGAAGAACAGAAAGAAAGAAAGAAAGAGAGAAAGAGAGAGTTAGAGAAAGATGGATAGAGAGAAAGGAAAGATAGAAAGAAAGAAAGAAAGAAAGAAAGAAAAAAAGAAAGAAAGAAAAAGGGGACAGAGAAAGAAAGGCAGCAAGGTACACAGAGAGAGGAAGAACAGAAAGAAAGAGAGAGAGAGAAAGGAAAGAAAGAACAAAAAAGAAAGAAAGAAAGAGAGAGAGACAAAGGAAGAACAGAAAGAAAGAAATAAAGAGACAGAGATAGATAGAGATAGAAATAGAGAGAAAGGAAGGACAGACAGAAAGAATTAAAGAAAGAAAAAAGGTACAGAGAAAGAAAGAAAGAAAGAAAGAAAGAAAGAAAGAAAGAAAGAAAGAAAGAAAGAAAGAAAGGAAAATGAAGTGGGAATTTTTCGAAGCAAAAAAGAAAGTAAAGTGGAAATAAGGAGAAAAGGCAAAATATTTAAGGAAAGAAAGTAGGGCATAAGGGAAAAGGAAGACAAAAAGACTAAAGGAAGGTAGAATTGATATAAAATAAACATATAAAAAGCTATGGCAAGAAGTACATTAGGATGGAAAACAGCGAAAGATATATGAAAAAAGAAAAAAAAATAGTAGTAAATATAAGAGATAGCCACCTAGCAGAAATGACAAAGACTAAACAGTGTGCCATTTCATTTCACAAATGCCTGGTATATGTATAGGGCAGGCCTGAAAATTACAGAATTAAGCCTGTTCTTTTTAATATAAATAGATGCCAAAGGTCATAAAATAAACAGAGCCAGACAGGTTCGGACAAGTCATGCTTATCTGGTGTCACATTGTATTCTGTAGTTATTGTAATCAAGACACAGATAACAGAAAGGATGAGACATCATTATAGTTTCTCCGGGTTCCTTCATCTTGCTTTGTTCTATAAAGATGAAACAGTGCAAGAGAATTCTTTCGTAGCCTCTCAAGATACATTGTTCTACATTAAATCAGATATTTAATGGGTGGACTTTGTTATAACACCACTGATGCTATCATTAAAATCATGAAGGCAAAACTGAGGATTAACAAACCCTCCAAAAAAAAAAAAAAGAACTCAATAATAAAAAGCAGCTGTGTGTTTTCCAAAGGAGCCTTTTGTCGACGCGTTTCAGACTAACACAAAAGTTGGGAACACAATGAGTGAGAACACCGTCCCCGAGTGAACAGGGACCTCTGATTGTTCGGTTTTCAATAGCTTTTGTTGATCGGGGATATCAGGAATGTTTAAGGAGAAAAAAGAATCTTCAAATATTAATTGGGTGACCGATCCCCATTCTTTTGTGTATAATAGATTGGCGAGAGTACTCCTTGTAGCTGCAGGCAGACGGCTCTTTTATGAACTATTTAAATGAATAAAATAAAAGTTTCATTGTGGTTTTTTTTTAATACTTTGTCAGTTTTTGCTTTTCTGTCTTTTTTCCCTGCTCCTGGACAAGACGAGTTGATCCTATGCTGGTTAGAAATCTACAATGCAAAAAAAAATATTTTAAAACAGAAGAAACTTCAAGGTATATTGTCACCCCAACAAGTTGGTATCATCATTAAAGGCATATCACGTTACATTATCACATTACATTGAGTCATTTTATACTCATACAGATTTATTGTATTTAAAAATATAATTTGTTTTCCACACCCCCAGAGCTGCTTACATAGGCACGGTGTACCTACCAATAGAAACACTGCACTTGGGTTTTTGACCCTTTACTAACCTTCAAGCCAACAGCAGCACAGTGCAGATATCCACACAACAATGTCTGAGCTCCTCCTTGATTCTCATGATGCCTTGTGCACAAACTGCCATCACAGATTGATACAATGTATCAGCTGTCTGTGATTGGCCAAAACAAATTATGAATTTTATGCAATTTTAGCAGGGATCTCCGAGGGTGTTAACTCTGAAAAGAACTGCTTGCAAACCAAAGAGATTTAGCAACATTTAGGATGAGCTTAATAATGTTTTTTTTTTTTTTTTTTCATGCAAAAATGTTTTCACACACTACTGATTGTCCTCTATCAGATGCATTAATAATCCATGAAACTTAAATATGACTTTAAAAATGGTTATACATAGTACTGGCTGTTTTTTTTCTCTACAGTAAATAATTCTAATGATATTTAGCATTGTTTGTGCACCTCCATAATGAAAATATGGGGACGTGATTTAACTGCATGATGACATTGGGACACATTGTTTTGTCACCACAGAAACAAACAAAACAACTGTTACCCAATCAACTAATCAGTATTCAGGAGCTACTCATGTAATAAAGGGAGATTACTGATTCCTAATTATGCTGGTATCAAAATGATGTACACTAATCCTTAAGAATTGTGCTGGATGTCTCTGAATCTATTAACTCAGAGTAAGTCAAGTACAAAACAAAAGCCTGGGTATGCTCAGTAGTGATAAATAAGCTGGTCAGGAAAATGGCGTCTCAGCATGCCCAGTCCTTTGTGTTTCACATGGCTTATACGGAAGGGCATCAATCCGGATCATCCCGCATAATCAGCCAATATTGGCAATAATCCTTAGTGGGTGGATCAGACAATTTGTCAGGTAACCATTGCAAACTTGAATGTAAGTTTTCTGTAGGAAACAGTGTTTTTTGTAATTAAACTGACTTCCTATTGTATTTAGTATGTAAAACAAAAATCACCTAATTTGCCTCTTTTTACCCTTTATATTCCCTTCTGTATCGCTACATAGTTGTGGTAATGGGGCTTGTGTACTTCAATGAAGAGGTGAGCTATACGATGTAGGGGGACCCAAGGTGAGCAGATCATAGCAGAGAGGTCAGACAAATTGCAGTTGACTAGAGAAGGGACTGGCAACCCACTCTATTATATTTGCCAAGAAAACCTTATTGATAAGTACAACCAGAGATAAGAAGTCCCTGGCATGCTGGGCACCGGTACCCTGCTCTGGGGTGGGTGTGGGGGGTTGGCTCAGTGCTGTCCCTAGACCAACCTGTCATGGCCTGCTGCCCCCCCCCCCCCAAAAAAAAAATGTGCTTGCCCCCTCCTGGAGGAGGGGCACATTTTTTTTTGGGGGGGGGGATTGGGAGCCCCCATGCACTAGCTTTGCCACTGCTATGGTCAATAGGGTCATGGAGTGTCGGACACGAATAAACGACTAAAGAATGATGATCCTTTATATTCAGTTATGCTGCAGTGGAGTTTTTGATTAATATACATCAGCTATAGACTTTGAATGCATTGGCAGATCACCACAATGGGAATGTGGCATCAAAAATGATCAATGTATCCATTAACTCTAATGCAAAGCTAATTAGTTTACAAGGATACACCCTGCCAAATCAAATCAGAAAAGATAGAACTCCGCAGTAAAAAATAATTGCATCGAAAAGCACAAAATAAAGACTGCTGTTTTTATCTCGTTTGGCTTTCTGAAACATTTTGACCACAGTGCCCCTGTTAAGTGGGCCATCTTATCTGCCTCTACATCCATATCCAGATTGCAAACTGTGACCGCTAAATGATTAATTTGTGTGTAAAATCTGCTGTGCGGAGCATTGTGTTATACAGCCACTGCACATAACTAACGGCACACAGACACTTTTATAACACAGACTGTATCTCCATGGCACAGCCCCACTTTATATATACCGTTGCCTGCTCCACAGTTGGCTTTTAGCTGTATGAATTGTTTTCTGTCTTTACCTGCAGGGAGAATACCTTTGTCAGTGCATAGTGAATTCTGCGTCTGCAGTCACACCAGGGAGCCGGGGGTCTGTCTATAAATTCAGCTCCGGTGCCCCAAAATGTATAAATTTCCACACAGCCTGCAGAGGCTCCTCCACTTGTATTATTTATCAGCAGCAAGTCGACTGCCACTGCAATATATGTGCCAGGCCGCTTGGCACCTCTGATTGCTTTGCCTGAGGATCGACTTGCAGACAAACAGGAAATGAATTGCATTTCATTTTCTTGTCACCACGCACCATTTCACAGCAACGTCTCCCCAAATCTGCAGCGTTGTCCAGAGTTATGCTAAAGAGCGGAAAAAAATCTCAGTTGTGCGTCCGAGCGGATCGTACAAGTTCCCAAAATCTCCCGGCCCTTAACATGTGGCAACTGCTATTTGTGTTATATTAAAGTAAAGCACATGAAAATGATCAGTCAGCTGGCTTCATCCTTCGTTCTGTTCATCCTTCAGGACGTTGTGATGGAGACCCTGTGTGGGGTGAAGGGGTTAAACACAAGACATCTTATCTAAGATAGCAGTCGCCCCTTTACACTCACCTACTCCCCAATAAATAATATAATGCTGTCATTGTTGTTTAGTCGTTCAGTTGTGTCCAGCTCTCTGTGACCCTATGGACTTCATAATACCAGGCACATCTTGTGTATGGTTGTGCTAATCCATAAGGTTTTCATGGCAAAGATACTGGAGTGGGTTGCTAATTCTTTCTCCAGTGGATCGCGATTTGTCTGACCACCGGCTAGGACTTCCCATCTTAGGTAACCCTTCATGGTATAGCCCCCAGGTTCACAAGCCCCGTCAACATGACATGGTTGTGATCCAGAAGGGGATTGCCATTACCAAGGCAATTTAAGGTGCAACAACCTATGAGCACTGTTGGTTATCCAGAACTATAAAAGTTATACAAAATCCCAAATGACAAATAAGGAAATACTTTTCCCCTTATATCACATTCTGAATAGCTACCTTGTCATGGTAAAGGGGCTTGTGTACTCCAATGAAGCTTTGAGCTCTACCATGTAGAGCCACCCAAGATGGGAAGGTCAGAGCAGAGAGATCAGACAAATTGTGGTCCACTGGAGAAGGAACTGGCACCCCACTCCAGTATCTTTGCCAAGAAAACCTTATGGATAATGTGCAACCAGAGATATATGTGTCTGGCATGCTGTGGTTCATAAGGTCAAGGAGAGTCGGACAAAGCTGAACAACAACAACTGCTTACATACTAGAAAATATTTATGCTGTTAAGCACATGAGGCGGAACTTAATTAATTAATGTATTTATTACACAGTACATATGAATGAAAGAAGTGGATGTTCAATGAGATTTAGTACAATCAACTAGGATTATTAAAATAATACCAACACAGAACATCCTATGCCATCCTAAGTCATTATTACCAGGTTGTGTAAATGGATTAGATTTCGGGGATGATTTTTAGACAGATAGGGCCTCATTCTATTATCGGCCGTAAATCGGCCGTAAGGCTGCGATTCCTTGCGAGGGTTCAGTTAACTCGCGATTCTATTATACGGCCCCGCAAGGATCTCCTCTTACGGCCGGCCGCATATCTTGGAACCGGCCGTAAACTGTGAAATATAAAAACTGAAAAATAAATTCAAGCCTGCACTGTACAGCTCTGTAAATGCTAGGGATCATATTGGGGGACATGAGGAATAAAAGGAACCCACTCTCAAGCTTGCACATCTGCCCAAACCCGAGTTCAAATTAACTGTTTATTTTCCGGCTGCGGCGTGGGCGTGTCTGAGGTGCTCCAAGCACTCTGGACTTTTTACATGTATATTTTACGGATATTAAAAATGAAATATTTTACGGATTTGAGTACAGGATAATTATGTGCTATTTTTTCTAACACCTAAAATCCCTTTATAGTCTTCTCAAAGTGCAGGATGGCTTTATTTGAGCTATTTTATGTGCTTAATTGGTGCTAGCGAGACCTTTTTCCTGCAAGTAACTGCGGCTCGCTTTTAGCCTTGCAGAGAGGTTTCCCGGAGCAATTGAATTGCAAATCTCTTGCGGCCGTTTTAGATCAAAGGCTTTCCTCCGGCGCGATCGGCCGCAAGAGATAGCAAGGCACCGGCCGCAAGCCTGCCGGAGTCCCCGGCCGTAAGGGAATAGAATAGCAGAATAGCTTGCGGCCGGTCCTTGCGGCCCCGCAGCGGCTGCGGCCGATAATAGAATGAGGGCCATAGTCAGCACAGGGTTTTTTTGTTTAGTCTTACACTTCCCGTTCCTTGACATACTGGAGATGTTATAAATCATACAGTGTAGCAAGTACTCACTGTTACCACCTACCACATAATAGGAATTTGTAACCCCTTAGCTACCCAGCTCTGGAGAAGGAACTGGCAACCCACTCCACTATCTCTGCCATGAATACCAAGAGGAACAGCATGGTGTGCTACGGTCCATGAGGTCACAGAGTCAGAAACGACTGAGAGATGCAAACAAACAAACAGCTACCGAGCTGCATTATTATTATTAGATGCAATTGATTATTACAATGTTGTTGGCATACCTGCTAGTTATAGGAGACATGTGGATTCCAGTGGAGGTGAGGCCGATACATTCTGTAAAGATCTGCAGAGCTCACACTCACTGCATCAGACTTACACTCAGGTGAGGTAGAAATAAATGGGAGGTATGTTCACAATGGTAACTGGGCTAGAAAAAGAAACATCGATTTAATGGCACATCAGAACCAAAAGAGCCATCTATCAGCCTTATTAAATTGCGATTCAGCCAATTGAATAGGGCTCTAGATGAGCACGAAGCATATTCTTTTTACAGAAGTTTTTAGTTAGTGAAGACCTTGCTTTTGGATAGAAGATCACTAACTCAAAACGACTGTAAAAAAAAAAAATGCTATGTGCTTATATAGAGCCCTATTCAGTTGGCCAAATCGCAATTTAATAAGGCTGAAGGTGAAAAATTCTATCACCAAGAATGGTAGGTATGGCTTAAATAAACCTGAGAATGAACCTATGCTTATCCAAGAATTCTTCATTTATTTAGCATGCATAGAACTTCTGGATACAGAAGTGACACAGTGGAGTTTCCAAGTATGGTATCATTTAAAATATAATAACAATTGAATGTTATTAGAACAATTGCATTTTCCTACAGTACATTTACAAAGGTACAATTTTTACATAGCATTTAGTCTTTCTGATTCGCCCACTAAAATCAGTCAGTAATTGCCAATTACTCCAGGGACCCTGAATCTATTGTCTTCGGTGTAAAGCCATGAAATAAAAACAGACTGGAAATCCTCAAGTATGATCAGGTTGGAGAAATTATTCACTTGAGGTGTCTTTTTTCTTTTACATGGCTTTACACCGAAGGCAATAGATTCAGAGACCCAGTCGGTTATTACCACTTATTGGCAATTATATCAGACTTAACTTGTTGGATGATTCAGAAAAGCTGTATGTGATGGCACAGTTCATCAGGGCCCTTAAATGCCCCCAGAAAGGGTATAATCTCTGGGGTCTGGGAGCTGAGGGGAACTGTAATTAGAACCTTGCAAGGAGCCAGCGTAAAAACTCAATTTATTTCCCCATTGACTGATGGCACCATTCCAATTGGTTGATTCAAAATTACCTGGATTATTGGCTGATTGGTGGAAAGGTCACTTCAGTGACCAGTTGGAAAGCCACCACTGAGATTGGTCAGGGCAGGCTACAGCAAGACAATTTAAAATAGAGAAGATGGCAAAATAATTACAAATCATTAATAAAAGTGCTATAGATCTTTCAAGAAACTTTGAACATTTTCGCATCCAATGGACACCAGATCACCTCCATAATTCCACCTGTATTGTCCATTGAAATCCTCTATAATTCCTTTTATCACTGGCTCTTTCCCATTTAGAACAATGGGTGACATATACCGTGGTAGGTTGGCCTAATTATTTTTACAGGGCTTGTAGGCTCTCTCCTGATTGGTTGCTCAGACTCAACTGGCATCAATAAGAGCAGTACCAATGTTACCCTTCGTGGGACAGGTCTGTCAATCCAGGTTGTGAAAGTTAAAAAACTGGTTATCTTCATCTTGCCGATTGGTTCCTCACCGACCAATCACCTTCTCACCGGCATATGCCCTCTTATGATTGGTCACAGCATTTTAAGCTGGAAATTTGAAAATGCTTTTCGAAAGTTGTAAACTTGTTTTTTTTTAGTTCCTGTTGTTTTACCCCATATAAATGCACCCTGATCTCCCTAAGAAAGTGACATAGCTGTTGGACAATATGTACTGGCTCTAGTGTGTTCTTTTCGGTTCTAAGACTTTATTTATTTCAAGGCAAGATCTTCTTCTAGTGGATCTCCGGTAGACCCTGGTGAACTGTTTGTCACTGAGAAGACCTTCTTTGGTTGATGAGCAGAGGAGCACCCAAGTACATCTGGAGCTAGGGTACCTGTGTCTTCACACTGACTGACAAGTACAAAAATTGCACCCTTTGTTTTACATTTACTTTATTAAAATATTTTCCAATTAACAGCATTCAATTGAAAAAATGCATTCAGTTGATAAAGTACCTATCTATAGCTTTAAATTAAATCATATTTTGAACCTCAGCTGTGTCACTTTAAATGTGTCAATTTCCAGTAGAAGACTGTTCCACTTACTCTTTAGTAGTACTTTCACACTTTAACCAAAATAATCATAAATCTTCTGCATCCCAGCTTCAGTCCTTAAGTTCTCTTTTTTACTTTCCTCTTTTTCTGGAAAAAAAGCGAATCTCCTGAAATGTATGAAACTGTTTTAAGGTTTCTGTGATGTCCCCATTTTCTCTTCTGTCCTCTAAGCTATACATATTCAGGTCATGCATTATTTCTTTATAAGTTTAGTTTTTTATACTTATGGAGAACCTGTTGATTTTCATATGTAATGAAAGCACAATATTTTGCATTTCATTTATTCATAAGGCTCGCTGCCCCCCGTGTAATGTATCAGGACAGAGGAGCCAAAAACACCCGCTCACTGTCTATATTTAATGTAATTTACCTACACTATAGTTCCATACAAAAAAGCATTTTGTAAAGTTTAAAAATGTACTCTTTAAATGAATGCATAAAATGTTTGTACTACAGTGGTGCCTTAAAATGGCGCCACTATAGTAAGACACTGTAGGCAGCTGGCTAGTTCCCATTATGGTAAAACCTAACATTTTCAAGAAGATTTCTAATTCTTGGGGTGAAGATACAAAAAACATGCCACTCTGCTTCATATTCACTTACTATCATAATGCAACTACATACTGACTCAATTCTTGGTACCACTCACCATATACATGTCCTCTCTCTCTCACTTCATACACGCTTACTACCATCTATTCTCACAATATCTTACCCCTACCCAATAACCACTCACTTCCGCATATTCTTCTCCCCCCACACCATTCCCCTCCATAACCTCTCACTTTAGACAATATTTCAATGCCCACTCGCTTGCACTCTTTTTTTTTATGTACTCACTTCCAACCTTTCTCAATCCATACCCACCCTCCCTTTCCATATCCCTCACTTGAACCTTCTCACTGTCCAGTGGCATAGTTAGAAGATTCCTTTGGGGATCAATACTTAAGCTAACAAATGCAACAAATTGTCTACTCCCCTCCCCTAATAAATTAACAGAATCCCCTGTACCCCAGGCTGCTGCTTGTAGGAACAAACCCCTACCTTCTCGTGCCATCTGTGCTTTGCTCTTGCAGCACCTGCACTAGCTCCCCCCACTTTCCTGGGCTGTACACTCTTTCCCTTAACACCTACTCATTGCCTCTTTCAGTTTCCCCATACCACTTAGCTTCTCTCAATGAATCAACTCACTGACATGCTCTTTCTGTACCTATTCACTGGCATCAATTCTCTCTTTATGCCATCTCATCATTGCCTTTTTTTTCTGTACCCATCCCCACTCTCCATACCTACCCACAATCAACCCTTACTCTCTATTTATTCACTGACAAGCCCTATTTCTCAATTTTCAATAACACCAAACTATATCTCTCTCCATACTCGCTAAACACCAAACTTTCTCTCAAAATACTCACTAAACAATACTTTCTCTCTCTCCTTACTCACTCACCTCCCTCTCTCTCTGAATACTCACTCACTATCAGCTTCTCTCTCTCAATACTCACTCACCACCAACCTCTCTCTTAGTTCATACTTACTACCTGCCATCCTCTCTTTCTTTACGTACTCACCTCTCCCTCTCCCAATAAACTACCACCCTGTCTCTCTCTATCTCCTTTCTCATTAAACCACCATCCTTTCTCTCTCTATACCCACTCAACACCCCTCACTCTCTGTATACTCACTAACCACCATCCCCTCTTTCTCCATACCTACTCAACTCCTCTCACTCTCTGAATACTCACTAACCACCAGCCTCTCTCTTAATCCATACTTACCAACTGCCATCCTCTCTCTCTCTCTCTACTTACTCTCCTCTCCCTCTCCCCATAATCTACCAACCTGTCTCTCGCTCTCCTTTCTCATTAACCACCATCCTTTCTCTCTCTATACCCACTCAACTACCCTAACTCTCTGAATACTCACTAACCACCAGCCTCTCTCTCTCTCCATACTCAATAACTGCATCCTCTCCACAGACTAAACTTTCTCTCCTCATACACACTCACCACTATCCTCTCTCTTTCTCCATACACACCCACCACCACCCTCTCCCTACTCACTCACAACCAACTTTCTGTCTCTCCATACTCCCTCACTCCATACTCACCGACCACAAACCTCTATCTCGACATATTTACTCACCACCAGCCTCTCATTAACTGCCATCCTCTTTCCATACTTAATCACCTCCAACTTTCCATCTCCATACTTACTCACCACCATCCACTCTTGCCATACTCACTCACCACCAAACTCTCTCTTTCTCCATACTCACTAACCACCATGCTCTATCTCATGAACTGCCATCGTCTCTCCATACCCACTCACCATATTTTCTCACTCCAGTGTAATAATACTAAGTACATATAAACCTAATAAGAATGTGCACTATTTACTTAAATATCAGGAGTCATATAATAATAATTGTATCACTAATTAGCCTATTGTGCCACTGATAAACATAGTGTGTTACTGAGATAAAAGGGTATATATCTCAAGATT
Organism: Discoglossus pictus; assembly: GCA_027410445.1. Taxonomy (NCBI): domain Eukaryota; kingdom Metazoa; phylum Chordata; class Amphibia; order Anura; family Alytidae; genus Discoglossus; species Discoglossus pictus. The sequence goes on from CM050167.1 coordinate 90,010,236, forward strand.
TATTTGGTCTAGAAAAAATGCTACTATAAAATATTACACATTTTTAAAGCTTCTAAAAGAGTCAAGAACTTCAAATATGACAATGCCATTTAAATGGAAGGCTGTACTATCATATGTTGCACATAGTTTTGTTTTGCTTAACAGAAGTTAAATTAATCTCAGTACTAATTTATTGCAAAGCTTCTAACTAATAATCAAAAATGTAAAGAATGATACAGTTATTTTTCCCTGCACAATTCCACCTTGTTTGGCTACTACACTTACATATAGTTGTAGCCTAAGAAGTATATATATGAGTAGGACGAGAGGTGGGGATGTGCGTTTTATATAATTGGATATTTCTGAATTTGACCCAAGTGTATGCATAGAAGCAGTAAGCTTTCAAATATAATTGCAAGCCCTGCCCTGCATAGATGTAAATGCTTCTCTCATACATTCAACCCTCACCAAAGTATCATGAATACTCAATGTAATTTTTCTTGTACAAAGCTAGTGCTATATTTTTTTCTGATTACCTATATTTTAAGTAAAACTCAAAGGTTTCAAAAATACTTTCTCATTGTGCAGTGGTCATTTAAAGAGACCATGTCGCTCTAGCAGAAAGTTGTTTTTTGTCTGAAAGAGCATAGAAATGGCTATACTTTGTACCAGTCATTTTCTCTACAGTAAACCATTCCTGAAATATCCAACCTCAATTCTGCAGCTCTTTTATGCTAATGTGATAATCAGTATGCTAATTAATGTCTCAGTGGGCTTGATAAGGGTGTAGATGGGGATCTAATTACGTGATAAGTTTAGTGGGGCATTGTTTTGCCACCACAGAGATAAACAATCAGGACCTATCCTCTTATGGTAGAGCAGCACAAGGCAGCAGCAGTGGCAGTGAGCATCCACTAGATGGTGCTGCCGATATTCCGGTGCCATATCATAGAGTCAAGGCTTAGGTAAACTGTAAGGGTTAAGGTGAGAGCTAGGGTTGGGATGAGGGTTAGGGTTAGTTCAAGGGTTAGGCTAACATTATAAGCTTAGAACTCTCCCATATGGCAGCACTTCAAAATATTGGAAGCGCCATCTAGCAGTCGGAGGCCGCACTGCAGTGGCAGACCTTTCCCGACACCATAACAGAATAGATCCAGCAAGCATACTGAAAAACTAATTAGCACATCAAAAACTGGTAATTAGTATTTGGGAACTACTCATTTGCATTAGAGTACAGCAGAAATTATTATCTAAGCAATTACTCACTTTCGAATGAAATGTTTTTTTTAAGTTATTCTTTAAGTGCATGAAATCTTTAAGTCCATTTGAAATGGCTAGTACAATATATAGCTTTTTGTGCACTTTAAGGATAACTTTATAAAAAAAAAATTGATTTTGGGTGGCAAATTTCTTTTAAGCAGGGAACAGAGAACTAGAATTTAGTTAGAGCTACTTTAAATATTAAAAATCGGCTTGCAGTCATTAAATCAGCCATTAACAGCGGTTTACTAGCATGCAATCTTGCTTTTGAGCCCTGCAGAAATAATAATGAATGTGTCCTTTTAATACTATAGTTCAGTTCCTTAAATGTTCAGCAACGCTACACAATCTTTTATTTACTGCCAGAAAGAATCAATGTCAATGAACCTTATAAAAAAAAAATGCACAATCGATCTCTTTGTTTTTAATTAGATTTTAGTTTTCTCACAGGAAAAAAACACCCACTGTGGGGAAGTTCTTTATTCCAAAACTAAACTCCAGAACGGCGGAGAGTTGTCAAGTGTGCAACGCACAATGTTTATATATTTCTGATTTTAGCCCTTTAGGGGAACCATTTCATGTATTCCCTCCAGGTAAACACATACATTACTGAGTGCATTTTGCTTATACCGTCTAAATATGCCTAGCCTGGTTTGTCAATACTTTTTAATGCATATTGATACTCAGACCTACTGAATGCTTGACAGTGAATACAGGCAAATAGATAGATTTATTGATAACTTGACAATTCCCACTTGCTTTCTGGAAAGACCTAGGGTTTTAATCTAATTGTGTTAATTAAAATAGTCAAATTCAGTTTAAATAAAATAGGCAAACTAGTGCTTTTATAAGCATTTGCATAATTTGCATGTTGTTGGCATTTTCAACGCTTGGATTTGTTCTATTGTCATTTTTGCATATAAATGCTACTCTATCAAAGCTGAAATTAGTTTTGAAAGGTCTAATTTGAGTGTTTTGTTTCACCTTCAGAGCCCTGGCTAAACATGTTTTCATATACTACTGATGTCTGTCGATTGTAAAGAAACTCTGTAGGCATTTTATATAAATGTTTTAGAAATGTTTGTACGAAAGTGGTGCCTTAAATTGGTGCCCTTATACTCTGTCAATGTAGGATTTTGGCTATGTCTCAAACATGGTATAACCAAGTACACATCCCCCAACACACCAACTATGACTCCTTCCAAATATGGTAGAAGAAATCTGACTGCTAATTCTTGGAGTAAAGATAGAAATGCCATACCCGCCTACTGTTGCCCACTCTGCTTCATATTCACTTACTATCACCATACATCTACATACCCACTCATTCTTGGTACCAATCATCATATACTCTGATCACTATCCCCCCTCTCTCTCTCTACATACCCACTTACTACAACCATATATCCTCAATTAATCTTATACCTACCAAATAACCACTCACTTCCACCCACTTTCCTTATACCTACTCACTGTTATGTTCTATCTCTCTATACCACTTTCCCATCCATTCACCCACATCTTCTCACTGCTACCATCCATCTCCATAATCTCTCAACTCTAGCCAATATTTCAGTGCCCACTCTCTTGTTTTAATTAGGTTACTTAATTAAAGTTATCCTAGTTAATATAATTGTCATATAAAATGTACACTCTACTTGCTAACGCACTATCAGCTTGTGGAAATTTCACAGGTTGCCATGTTTCATAGCAGTGACTTAAGGTCATGCTCACAGTGCAGGGGCTTCAAACTATCAAAGTCTTGCGCTGCTGCCTGCAGACAGTGACTTTCCCATGAAGCCTTTCCACTCTAGGTTTGAATTTAGTTCACAGCTGTGAAACATGACAGCCATCATGAGAAAGAACAGAAAGAAAGTGTGATGTTACCTAGTTAAAATATTTATATTATATTAATTTCTCTACCAGCTTAATGTTTAGTGAAAACATATTGTGCTTAATTTGAGCTAATATCTGTCATCAAAAGACTTTGAAAGCAGACTAGATTTTCCATAGTGCTTAGTAAATTGTTGCTTGGTAATTATAGGAGACTAATTAGACTTGTAAAATTGAAAAACCTGTGCTGGCATAAATGGGTACATTTCATTTTGACATAAATTCTCTGCCAAAGCCATTAGCCCTGTTACACATGTCGTAAAAGGTTATACATATATTAGGGTCACTGGATTGTCCTTACAACAGGAGATAGATGTTTTAATTACCACTGATTGCTAATAAAATCCCCATTCAATGATTTTGAAATCAATATTCCATATTAAACTCACCTTCAAACATTAGATTGTCAGCCTCCTGCCAAGTTGCTTGTCTGCACTCCCTATAAGACCTCAAAGAGTGTGTGAGTGACACTGCCTGGGAGGCAGATCTAAAGGGCTTTCAGAAAACTCTGGATTGATAGAGGTCAAGACAATGTTCTTTACTGGCTGCCTTCCAGCCAGAGCTGATAAGCTGCCCATTTCCGAGGACAACCAGTGAAACACAGCAGGTCTCCAGCCAACAAAGAGCACTTCTGCTATATAGATACAATTTGACCTTCATCTATTCAGACCAAGAGCTGCCCCCTTAATCTTAATGTATTCATGGGGACACTGACAACGCACTTGGGTTTAAAATAAACTTTCATTTAAATCACCATTCTTGCAATTTAAGATCCAGGAATACAAATACAGATTAATTTGTTAATGTTTAGAAGTCAAAATGTTTGACATAATCATTTCTGTTTTCAACGTAACTGAACAAGTTGTTTAACATGTACAAGCTTCTTGTAGTGACGATTCCATCATTAATATCTAGTTTCACACCAATGTCATAGAGTACTGAATTTCCAATATAATATTTGAATTTGTGTGAATTGTGAGCATCCTTTACTCTGGGGGTATGTGAAGTAAAATTTTATAGTACAGATAAATTGATGAAAATATTAATTAATTATGTAATTAATTAAGTAATTAAACTAGTTAAATCATTTCTATAAAATAAAAAATGCTAAAGAGTCCATTTAAGATAGAAGCTTCCACAATTCCAATTTTTGTTCAAAATTCAACAAACCTATCCGGTCTTTCAGCTATATAAATAATTATTTTATTACTGTATGTGATTTCCAAAGTTTGGACCAATTTTGGTGTACAGTATGACTTTGACATAAACTCTTTTACTGCTGCTTGCCTTGACTTCAGATAGAGGCTTCTTGCTTTCCTTAGTAGTTTCATGATAAATTCCTTGGTGTATATTGAAGTGTCTATCATATTCCTGGACACAGCAAGGTCCTATTAGATTCACAATAGGTGATGGACAAAGGTTGACTAAGACAATTTCTTTCCCAACATACTTATTTTACATGCTGTTTGACCCTGAATTTAGTAAATGTCATCCCATCCCACTTTGTGTATATGTTTCAAAGCTTTGTCTAAAATAAAAGAAACACTGCACTTACTCCAATAAGAAAAAAACATACAATTTGTTTAGTATTTATTTTTCGTCTTCTGGTTTATTGTTTGTCTTCACATTTTGAAGATTTAATGTGTGTTCTTTGTTATACCTATTTAAAGGAACACTAAAGTCTTCATATGTGCTCGGACACATCAGTTAGAGAGGGGGCAGTCATGGGAAAAAGTTGTTAAATGTTTTTACATTGATCAAGAATTGACTTAGAGAATTGCAATTTTTTGGTTATTTATTGTTTTGCTCATGAACCCGTCCAGAAGAATCTGCATAGATAATATGGTTCTAGATAATACGGTTCAGGCTGTAACAGTCACACTGATACTATTTCCTCTTTATTGATGATTTATTGAGCCTCTCTAGGTTTGAAATACTCTTTAATCTCCAAATTCCATGTCCAAGTTCTTTACCATTGGAATATGTGTATATACTTAAGCCAAACTATTCACTGGAATGGAGGGCTACGAACACCTCCCAGGCCCTCTGGGATGGAGAGGAGACCCTTGACCCGTAGGACCAGGGAGATATTATATAGGAAGTAGCAAGCTGGGGGCGGCGCCTTTTATAGGCTCTTTTCACTCCTCTGTGCCATTCTGCCCCAGCTAGGCACGAGTGAAATACCCACCCAGCACCAGCAGTAGAAAAGAAAGAGATTTATTCCTACGTTGAATTGTGTTAGGATTTTATGGTTGATGTTTTGATGATGTTGTGTGTTGGTCATTGCAAAAAAAATAATAATAATAAAGGAAATGTTTTATATATTGTCACAGCAGCGGATGGTGAGGTGAGTCGCCGGGCCAGTGGTGTAGTGGTGAGTCTCTACCCTACAGTTGAATGGCTGTACTATCACAGAAGGCGCTGGACATGGGTTCAGGGTGTAGGGGGTACTGTCTCTGTCCTGGCTGCTATCCTCGATTATGTATTTATGGCTATTGTTTATTGGTATCCGTTATTGTGTTCAGAAATAAACACTGTGTCCTGTTTTCATCTAACAAGTTGGCTGGGTCTTGTTATTATGGGGTAATATATCACCTGGACCGTGCTTGGGTCAACTTTGATCAGTTAAGAGACCATATAAGTATTTAGCCTTAGCTTCTAATTTATGGTTGCTTCAGGTCCTGAGAGCTTGTTAACATAATCTCAGTATATCGGCCAGTGCAGCTGAACTGCTAATAAGACTCAAGTTAAAAAACTCTTTCAATTGCAACAGTTACAGAGCGATTAAACTGATCAAGCCCGCAGCTACCTGGCCGAAATCCTAAATCGTAATCTATTCACCCGTAAGTAGCATTTATGAGCATGATCATGATCAAGTAAGCAAGCCCGTAACTACCGATTTAGAAACAGCCAATAGTAAATGAGGCTGTCATCACAACGTCAGTAAAACATGGAGGTTAAACCACAATCAATTAGCGTTTAGAAGTCTGATATTTGATTGGACCCACAGGCCGGCAATGTACAAAATAATAAAAACGAATAAAGATACTGTTCTAGTCGATGTGGGTGGCCTGATATGTAATAACTCCTTGATTACGAGATTGATATAACAGAAATAAAACGTTAAAAAAAAAATTATTGCAAATTTGCAAACTTTAGACTGTTGTGCTATTAATTCTAATGTATTTCATTGCTTTCTCCGTCAATGCAGTATTGATTTTTTGAATTTGCATTTACAGTGCTACGATCAGGTGTTTAACCCCCTTGTGGGTCCTAGCTGGTACCCGTAGGATTTTCTTCTACATTTGCCACTTACAGGTTTGAAGGCAATTGCGGGCTTAAGGAATTTTAGCAATTGAATAGCGATTTGCGATTGTAACATTTACGGGCTTGAAAGATCAAAGGCGGAGATAGGATGGAGTTATGATTTTGATAACTGCAGGAATTTTCAGCCTGTAACCCCAAATCGTCTGCGGGTAGCTAAAAGACGCCAATTGAATAGCAAATTATTTTACAGGCTTTATTACGGGCTCCAGTAACTAACAATTGCTCATTTGAATGGAGATCTTTGAGTGCTATAAACACTGCAGCATTTTAAAACAATTATAAAAGAGTTAAAGTAACTTCAAATGAAAATATTTGTTATACATACTCTAGTTAACTTTGGCTGCGCTACATGATTTTGTCCAATCACCTAGAATAATGTGTATGTAAAAATACTACTTTAAAGAAAGAGTAGTAGATTGGTGGAGCAGCCTTCCAGAAGAAAGAGTAGGAACAAAACAGTAAAGCAATTTAAGAATGCCAGAGATAAGCCAAATGTGTTTGGATCGATAGAATCTTATATGGGCCTATTATTGGGTTATCTATCCCTATTTCCATTTTTAACAATAAATATTATAACCTGAGTACTTGCACAACTCAGGTGGATATACTGCTGCCAGAAACCATATAACCCAAGTAAGAAGTACATTCCTAAACTATTCTAATAAAAAATAAATAAAAACAATTAGGTGTGTTTCGTTTCTTGATTCCAAGTGTTGAAAGATATTTGTCTTATACTATATTTCATAAAACCACTAATGCATTAGATAGCTGCCCTCTGCGATACCCACTTTACATGCTCAATACTGACATTGACAGAAAGTGATGTGACAAAAACAAAATACATTTATTTATTCATAAACAGAATTAAAGGGAAATATTGTAAAGCTGAAGTTGATAATAGTAACACTGTTATTTCAAATAAATCTTATAGTCAACTTATATATTAAAGTTTGACATTTTATTTGAACATCTGTAGGGTTCTGAATGTATTTTTTCAGTGTAAAGCCATGTGCAACAGAAAAGACTGAGCATGCTCAGAGCCCAAGCTGATTAGGTGTGAGATATTGGATCCATATTTTTATGGATAATAATCTTCTGAAAATCTCAGGGAATTTATCGATACTGCTCTACATCAAAATCAACATTTAAAATCAAGTAAAAAAATTCAAGCACACTTATGTGTTTACAAATTAAGGAAATAATAATAATAATTAGGCAAAACACTCTGGCCCTCATTCCATTATCGGCCGTAAATCGGCCGCAAAGCTGCGATTCCTTGCGGGGCTCCCGTTACCTTGCAATTTAAATAGACGGCGCCGCAAAGATATCCCCTTACGGCCGGCCGCATATCTTGCAACCGGCCGTAAGCTCAGAAATCTTTAAAAGCAAATATAAATTCAAGACGGCACTGTAAAGCTCTGTAAATGCTAGGGATCATAATGGGGGACATGAGGATTAATAGCAACCCCCTCTCAAGCTTGCACATCAGCCCAAATCCGAGATTTCATTAACTGTTTATTTTCCGGCCGCAGCGTGGGAGGGTCTGAGGTGCTCCAAGCCCTCTGGACTTTTTCCAGGGATATTTGACATAAATTAAAATAAAAATTATTTACGAATTTGAGTGTAGGGGAATGTTGTGCTATGAATGCTAACACCTACAATCACTTTATCGTCTCATCAGAGTGCAGGATGGCTTTATTATGGCTTTATTATGTGCTTAATTGTGTGCCTGCGGGACCTTTTTGCTGCAAGTAAGCTGCGGCTCGGTTTTAGCCTTGCAGAGAGGGTTCCCGGAGCAATTGAATAGCAACCGGGATTTGCTTGCGGCAAGGGATAACAAGGCGCCGGCAGCAAGCCTGCCGGAGTCCCCGGCCGGAAGGGAATAGAATAGGCAAATAGCTTGCGGCCGGTCCTTGCGGCCCCGCATCTCCTACGGCCGATAATAGAATGAGGCCCTCTGTCTGCTGCAACCAAAAAAGTTAGCTTCTCCCGTGTCATTGTTTACTAACCCCAAAGGGGAACAAATCTGCAGATTATAATTGCATTAAAGAAAGTGATAAAGCATTTAGATATTTTTGTAATGTAAAGTCCCCTGAGGACCTGAGAGCTTGACCCTATAAACTCAATGAATAATGCTGTGCAACCAGCTCCTGCTAAAATTAACATAAATAAACAGGTTGAATGCTATAAAAGCTGAAAGCATTAAAAACAGATATAAAACAGTGTAATGTAAAGAACTTCAAATGACAAAGGCCCTCATTCAATTGCAATTTGGCCAATTGAATAGGGCCCTAAATAAGCACAGAGCATATTTTTTTTAAAGAAGTTTTTAGTTAGTAAAATCCTTGCTTTTGGTTAGATGCTTACTAACTAAAAACTTATTTAAAAAAAATATGCTCTGTGCTTATTTAGGGCCCTATTCAATTGGCCAAATTGCAATTGAATGAGGGCCAAAGTGTATACATATTATTTACTTGATTCTGAGGGCTCTTACCTTCTAAACTAACCCACTACCGTCTTCCTGTCCTCTGTCATTCATGCTGCCACCTTGCACAGCTGTGATCTAAGGTTACTCCCACAGGACAGAGGCTTCATGCTTCCAGTGTTATGCTTTTGTCATGCAGACAGTTACATGCTGTGTATGTACATGCAGCATTATTGCTTCCTTTTTTTGTCCCCGACCAGCACAGTGTAGTGGCCAGTAGGTAACGCAATGGTGGCACACCAAGTTGTTGCCTAGATTTTGTTCAATTTGTTCTTAGAGTGAAGTCTAGAGTTACGGTTTAGTGTTATGGTTAGGGGTTAGGCTTAGGGTAGTGGCAGATGACAAGCTTTACATAGTAAAATAGTGGAGTGCACTATTTTACTATGTAAAGTTTATCATGTGCCATTACACTAACCCAGAACCCTAACCCTAACTCTAACCATAACACTAGCCCTAAAAACAAATTGAACAAAGTCTTAGCGCACCATTGCGCCTCATAATGTGTGCTGCATGCCACTGTGCTGGCGGGGAGACATCAGGAAAGGTCCGCCTTAGCTCACAGCTGCGCAGATGGCTGCTTTCAAAAGCCTGAACATCAAAATAGGGGATGGAGAAGTTCCAGAATTTAAAAATGTAGGTGTCTTCTTTGAAGTAAGTATGTGTACATTTTATATCACAGTTACATTGAGGAGGATACAATTAATGAATTAACCTAGTTAGAACATTATTATTTTTTTATTATTAACTTTTATTTGTAATGCCCCAACATATTCCGTAGCACTGTACAGGGGATAAGAACAAGGAAATATACAATATTAACAAATGCAGAAAATGAAGGGCCCTGTTTTGAGCTTCGAGTCTTGCAAAAAAAACTTTTTTCCAAAGCACCCTATATGATTGGAAACTCGATACTTACAATCTAAACAGAATAGAAGAGGCAGAAACCAGGTTAGGAACAAATAAGAAATGGCAGGGTTAGGAAGGGAGAGTTTACATAGGTAGGAAGTTGTGAAAAGTTAGAAGGTTATTCATTAGTTGGAGAGTGAAGGGATCTGATGTAAAGTGAATGGCACTATTATGTAACTTCCCCTTGTGGACAGATAATATAACCTGCAGATGGGAATGTCAGGAGACACATAGTTTAAACACAGCTTGAGTAAAATTTGCTCATGGGAGAATAAAAGAGGAGTGGAGGACATGGAAAGTGAGATGGTTATGTTGGAGATAAGAAGGGGAAAAGTTGGGAAGAAGAGTCTTAGGAAAAGGCATGGGGATATAAGGAAGAAGAAGGAACGAAGAAACATTGTGTAAAGGGTTAATATGAATAGCTAGCAAGTGCTGCTAATTGATCAGGTGTAGAAGATTTGTGTGGATTGGAGGAAGGCGATTGGAGCCAGGAATCAGAGAGAGACCAGCGAGATGTAGGGTCTTAGCTGTTGCAATGTGTTGCAGAGGAGCCAGGAGTCAGAGAGAGAGACCAAGACGATGGAGGGCAATACAATTCCTAAATAATCCTTTTAAAATTTGGGATGCCAGTATAGAATAATCATTATCAGAAATTCATAGTTTAGTTAAGCCCTCATTATTGGGCATTTTAGGATATAGCTTCATATCTAATATAGGAGGATTGGCCCTGTCAGCTCTTTTCCAGTGGCAAACAGGCCTTAAATACACCTCATCGAGATTCGGCTCACTGAATCCTAACTGCACAGCCAAACACTTCACAAAAGGTAATGACCAAATTCAAAACTGGTAAATCCATAGTATTGCTAAAGATTATATTTTTATTATAAATGATTTGGTATTACACCTTAAAAATTCAGCACCATGCTCTTTTCTCATATTGCTTGCTCTCCGCTCCCTCTTTCATCATCCTGTGGCTCCATAAAATATTAAGAACCCAATAACTCAGAGAAAAAGACTTCCATGGAGCAAAAACGCCCCCTCTTTTTTGATAATCGAGGGTCCTGAAATAAATTTCTCTACAGCTGCCGTTTGCTCAGGAGGGGATGAAGCAGGATTATTTTCAGACAAGTGACACTGATTGATCCCTTCCAAACACAGGAAAATATGATTGCAGGGTAAAATGTATTAGTTTTTAAGAGTCTAATTTACTACCCCTGCCAGCCAAACCTAGTCTATCATTGTTCCGTTCTAGGTCAGCCAACAATCACACAGGACAGACAAACACGTATGTTCCCATATCACGCAAGTGACCTTGAGCAATATTGTCCCTATTCCATTATAAATCAGAGTACTATGGCAGTTGTATGAAACAACCAAACCCAATTCATTCTGTTGGGGTTATTTAATAGATTTAGTTGATAGTTAGAGGCCACTAAAATCAATTAATAATAGCATTGACAAGCCATAAAATAGCAGCTTCTTTGATTTATGTGTAGAAGAGAAAATTGGCAATTTGGCAGGGTAATATCTATGACAAAACATGAACTTTTCTAGAATATAGGCCACATTTACATGTCACTACCCAGACTCCTTAGCTGCATTCAAACAAAGACTTTTGCTTCCTTGATGTAATTGTAGTGGGAACCTATACTGAGGCATTTACAGAACAGATTTAAAGTCAGTATAGTTCCAAATGTCATTTATATGAATTGTAAGTTTCCTGGATTATGCATGCATCTGATAGAGGAGAATCAGTAGTGTATAAAAACATTTTTGCATGAATACATACCAAAATTAATGGTAACAAACTAACTGTGATGATTGCTAAATCTCTTGAGTTTTCAAGCAGTTGCTTTTGTGAGTTAACACCCCTTGATATCCCTGCTAAAATTAACATACAATTCATATAATTTTTGGCCAATCACAGGCAGCTATACATTTCAATAAATTGTAGCAATCTGTGAAGGAATCATGTGATGTGTAGCCCCCCCCCCCCCTTCCTGCAAAGGGAAGTAGGAAGAGTAGATCTGTAGATCTCTGCATTGAGCGCCTGCTGGTTTAAAGGTTAGTAAAGGCTATACCCAAATGCAGTGTTTCTATTGGTAGGTACACTATGCCTATGTAAGCAGCTCTGGGGGTGGGGAAAACAAGTTTTATTTTTAAATAAAATAAAACTGTATGCGTATAGAATGACTCAGTGTAATGTGTGTGTCTGATATAAGCAGAATGTGTTAGATTAGAAAAATGGAAAAATAGGGAAACTTAGATTTTAAAATGGTTGCATCAATATGGGGTGGACAGAAAACTTAAATTAAAATGGGCATTATTTTCTCCTCTTCTTTGATTATGGTTGATGCAAAGTATCAAAAAGCTGTCAGAATGTACTGTGATTGGGTCATATGGAAAAGAATGCATGATGATTATGTGATCTTAGGCTGCTAGGCTATCTGTAGCTTGAGGGAGAGGGTTGTCTTATGGGAGCCTACTCTTCCATTGAGTACTTTAATCAAGTATGCTATATAAAAAGTAAGTATTCCACATAACTGAATAGAGATCTCATCTTAGACTACAGTTGCTCTCACTCCTTTCTAGAAGCTAATCTAGAAGACAATCAGACACCTTTAAAGCAAAACTGAATATAATATATATAAATTAAAGGCTATCTTTATTTATTTATATCTATAAGGCTGTCTCAGAGCTGCAGTCTCACTTTGACATCTGAGCAGTCAGATTCTTAAAGAACCACATTACTGTTGGTGCTACCCAATCAAATTAAAGTACTTAGGTGTAGAAGTTGACTTGGAATGCTAAGTAAGCTTCTATGTACTACAATGGGAATGTGGCAGCTAAAACCGCCCATATTTTTAACAGGGCTAATAGTAGGCTAATTAGTTTACATGAAAGTAGCTTGTATAATCAACTCAAAAAGAAAATGGAAGCATGCAATAAAGAATCATTTAAAAGTTAGAAAAGTATATGTTATTTTTACTTCCTTAAATTTTATATACCGTAGTTATTTAAAAGACAACTTTGAAATACATTTTCTAAGTGTTTTTTGAAATGTAGTTTTCTTTAAATGTTTTTTCTTTTTACACGGTGCATAGTATATTATATGTCTGTTGTAAATGGTACGTTCCCTGCAAAGCTGACGAGCAAGAACTCTATTAATATGTCAAATGCCTGTGATATGGGTGTAAAATACATCAATATTAAGGAATCAGGGGAGCGCTGTGCATTGCTGCTTTTCCATTTCAGGGCCTGCTATCTAATCCATACAAGATGCAGAATGTATCATTGTATTCTTCACATCCCACCTTCTCTCCTTGACCTGGGGGCATCTACATAGTGTGAAAAATGAGTAGTTTCCATATGCAATAAAAGATGACAGCTTGTCACAGCTACTCTCCCTTCCATACAGATTTATTATGAAGTCCCAAATACAGAAAGTGCTAGTAGCCGACCCCACTGCACATTACATTCACTGTATGATCATAATCAGTATGCAAACTGAACTGCACGGGAAATGTTATTTCTCTAGTAGTGGTGGATACCTGCTGCCTTCTACTAACAGGAGTGGTAGAGGCTAATAGTATAAGGGAATTTGAAATTGCCTCAAAGAATAAATTGCTGACTGCGCGGGCAAAATGGATGTTATACACAGTCACACGCTGTGTTTCTATGTATCGTTTTCTATCCTGGACCACTTAATTATCTATAGTCCCCCCACACATTTTGGAGCAAGCATATTATCCTTGAATACATGAATTCATACCTGCAGGGCCAGCTGAAGCTGATACAACATCTAACGTGTGGCAGTAAATGCCCCGTATTAGTTACAAGAAAAATAATTATAAGAAAGTATAGAAAATAGGAAGCATTATGTTTAACATACAAATAGTATAATTATGCTACGCTATTTATCAGTAATATAAGGAAACAGAAGCAAAAGTAAGTTGTACATTAAGGTAGAATTGGGGTATTTTCATACTAAAATGTTTGTGCATTCTTCTTTGTAAAGGCATGTAGTATCACTTTGGCCACTATTCCTGCTTCAGTAAAGATGATAGAGTCCAACAATCTCTTTGCATACATGATCCATATCTACATCTACATCTACAATGAAATATTTCATATTATTCATATCTGTGTTATGATAATTGCTGAGATAGATTTATTTCTGTTAAATTGAAGTGCTATTATCAGGATATGTTACTGTTGATTTGTAAACCAAAATACTCTGTGTTCAATCACCCAATTGTATTGCTCTTATCTCTCCACCCACCTAAATAACTCCCTCTCTGTCTCCCAGATATCTGAATGCACACTGCTACACAGAATATTACACAGAAACAAAGCAATCCCCTCCCACTCACCCCTCTTTACACTTAATATATTGAGGCATACTAATTACCTGCACCTGCTCAATCAGTGACATCCTCTAACCACCCCCCCTTTAAGAATACTTGTTAATACAGTGTCACAATGTTTTCTCACACCATCTTCCTCACTATAACCTGCTGCCTCTTTCTCAGACTCTCTTACACAGTCTCTAGACATCATGTCTCCAATAATATAACTATCTCACCTTCCCTGCTTTCCTCTCCTCTTCTCTGCTCCCATGAGCTCCTCTCCTTCCTCCAGTCACTATTTCATCCCTCCTCTAAAGCTGAAAAGCAGAAATGCTCCTGTAAGTCCTACTCCCATCTCCTTTTACTCTCTCTCCTTCTTCTGATGGCTTGTGGAGATATATCCCCTAACCCAGGCCCCTCACTCATTCCCACCTGCTGTCAGCCACGCAGAGTCCCCAGGGCAGCTAATGCCCAAAACACCCATAATCTAATACCCATCACTTGTCACAAACCATCTACTTTGCCCTTCTCCTGTGCTCTCTGGAATGCAAGGTCTGTTTGCAATAAACTTACCTTCATTCATGATCTCTTCATTTCCAACTCCCTCAATTTACTGGCTATCACAGAAACCTGGCCCACTCCATCTGACTCTGTCTCCCCTGCCGCACTCTCTTATGGTGGTCTACACTTCAGCCACACTCCTAGACCTGGGAACAAACAAGGTGGAGGTGTGGGCATACTGCTATCCTCTCGCTGCACTTTTCACTGCATACCCCCTGTTCCCTCCCTCCAATTCTCATCTTTTGAAGTCCACACTATTCGCATCTTCTCTCCTATACCTCTGCGAGTAGCTGTGATCTATCGCCCGCCTGGATCACCCTCTCAATTTCTGGATAACTTTGCCGCCTGGCTCCCTCACTTTCTCTCCTCCAATATACCTTCACTCATTCTTGGCGATTTCAACATAGCCACTGACACACCCACCTCCCCAACAACTGCAAAATTACTTGCACTCACCTCTTCCCTTGGCCTCTCACAATGGACAGATTCAGCAACTCACTGTGGTGGACACTCCATTGACCTTATTTTTACTAATCTCTGCACTATCTCCAACATTGACATCTCCTCACTTCCCCTATCTGACCACCACCTGCTAACTTGCAACCTCACCTCATCTACCGCTCACCGCCCTTCTTCAAATCCTGCTACCAGAACCCGCAGAAACCTGCAAGCACTCAACCCACAACAATTGTCAAATGTACTAAAACCCCTTCTCAGCCCCCTCACCACCCTTGCCTGCCCTGACGTCGCCACTTCACAATACAACACTACGCTAACCTCCACCCTTGACTCTCTTGCCCCCATAATCACAAGCAAACGCCCTCGCTCTCAACCACAACCATGGCACACCACACAAACACGCTATCTACAGAGATGCTCACGCACTGCAGAACGATTATGGAGGAAATCTCGCACTTCAGCAGACTTTCTCCACTACAAGTTTACCTTGCGCTCCTACTTCTCTGCCCTCAATCTTGCCAAACAACACTACTTCTCATCACTAATATCAAACCTGTCCTCCAACCCTAAACGTTTATTTGCTACATTCAACACCCTCCTCCGCCCACCCCCACCTCCTGCCCCTTCCTCTCTCACTGCTGATGACTTTGCCAGCCATTTTAAAAATAAAATCGATACCATCCGAAATGAGCTCTCCTCCCAGCTTGGCCCTACCCCACCACCCTCTCCCCAAACCGACAACACCC
This sequence comes from Discoglossus pictus, assembly GCA_027410445.1. NCBI lineage: Eukaryota > Metazoa > Chordata > Amphibia > Anura > Alytidae > Discoglossus > Discoglossus pictus. Next base: position 90,026,201 of record CM050167.1, read on the forward strand.
AGCCCTTACCCTTCCCCAATCCCACCTCCACTATAGACTCCTTTGACCCTGTAACCGAGGATGAAGTATCTACTTTACTATCAACCTCTCACCTTACCACATGTCCTCATGATCCTATTCCATCACAGCTAATCCCTCCCCTATCCACCACACTTATCCCAGCTCTCACACATCTATTCAACCTCTCCCTAAACACTGGCAAGTTTCCATCCTCCTTAAAACATGCCACAGTTACACCCATTCTCAAGAAGCCCTCTTCTGACCCAGCTTCTGCCTCCAACTATCGCCCTATCTCACTACTTCCTCTTGCGTCTAAACTCCTTGAGCGGCTTGTTTACAATCGCCTCACTCAATTTATTTCCTCCAACTCCCTACTTGACCCCTTCCAATCTGGCTTCCGGTCCCAACACTCTACAGAAACAGCCCTTACAAAAGTCACTAATGACTTGCTAACCGCCAAATCAAAGGGTCACTACTCTATTCTAATTCTCCTGGATCTCTCTGCTGCCTTCGATACAGTTGACCACCCTCTTCTAATACAAACTATCCGCTCTTTTGGCATCCAGGACACAGCTCTTTCATGGTTCACATCCTATCTTAAAGATCGTACATTTAGTGTCTCCTTCTCTGGCACCTCTTCTTCACCTCTCCCTCTGTCTGTTGGCGTTCCCCAAGGTTCTGTCCTAGGCCCCCTCCTCTTCTCCATCTACACCTCCTCCCTTGGCACCCTTATAAAATCCTTTGGATTTCAGTATCATCTCTATGCAGATGATACTCAAATCTACCTCTCTGCACCTGATCTATCCCCCTCTCTTTTAGCTCAAGTTTCCAACTGCCTCTCTAGCATATCCTCCTGGATGTCCACCCGTCAACTCAAACTCAACATGTCTAAAACTGAACTTCTAATCTTTCCACCCTCTACTACAGCTTCCACACCTCAAATATCTCTCACTGTTGACAACACCATCATCGCCCCTACCTCCCAGGCCCGTTGTCTTGGGGTTCTACTGGATCCCGCCCTCTCTTTTATTCCTCACATCCAAGCAATAACAAAATCATGTCAGTTTCACCTAAAAAACATCTCCAAAATTCGTCATTATCTTACAGAAGACACAGCTAAAATTCTAATTCACTCTCTCATCATCTCTCGACTCGACTACTGCAATTCCCTTCTTGCTGGCCTCCCCATCTCTCGTCTGTCTCCCCTCCAATCCATAATGAACGCCTCTGCTAGACTCATCTTCAATACCAAACGATCAGTGTCTGCAGCCCCTCTCTGTCAATCACTCCACTGGCTTCCCATAGCTTCCCGAATCAAATTTAAAATCATGACCCTAACACATAAAGCCCTCAACAACAGTGCACCCCCTTATATCTCTGCTCTTGTTTCAAAATACTCTCCCAACCGGCCCCTTCGTTCTGCTAACAACCTTCTTCTTTCCTCCTCTCTCATCACCTCCTCTCACTCCCGTCTTCAAGACTTTTCTCGTGCTTCCCCATCCATTTGGAACTCCTTGCCCCGCTCCATTAGATTATCTTCCTGCCTCAAAACCTTTAAGAAATTATTAAAAACACACCTGTTTAAAAAATCTTATCACCTTCAGCCTTAACATGTACAACTGAACACTCCACAGCTTAATAACACTCACACCCACAATCTACAGTACAACACACAGACCCCTCCACTTTACTGAACCAATTGCTTTCAATTGTATTTGTCACCCTCTTGTATCACACCTAAACCCTTAGATTGTAAGTTTGCGAGTTTTCAATCTTGTGTCAGGCCTTGGAAACAAGCTCTATGTACATTTGATTTTATGCTCAAAAACAGGGCCCTCCATTCTTTACAAGGTGTTTAATTTGTTTTCTGCTATGTACTCAACCCCTGTACAGCGCTACGGAATATGTTGGCGCGATATAAATAAAGATAATAATAATAATACATGGTTACTACAGAACAGGGTGCTCAGTTTGGTCCTGAGGTGCAAACACTTTGTAAAATTGTTCATCCCTGACTACGCCCATCGCAAATTGGCACCCTAGATGGATACCAACTTCAGCACTATGTAGAGTTGGTCCTGCATACCTGCAAACTATCCAACTCAGTACCAGTTGCTATTTATAGGTGGGAGAGAAGATACAGTGGATATAAACGGTCTACACACCCCTGTTAAAATGTCAGGTTTCTGTGCTGTAAAAAAATTAGACAAAGATAAATTATTTCAGAACTTTTTCTACCTTTAATGTGACTGTACAACTCAATTGAAAAACAAACTGAAATCTTTTAGGTGGAGGGAATAAAAATAAAAAATAAAAATAACGTGGTTGCATAAGTCTGCACACCCTCTTATAACTGGGGATGTAGCTGTGTTCAGAATTAAGCAATCACATTCCAAATCGTGTTAAATAGTCAGCATACACCTGCCATCATTTAAAGTGCCTCTGATTAACCCCAAATAAAGTTCAGCTGCTCTATTTGGTCTTTTCTGACATTTTCTTAGTCGCATCCCACAGCAAAAGCCATGGTCCACAGAGAGCTTCCAAAGCATCAGAGGGATCTCATTGTTAAAAGGTATCAGTCAGGAGAAGGGTACAAAATAATTTCCAAGGCATTAGATATACCATGGAACACAGTGAAGACAGTCATCATCAAGTGGAGAAAATATGGCACAACAGTGACATTACCAAACTCCCTCCAAAATTGATGAAAAGACAAGAAGAAAACTGGTCTGGGAGGCTACCAAGAGGCCTACAGCAACATTAAAGGAGCTGCAGGAATATCTGGCAAGTACTGGCTGTGCTGTGTGGTACATGTGACAACAATCTCCTGTATTCTTCATATGTCTGGGCTATGGGGTAGAGTGGCAAGACGAAGAAAAGCACTCAAGCCAGGCTAAATTTTGCAGAAACACATCTGAAGTCTCCCAAAAGCATGTGGGAAAAGGTGTTATGGTCTGATGACACCAAGGTTGAACTTTTTGGCCATAATTCCAAAAGATATGTTTGGCGCAAAAACAACACTGCACATCACCAAAAGAACACCATACCCACAGTGAAGCATGGTGGTGGCAGCATCATGCTTTGGGGCTGTTTTTCTTCAGCTGGAACTGGGGCCTTAGTTAAGATAGAGGGAATTATGAACAGTTCCAAATACCAGTCAATATTGGCACAAAACCTTCAGGCTTCTGCTAAAAAGCTGAACATGAAGAGGAACTTCATCTTCAGCATGACAACGACCCAAAGCATACATCCAAATCAACAAAGGAATGGCTTCACCAGAAGAAGATTAAAGTTTTGGAATGGCCCAGCCAGAGCCCAGACCTGAATCCGATTGAAAATCTGTGGGGTGATCTGAAGAGGGCTGTGCACAGGAGATGCCCTCTCAATCTGACAGATTTGGCGTGTTTTTGTAAAGAAGAGTGGGCAAATCTTGCCAAGTCAAAATGTGCCATGCTGATAGACTCATACCCAAAGTGCTGTAATAAAATCAAAAGGTGCCTCAACAAAGTATTAGTTTAAGGGTGTGCATACTTATGCAACCATTTTTTATTTTTTATATTTTTTCTTCCCTCTACCTAAAAGATTTCAGTTTGTTTTTCAATTGAGTTGTACAGTTTATAGGTCACATTAAAGGTGGAAAAAGTTCTGAAATGATTTATCTTTGTCATTTTTTTACTGCACAGAAACCTGACATTTTAACAGGGGTGTGTAGACTTTTTATATCCTCTGTAGATTTATACAGTTATGAAATACTATGGAGTGCAGCAGATGTTGGTTAAACAAACTGCAGATTTTATGAAAACAGAAATGACTGGCGGGGGGAGGGACTGAGTATCTGGTTTGGTAGTTAAGCTTCTGATTGGAGCACCCATGTCATTGATGCTAAACTAATTGACAGGACATTACTATGTGGCAAAGCTTCTTTGGAGTATTACCAGACTTTGCACTTTCCTTCCAGCCAAATATTCAGTCTATAGATAAATCCAACCAATTTCAAAGCCCCCTTGAGCCTTCCAATCCCTGCTGTGCTTCCTCCAGAGGTTAATCTATTGGTTACCTTAGTGCAAAGTTCAAATGTATTTCAAAAGTACAAGACACCCAACCAGAACATTGCCTCAGTTGTGGCTTTTCCATTGGTCGCTGACCACTCTGGGAAGTTAGAATGAGCCAATTGGTAAGAGAATATTGTATATTGGAAAATGCATGGTATTTTGTCCAATCTCTTTCGTAGTCCCGATGCCAAAAATGGCATAATCTCAGACCCTCAATGATTGTCTCTTTTAGGGAAGGATCAGTTGGGTCTTGGCAGCCACTCCCTTATACAAGACAGTACAAACATTCTAAGGTATTTATTCATATTGTCCCACCTTGACTATTGCAGCTTGATCTTCACTGACCTTCCTATCAGCCTCATCCACTCTACTCACCTTTCCTACAGTGCACCTCCCCGTTAGACTCTCTACTGGCTCCCCTTAAACATTAAATAATAATATTAACATTCTTGACCCTTACATACTAAGCCAGCAATGCCTGCTCTTTCCTCCGCTAACTATCCACAGATCTTCTCCTGTGCCCAGTCTGCTCTTTGGATCTCCCTACCTCAATCTATTTGATTTTACTAGTTTGATAGTAGAGTATTAAGCTTTCTTTTCGTTTTTTTTTTTAAACACCTTTTAAAGAAGCATACAACCTATAGCCCTAACCTTTACAACCAACAAGGTGCCACACTGAAGAATCGCATAAGTATCCACAATTTCCATGATGTGGCTGTTGGCAGCAATCAATTGTCATCTTTCACCTATATACCCCGTCTTCTCCTTTATATCTAGCATTCCATCATTTTGAGCCAGAATCTTACAAGAAGGGTCAAATATCCCTGCTCTTACACACTAAGGCCTCGATTGCATGACTTCAGTAGGACATCTTACAATTCAAATGTTCATGTAAACCCTAACGTAGCTATTACATGTAAACTCATACGAGTAAATGTGAACTGCTCCCTGCTCTACGTGTGTTTTTATCTAAAATGTGATTACGTGGCTCCCATACAAATTTACAGAGAATGTTACATGTTCTAGAAAGGGTATGTGAGTGCTTGCAGTGAACGAACAACTTACATGTAAACTCAACCTCCTGCAAAAGCCGCTAAATGAAAAAAACATATAAAACACGTTTAAATGAAAGTGTCCATAAAAACCCACTACAAGAAATAAAAAAATTTACAGGACCATACTAAAATGAAAAAAGCCTACACATCCTAAAGAACAAAAAGCTATCTAATGCTTACCCCAATACATACTAAAGAACAATTATATAAATCACAATGGTAGTTACAAATACGTACTACAACAATTAATCACTGGCACAGAGCTAATGCTGTCATGCCTGGTTAATACCAGTGGTTAAGGCTTACCCACCTACACTACAGGTGCAACTTGCCCTTTAAGCAAATTATTCATGTCTGGATTCAGAACAAATTAACAGTATTAGTAGAAAATTCAAAGTACTAGGAAAAAGTGGTTTATGAATATAATGTGGGATGCAATTATTTGTTGCATCGATTCGCAGTCCTCTTCTCAGGGATCTCTGGGTAGGCCACGATTTAGGTTTAGCACTGTGTGAGCCTCTACTTCCCTCACCTTGTACTCACATACAGCCTTATTAAATTGCAATTCCGCAAATTCTACAAAGCTCTATATAAGCACAGAGCATCTTTTTTTACAGAAGTTTTTAGTTAGTGAACTTCTATCCAAAAGCAAGGTCTTTACTAACTAAAAACTTCTGTAAAAACAAAATATGCTCTGTCCTTATATAGAGCCCTATTCAATTAGCCGAATCACAATTTAATAAGACTGATAATATTAAACCTAACTTATGATCTGTTAGGTATTTCTGTGGAAGAGTTGGCAATGACTGCTTTAGTGAATCTGCCCTTATGTGGTCTGATTTCCCTACCAAAAATTCCAAGACTGCAGTGTTTTTTGAGCTGGAAACAGGCTCTCTGATGGTTTTATTATGCAGATGTGCACATAAATGTATTATCACCAAGTAAACAAAATTGCTATGGAACTGGACTAAATTTAACTCTTTCCAGACTAGTGTGCTGTTTAATAGCAAGAGAGTATCACATCTCTACATAAGCAGTCTCTTTTCTGGCAGCGACTGGTAGCTTTGCGTAATAAGCCATCGCAAAACACGCAATGCCGAAAGCACCCAATTTATACAAAATAAAAAGAGAACAAGAAAGACTGCTGAATGCTTCCACGGTCAGTTTATAGTTGCCCTTAAACTAGAACAATAAAAGTCAGTAATAAAATTGAGCAGCATGTATATAAAATTACTGGAAAGAACCCCCCTTCTCCCCCCTGAGAGAGATAAATCATTCATTTCCCTGCGTTGGAGTGACCGCTTGACTTGCTTGTGGCTTTAATTCACTCTGCAAGCTGTTGGGGATAAATCATACTTAATACTCCTGGGAGTGATATTGTCTGTATACATATCTATATCTGTCAGGAGGAGGTGTTTAGGTGACTATGTGGGGATGCAGAGACATGAGTTATAGGTGGCAGGCAGGATCAACGTGACCTGCGGACAGGTCTGTCTGTCTCCTATAATGCCAGATTGCTATCACTACACTTTATATTTTGTACACTGCAATTGCTGTAAGTGGTGCCTGCAAGTTATGCATCCATCAATAAGTGATATACAATTTGTTTCTCAGTTTCAAAATACTACATATATAGGAAGTCATAAAATTCCTTCTGTTGCTAAATGTATAAGTCATGTTGGTCCAGTTACTTGTGAGTATGTGTTTATATATATATATATATATATATATATATATATATATATATATATATAAGCCTTATTAAATTGCGATTCGGACAATTGAAGAATAGGGCTCTATTTAAAAACATAGCATTTTTTTTTTTACAGAAATTTTTAGTTAGTGTATTTCTATCCAAAAGAAAGTTCTTCCCTAACTAAAAACTTCTGTTGCCTCCAATTACATCTAGCTATAAATGATTGTTGTACCTAAAATCTCCTGTGCTTCATCCTGCTGGTCAATAAAATCTGTATGAATAACTCATCCTATTGCTTCCTATAGGTCCACTGATTATTCCATATAACCCCTCCCTCTAACTCATTTGATATCTTCATATAACACCTTCTGTTGCACCCTCTCTCAATATCACCTCTGGTTGTTCCATATAATTTCTCTTTATAACCCCTTCTGTTACCCCATATAACATCTTTCTATAATACCTCATGTTGCATCATATAACTTATAAACATAACTCCAATTCATTACACTATATAACCCCTTTCTCTAATGCATCTTATACCGCCATATAACGCCTCTATTTTCACCATACATCCTCTCTCTACAATATATCCTATTGATCCATATACTTGCTTCCTAAATTACTCATATGCCTCCATGTAAATGTCCCCATAAACTCTAATTCCATGAATGTTGCCTCTTAATGACTTATCTGTATGCTTCATATAAACACTTTCTATAAATACTCCTATGCAACCATTGTAACCTATTTCTGCCATAGTCTTATGTGCTCCATATAACGCATCCTATTGTTCCATACAACCTCCCTCGCTCTATAAATCCTCCTATTTTACCATTGGATCGCTACCTTGTCATGGTGATGGGGCTTGTGAATTTCAATGAAGCTGTGAGCTATACTACTAAACAACAACAACACAATGTAGTACAGCCCCATAACTATTAATATTTACCCATATATCTTCTCCTATAATTCATCATATGACTCCATGTAACCTTGCTATAACTCTACCTATTGCATCATATAATCTAGTTTAGGAGAGAGTTAACTCTCTCCTAAACTACCCCTTTACGTCTCTATGTCAACCCCTTTTATAACTCTTGCCCTCCTCTTTTATATCTCCTCCATTTCCTCTTTGTCACCTTTACCGTCCAACCTACCCAACCCCTAGTCCATTCCTCTGTACAAATGGGATCCAAATATTATAAATAAGTTCAGTTGGAAAGCTTCCATATATGTTGATAAGGAGGACATAAAGAGGGAAACTGAATGCTAGCGGACTCACTAATGAGAAGTAATATCAGCCAATAAAATAAATAATTGACTAAAATAAACATTTAGATTCCTCTCTAAACATTTAAATAAATAGCTTGTTTTGTAGCCACGGATGAGTTATTTCAGTAGATCAGTAGCCTTTAATTGGAAAAAGGTTACCCATGGAAGATAGTAAAGCAAATTAATACAAGAAAAATACAGAAATTTCCAAACCTTTGTATCACACAATTTCTGCTTATCCCTTAAACATAGTCACTTAATGGAAACTTAATTAAATCCAAGTCACAACAGCTTTACAAAATATCTGTCAACAGCATTTGCAAGTAAACAGAATATTTCTATCTTTTGTAAATGTCTATTAAATGCCAAATTTAAAGAACAGAAACCATCAGCCTTATTAAATTGCGATTTGGCAAATGTTAAAGGGCTCTATATAAGCACAGAGTATACTTTATTTACATAAGTTTTTAGTTAGTGAAGACCTTGCTTTTAGATAGAAGTTCACTAACTAAAAACTTCTGTAAAAAAATATGCTTTGTGCTTATATAGAGCCCTTTTAAATGTGCTGAATCGCAATTTAATAAGGCTTTTTGTGTTTAATATTTTCCTCTTCTATCCAATACTTTGTACCAACATGTTATTTTTTCTCAATAATATAAGAACTAGCGAATTGCCTGTCAAATGGCATAACATTGTAAGCCAGGCAATGCTGTTTGCCACACAATGTGAGGCTTTTGCTTCTCTGAGCACCTTTGACACTTATTGCGAACCCCGCTATGAGCTCCGAAGCCAAGTCCTACGTGCCTGGCTTTGCTCAGCCTTGTATTCATCCAGTTCTGAATTAATTATGTTTTTCGTCCTCCATTTTTTTTCTTGCTTAGCCGATTTTCGAGTGACGAAATAAGGCTCAAGATCACTTACAACCTCACTTCCTGCGAGCTCGGAATGCATCAATGTCTCAATGGCTTGCCTCGCTTTGTGAGGCTCGCAAGAGTGATGAAAAATTGCAGTTTGACAATTATTATATGTGAGGATACTGTCTTTTCTTAAACCCTTCACTGCAAGGACAACTACTCAGATGCTCTTGTCTAGACTAGTGTTCTCAAAGCTCTCTCCTCAGGTCCCACCAGACAGGTCACAATTTTGGTTTCAGAGGAGCCTCATCTGTATTCAGTGTCAACCCGAAATCATGTCCTGTCTGGTGGGACCTGAGGAGAGGTTTGATAAACTCTCCTCTAGACTACTGTCTACTCTCTGGTCTTCCTGCTCCTCTTTTCTCTGTAATCAATACTTAATGCAGCTGCTCTTATCATCTCCTATCAATTCTTCCATCTTCTCCCAAGCCAAAATTCCCTCAACTGGCTTCCAATAAAGCCAAGAATAACTTTTTTCTTTTTATCAAACTCTCCTCTCTGCTTCAAGCATATTCACTCCTCAGCTCCTCCTTATATCTCTCTTCCCATTTCTTGCTATACCTCCCAGCATGTCCTCTTCGCTCTGCTCAGTAATGTCTCCTCATTTTTCCATACATGAGCTCCTTCTCGGCTAAAACCTTTCTCACTAGTAACTCCCCTCTTGGCCTCTGGAACGTGCTATCGCACAATAGCAGATAAATCTCTAATAACACCTCTTTGAAGGCTGAGATTAAAAATCACCTTTTTAAAGATGCTTGCAAACTACAACCTTGACAAATGAACTTCTAGATACCTAGTTGCATCCTCCCTTCCATATTTGTTGTTGTTCAGTCGTGTCTGACTCTCTGTGACCCTATGGACTCCAGTCACATTTATATGTTTCTGGTTGTGCTTATCCATAAGGATATATTGGCTATGATACTGAGTGGGTTGCCTGTTCCTTCTCCAGTGGACCATGATTTGTCTGACCTCTCTGTTATGACTTGCCCATCTTGTGTGACCTAAAATGGTATATCTAACAGCATCACTGAAGTACACAAGCCCCTTCACCATGACAAGGTAGCAATCCAGAAGGGGCCCTTCCATATGCAATTAACCTAATCTGTCTAAATTTCTATCCCCATATAAATAGATTATAAACTCTTCAGGACAGGTACTATGTAATCCATTGGTTGCCTTTATTTAAAATGCTCTTAGATGGTCATTTAATGTTTCCATACCTTGTCCCTGTAAATCACTGTGCATACCAATGGCACTACTCAAATAAAAATGCATGCATTCATTTTTGTTCGGTTCTGTGGGTGGTGTCTAGCAGCCACAGCATCTCCATACAATGATTTATGCTAATTTATTTTTATCTGGCATTCCTTAGAAAACAATTCCGGTGCCACTGAGTGTTTATTACGAGTGTGTTTATTAAGGAAATTGGCAATAATGCACTAAATGTCTCATTGAAATACGCTCATCCCGCTATATCTTATTATAATGGTACATTGGTGTCTGCTTCAGGCTGGAAACACTTTTCTCGTATGCAGAACTGCAATGAGCTCTACAATTTGAATATATATCTATATCTATATATAATAGCCGTCAACGCAATGTGTCTACACTGTAACACTTGGGAATGGCAATTTCTGCAAAACAATGAAATGAAGGGCTTACTTTTCCTGTAAACTAATTTAAATTGGTAAGAATCCTGATCATCTGTGTTCTGCACTTTTCTTTTATCAGTAAACAAACCAAGCAGGCGCCTAGGGAACTTCACTCATAAAGGAGCATGTCTGGCTGCATGTGGCAAACGTGGCTGACAGGTGCAGGCGATAAAAGCTACATTATGGAATTTCAATATTTATATACTGTTTTATGGTTAAATGTATATATACGACCTTGGGCAGGAGTGAGGGGCAATGAATTTATAGAGGAACTTGTAAATAAATATGTTTGCTCTCTCCTGTTCCCTTGCTTCATTCCCAACTATCCTCATTTCCTATCTGCACCCAACAATTCCACTTGATACCCATGAGGATATCTACAATAAAAGACAGATATTGTCCATCAACATATCAGGCAATGACATCAATATGGGAATCTCTTATCATACAGTAATAAAAAGTTAAATATGGGATTAAATGGCCACTTAATTCAGCACAATTATATCTTAACAGCGTGTTGAAATATGTTAATTTTCAATGAGAAATCAAATAAATTAAAATCTGTATTTATGTGTGTCATTGACAAAGACCCAAGAAGTAGGCTGTCTAAAGATGCAATTACAGTACATTGAAACATGCAATTTCGAGTGTCCTCTGCATATAGATGATTTTGAACCTTGGGGTACAACAGCAGTCAGAGGGCAAGGCGAAGAAGAGGAGCCAGAGAAGAAGACACTAAATGTTCAATTTTCTAGATAAGATGTGAACCATGAGAGAGCAGAAAGAAAGTGAAGAATATTCATAAGAAGAGGGTGGTCAACTGTGTCAAAGGCAGCAGAGAGGCCCAGTAAAATAAGAATCGAGAAATGCCCCTTTGATTTGGCAGTGAGCAAGGCATTAGTGGCTTTTATGAGAGCTGTCTCTATGGAGTGTTGGGGTGGAAGTAAGATTAGAAATGGTCAATGAGGGAATTGAAGGAAATAAATTGGGTAAGGCAATTGTAAGCAACACTCTCCGCCAGTATTTAAACCAGTGGAAGAGAGAGATAGTCCATAGTCGTTGAGCAGTGCGGGAGCACCTCTGGATGTACCATATTTGTGTAGTGTCATGGTTGTAGTTGAGAGCCAGGGTGTCTGCCTGTGGCTATTGGGCAAGTGTCAGGGAAGGAAGTTAAAGTCAAGTTGTAATGTGTGGTGGTAATGTCAGGGCAAGTGAGGGTGGTGAGGGGACTGCGAAGGGGCTGTAGCACATTGGAAATATGTTATCGGTCTAGGGCTTGCAGATTTTTGTGATTTCTGGTGGTTGGGTGAGGAAGGGCAGAGAGTGGGATGTGTGTTGAGGGTGTAGGTTAGGAGATGATGGTCAGAAAGAGGGAGTGGGGAGATGTTTAGGTTGGAGATAGTGCAGTGATTGATAGAAATTATGTCAAGAGAGTGTGCATCATGGTGAGTTGGGGATTCTGTCCATTGTGAGAGGACAAGGGAAGAGGGAGTGTCAATGGCAATGATAAAATCACCAAGAATGAATGAAAGTATGTTGGAGGAGAGAAAGACAGGCGGCAAAATGATCCAGAAATTGAGATGATGATCGAGACATGGGCGACAGATCACAGCAACTCACAGAGAGATGGGTAAGAAGAGCTGGACAGTGTGAACTTCGAAAGAAGAGAATTGGAGGGAGGGGAACGGGGCATTGCAGTGAAAAGTGCAGTGAGAAGAAAGTAATACGTCACACCTCCACCTTGCTTATTCCTGGGTCTCGGTGTGTGTGAAGTGAAACCCAGTGTTCCTTTAAAAAATGCACATCCTGAAATGGATATTATTGGCAACAACAATTAGCTTTTCTAATGAACCTACTTACCCTGATCTTGTGACTATCAAAACTTAATGGGACAGTGCTACCCCAACCACAAGTTGATTTCATCTTCAAGAGCATTAAAAACTATCTATATATTGTACTAGATGTTTTTCTTTACAGTAAAACATTCCTGAGATACTGAGCATTGATTTTGTAGCTTCTTCATGCTACTGTGCAGCTCATAATGCTAATTTGTGGCTCAGTTTGCTTCTTAAGTGTGGAGGAGGGGATCTAACTGCTTGATAACCTTAAGGGTACATTATTTTATTTTTTCACAATAGAAACAGACTAGCAGATTGTAACATAAAAACAGCCAACTAGTATTTGGGAGACTCATTTGCATAAGAACACAGCACAACAATACTGTTTTCCTCAGAAATTGCTCAGTTTAGAAACAAATGATGAGAACAATGTATAACTAGTTTTCATGCTTTTTAATAATAATGTAAAAAAATACTTGATTTTGGCTGTATAAACACAGCCTTTACATTTTTATCTAATTTTATCTGATATCTGTAAGTTTTCTTTAGTTTCTTTAGAGTCTCCTTGGACCTTTCCTGTTAATTACTTGCTCCAGCACCAATCTGCTGATCAGGCCGCCAAGACTTTCGGGTTTAGGATTAGGGATTAGAAAATAAGGTTTTATAAATAGAAGTTAGGGTTTTGGGGTTAGGGATTAGGATTATGGTAGTGACACATAACATATAGTGAAAAAGTAGCGCAGGCAGATAACAGGAAATATCCAACACTTTAATATTCTGCAACCTCAGGAAATTGATCAACAGAGAACAAAATTATGCATTGCATAGAAACAAAACTGTATATAAACTGTGATAAATTAGATGCTGTATTGCTTTTTCTACATTAGAAAAAATATGTTGCCTTATTTCAAGTGTAGTTATTCAAAATAGTATATTATAAATATATGAATACTGTGATCCTCTAAAACATACCTCCCAACATGTCAAATGGTCAGAGGGACACTTATAGTCTTGAAACAGAATGTACTATTAGTGACACCATCATTCTGTGCAATATGTAAACTAAGTTTTAAAGATATTACATGCACACTGCTCAATACAGACATATATTCTGTAGATCTGACACTCAATGCTTTGCTCCTTCTTCTGGAAAACAATTGGGGCATAGTCAGGACTGGAAAAAAATATTTTGACCTTAAATGTGGGTCTTTCCTTTCAAATGGGGCATATTAAAGGGCTACTTAATTAAGTATAATTTGGACAACATCTCAGTAAAGATCTCCTAAAAGTATGTTGAAATACTTTTTGAATTTTTTAAATCAGTTATTTTTTTACTGAGAAATCAATAAAGTAAAATCTATGATTACATGAGTCACGGACTGCCCCCAGCCAGACTCATGCTACAGCTCCTTGTGGTGAGCAAATGATTAACCTTTAACAAATCTATCTCTGCAGAGCATGGAATGTTGGTGTCACCTAAACATGTCAGTTATGGGTTAACTGGTCAGTGCAGTCCTGAGTCCAGGGAAAAACTGTTATCAATGACTGTTTTCACCTATACCGTGGCTATTTGTTATTAGTCATGCAACAGCCAGTAGGCAGGATATACTTTGTATGTAAACAGGCTTAACATTTTAGATTTTTTAGTTGATATTACTGTAATTACAAAAATAGATAATTTCAACATGCTCTTTCACGTGTGCTCTTTCACACCATGGTGATCACTTACAGTGAGGTAAATGGCCCTTTGAGGAGGCTAAAAGATATTTGGAAGATTTCCTCACAAAAAAGAGACTATAGAAAGGTATACTCTAAAACGTTCTATTTCTCACTTCCACACTGTTTGGAATTGTTATATATTTCCCTGCAGAGTTACCTCATAATATAGTACACTGATAGGAATATATACATAAATGACACATGAATGTATTGTGTAATAATATACACCATATAACTGCCTGTGGAGTATTATAAATATGCTGCAGCAGCTGTCAGAGCTCTCTAGGTCTTGTGGGGTTTCCAGTGGCCTCCCAACAACATGGGGTCAATCAGAGCAATTAAAATGGCCGACTGGCTTCATTGTGGACTGACAAGAAGTCAGTCAGATGGATATTGCAATTATAACTGATGAACTTATGTATTGAGTTTAGTGTGATTACTGTCATTAGTTTAATGTAAAGTGTTATAGACATAGGCACATTTCTGTTCAGCATCAGTTATGGTAATGATAGATTTGAAGCAATCCTGATCCTCTTAGAAAAAAATACATTAAACAATATTACTTAGGTTAACTATTTTTAATAATAATAATAATACAACATAATAATAATAATAACAATAGTGCACCTGCACTATATATATTCCTTTATATTGGAATATATAAATGGCCACAAAAGCAATTAATGGCCAAATGTGGTGAAAAAAATTAAAGTAGCATTTGATGAAAATATGCATTTTTTAATGGAAAATAAATTAATACATTTTCTAATTTATTACCTTTACAGTATATCCAATTATGCTGCTGAGGAATCTGCCATTTTAGTTTTGTGTGTTCTACTTCCTGAGAAGAATTGCCTATTTTCACAGTTGATGTACATGGCAACTTACATCCCTGTCTCTCTCTGTTCACTCCCTCCCTCCATGCTTCTCTGTCCCTCACACCATGTCCCTTACTTCTTATGTTGTTGTTGTTTAATTGTTCAGTCGCATTCGACTCTCCGTGACTCTATGGACTACAGTACGCCAGGTGCATCTTTCAGTAACTGCCCCTCTGACATCCATCAAGTTCATGTTCATTGCTTCAGTGACCTCATCTATCCATCTCCGCCTCTGTAGTCCTCTTCGTCTTGTGCCTTCAATCTTTCCCAGCATCAGAATCTTTTCTAGGGAATCCTGCGGTCTCATGATATGGCCCAAATATTTGAGCTTCAGCCTCATGAGCATACCTTCTAGTGAACAGTTTGTCTTGATTTCCTGAAGTATTGATTTATTGGCTCTTCTTGCAGTCCAAGGGACTCTAAGCAGTCTTCTCCAACACCACAATTCAAAGGCGTCAATTCTACGGCGCCCAGACTACTGGGAATACCATAGTTTGAACTATGCGGACCTTTGTTGATAGTTTAATATCTTTACTTTTTACTAACTTGTCCAAGCTTGCCTAGCTTTCCTCCCCAGAAGCAAACGTCTTTTAATTTCATGACTTCAGTCACCATCTGCAGAGATCTTGAATCAAAGGAAAATAAAATCTGTCACTGCCTTTACTGCTTCCCCATCTAATTGTCAGGAAATGAGATTGCTGTGTGCCATGATCTTCATCTTTTTAACGTTGAGCAGCAGGCTAGCTTTTGCACTCTCTTCTTTTACCCTTATCAATAAGTCCTTTAGTTCCTCCTCACTTTCAGCCATCAGAGTAGTATCATCTGCGAATCTGAGGTTGTTGATATTTCTACCAGCAATATTAATTCCGGCTTTGGATTTATCCAGTCCAGCCTTACGCATGATGTACTCTGCATGTAAGTTGAATAAATAAGGTGACAATATACAACCTTGTCGCACTCCTTTTCTGATCTTGAACCATTCTGTTGTCCCATGTTTGGTTCTGACCGTGGCTTCTTGGTCTACATACAGATTCTTTAGGAGGAGGATTAGATGATCTTGTACTCCCATCTCTTTAAGGACATGTCACATTTTGTTGTGATCCACATAGCCAAAGGCTTTAGAATAGTTTATGAAGCAGAAGTAAAAAAAAATTGGGAACTCTCTTTCCTCTGTGGAACCCAGCTTGCATATCTAGTAGTTCCTGATCCATATATTGTTGAGTCGAGCTTGTAGAATCTTAAGCATTGGTTTGCTGGCATGTAAAATAAGTGCAATTGTTTGGCACTGCCTTTTTGGGGGATTTGGATGTAGACTGACCGTTTCCAGTCTATTGGCCAAATGTGCTGGCATAAGGCAAGCAACACTTTCACAGCATCATCCTGTAGAATTTTGAATAGTTTGATTGGGATTCCATTACTTCCTGCAGCCTTATTATCAGCAATACATCCTAGGGCCCATCTCACTTAGCTCTCCAAGATGTCCGGCTCCAGCTCATTGGACAAACTACTGAGGTCATCACTGCTGTTAAGATCCTTCCTGTATAGATCTTCAGTGTATTCCTGCCACCTCTTCTTTATCTGATCTTCTTCTGTTAAGAAGAACCATTTTTGTCTTTTATCATTCCAACTTTTACATGAAAGGTGCCTTTTAGGTTTCCAATTTTCTTGAAGAGATCTCTTGATTTACCCATTTGGTTATCTTCTTCAATCACTTAACATCGATCATTGTAGAATGTCTCCTTGTCTCTTCTTGCTGTCCTCTGGAATTCTGCATTCAGTTGGACAAATCTTTTCCTATCTCCACTACCTTTCGCTTTCTTTCTTTCCTGGGCTACTTTCAAAGCCTCATCTGACAGCCAGTTTGACTTCTTACTTTTCTTTCTTTTAGGGATATTCTTTGTTGCGGTTTCATGGATTATGTTGCAAACTTCTGGCCAAAATTCTTCTGGCATTCTATCTTCCATACCTAGTTCCTTAATTCTATTCTTTACATCCACTGCATATTCACAAGGGATATTATTTATTTCATATCTACTTGGCCTGATGGTTTTCCCTCTTTTCTTCAGTTTAATTTTCAACATTGCAAAAAAGCACTTTTTTCTGCTTAATTTTGTACTCCAAAGCAGTTATTCCTGGTATCCTACTTTAGCATTCCAATCTCCTATGATGATAGGAACATCTTTTCTTGGTGTTATATCTTTGACGTGTGGAATGTCTTTGTAGAACTGAACAACTTTAGCCTCTTCAGCATCCATGGTTGGAGCACAGACTTGGATCACTGTGATATTAGATGTCTTGCCTTGAATTTGAATTGAAATCATTCTGTCATTGATTGGGTTGTAACCGACCACTACTTTGGCCACTCTCTGATTGACTAGAATGGCTACTCCATTTCTTCTGCGGGATTCTTGACCACAGTAGAAGATCTGGGGTTTGTCTTATGTGAAATGTCCCATTCCAGTTCATTTAAGTTCACCAATTCCCAGGATATCAATGTTTAACCATGTCATTTCATTCTTGACCACATCTTGGTTCATAGTTCTAACATTCCAGGTTCCTATTCTGAATTGATCTTTGCAGTATCAGACTTTCCTTTCCCTCCAGACACATCCGCAGCTGGGTGTCCTTTCGGGTTTGGCCCAACCACTTTATTAGATCTGGTGTTACTTGTACTTGCTGTCTGCTCTTCCTCAGTAATGTGGTAGGCACCTTCTGACCTCAGGGGCTCATCTTCTAGTGCCATATCGTTATGTCTCTGGTTGTGCCTGTCCATAAAAGTTTTCTTAGCAAAGATACTGAAGTGGGTTGCTAAACCTTTATAACTTTGCACACCTTCCTAGCTAAGCAAATGGTCACTTCCTTCCTGACCTTTGCTTTTCCCTATCTGTTCTTCCCCAGGTCTCTGCCTCTTCCACCCCCTTTAGACTGTAAGTAGCGAGCTTCCAATATTATAGGTTGCGTTGGAAACAAGCACTTTCTACAAACATTTTAAGAGCAACACACAACCCTCCATTTTTTGCAGTTTGCTATTATTGTTTCTGTCCTTGTTCTTATCCTCTGTACAGTGCTCCTAAATATGTTAGCGTGGTACAAATAACATGTATTAATAATAATTTAATAATGGCAACCTACATGAGAGAGAACAGGAAGTAGGAGGTTATAACGGGAGCTTCTTAGCAGTGTACATTGTATCTGACATTAATATTGAGAATATTGAGGAAGATACAATTTACTAACTGACTGACTTAAAACATGTGTATATATAAAAAATTGCCTAAAGCATCATTTTAGAACATTCATAATAAAAAAAAAAGAATTTTTTTTTGGAGAAGCCTCTTTAAACCATTTATGATTATACGTTATATGAAATATAGGTTGATGCAGGTCCTTTCTTTTATAGTAGAAAAAGCAGAAACGAAATTTCAGTAGATCAAGGGCCCTTGTATTAAAATAAATGAAGGTTGTGTTCTTTGGACAAGGTAACACAGCTTTCCTTTGTCTGAGTGTAAGTTAGTTTTCATTGTACTGAGAAATATATCAGTTTTATTTGCTGTACAGTAACATTTTACACCGCCTTCCATTGTGTCCGACAATAAAAAGTAAGCATAGGTTATATGTTTTAGCGCTTTTAGATATAGAAAGGCCATGATCAAAGCCAGATATTAAAGCATTTTCACCCTAGTGGTTATTAAAACTAATGGTTTTATAAATAAAGACTTTAGAACAGGCACATACTGTAAATACATAAAAATGTGTTCGCAAATAAAGAGCATTTATGAACTTTTTGTTAAAGCAAAGGGAGGCAACAAAAAATCAGTTGTGTAGCTTTCATAATTTTTTTTAGAACTGATTCGAAAAGTGAACTTCACAAATATACTGCTATTTAAAAAAAATGTTTGAGAAAAAAATGAGGATTTTCTTCTCTTTTTAAGTCTTGAGTTTCTCAATTTTTCAATGGCTGTGACAGAGTGGAGCACATTTCCTTGTAGCTACTTGACTGGAGCATAGTCAATATGGATTTCCAAAATAATGGACACAACCCAATAATGAAACTTACACTCGTAATGGAGTTTAACAGCCATAGATTCTTTACTGATCACACAACTTAAACTTATTAACAAATACATTATTAACAAATCATGAAAGAGGTGCTTGCCCCACCCACTAACGTTGTTCAAGGGAACCCCGTCCCCACTGATTGCTCCCACCGCAATACCTTATACTGCTGCTGTTAGCCACTGTCGGCAAGCACCCTGCCCTACACAAACCAGCTGTGACAAACTACTAACTGCCTAACCACATTAAACCATACTACATAGTGACCAATACCAATGGGTGGGTGGGAGAGAGAGTGTTAAAACCTAACTGTTGGCAAGCACCCCTGCCACAGGCGCAATACCTTACAAATTGTGCCCGCCCCCCCAAGCAAACCTCTCCTCCAAGCAAAGGCACTTCTCTATAATGCCATCTTTCACAACAAAGTTCCCCAGTGCCAACGCCCATCCCCTCTTTCTTTACTTTAAATGCTTCACCAGTAAACATCTGTGAAAGTTACACTTCTAACACAGTGCCCAAGCCCTCCCCCTTTTCTTTACTTTAAATGCTTCACCAGTAAACCCTGGGGAAGATATTCTTCTATTATTGTGCCTGCTGCCCCCTCAAAGAAGCCATGGCCAATGATATCCCATCCAAACCCAAATTAAATTTCCAATTTCGTTAAGGTGTACCCTTTCCCTGCAGAAAAAGCTCTTATAATCGGGACCTTTCAAAGGTGATGAATAGAAATTCCCCCCAAGCTTCCTCACATAAGATGAAACTGTACTATTAACCTTTTTTTTTAATGTTTAATATATCTGGCTCTATCACCAACCGCCACCCCAAGCAAGTCACTAACTGTGACCACACCAACATTAAATCATTAAATCAACCAGCCTAGCTAAATCCTTCTTTATTACCATAATTAATTCCTTTAATGGCATCATCCCCAAACCATTACCCCCGGCATGTATCACCAATATATCAGGACCCAACAGCCACCTAGTGCACTAGACCATATCCACAAACATCTTTTTCAAAACCTAGCTGCAAACCACCGCTGCCACTAGTCTGGCCCAGTACACATAGAAGTGACCCATAATCCAAACTTTATGCTAAACCATACCTTCAAAGCAAATGTTTTGTATAAATTGGTGTTTGTCACCCTAAGGTGGATGGTCTGAATCTCTTACAAAGGGTATTCTGCCTATTATCCCACTACTCCCCACCCTATTGTTAAACTACTAAACAATAAATAAGCTATAAGTTATAAATCCTGAGACAACCACCCTCCCCTTGCAAATGAGCAACATAACCAGAAATAGCCTACACTAACTACTTACACTTATACCATATTACTCCCTAACCCATTCCTTAGCACAACATATACCTGTCTTTTTATACAAGACATACCATGTATACAGTATCTACTTCAGAGTCCATCAAATGCTAAACTCGATAGATAATCCGGGAACTGTGTAGGTTTTCCCGCGGCACCTGGCGCATTATCTCTAAAGCCCTGCCATTGCTTCATCAACAGCACGTCAGCGATAACATTCTTGCATCCTGGCACGTGTACTGCTCTATTCCTTTCCATGCACCCCAACACCATTCACCTAATCAATCGAACTACTGGCATGGATGAGGATGCAAACTTATTCACAGCAACGACAGCCAACATGTTATTGCAGTTGAATACTACGTACTGGTCCTGTAATTGATTTTCCCATATATATATATATATATATATATATATATATATATATATATATATATATATATACTGCCACTATGATTGGAAACAGCTAAAGGAAGGCCATGTTCTTTACCAAATCTGATTCGATCCAGTCCTGCGGCCACAACTCCGCACACCATTGACCCGTAAAGTATGAAACAAGGTTGACGCTTCCTGATGCGTCTGTAGAAAGATCAATGTCATAGATCGGTGCTCTCTTGGCTAGAAAGAATGATTTTCCATTAAACCGATCCAGGAATGATTTCCAAATCTTCAGAAATTGCTCTTTTTATCCTTATGAAATGGTGAGGCTTCTTAACCCCCACCACTGAGAAAAATAAGCATCTACCAAAATTCTCCCCATCAGAATCACCCTGCAGGCAAAGATCAACCTCCCAAACAGAGACTGTAGGTCCAGCAGGATAACCTTTTTGTATGATACAACTCTGGCAATCAAGCAATGTAAGTCCTCCACCTTTTCCATAGGTAGTGAAGATTGCAATTTCACAGAATCAAGAGAAATTCCTAAAAACTGGATGACATTTACAGGGCGCACTGTCTTGATCTTGGCCAATGGGATGCCAGATTATTGAGCTATACGAGTAAAGCAATTAATTAGTTGGTTGCATGCCTCAAAGGTCGGCGCTACCAGCATGGAGTCATCCATATAAAGAATAACTGCCTTGTGACCCGAAACACATTCCACAACCCATTGTAGAAATGAGCTGAATGCTTCAAAGTACGAGCAAGAAATTGAACACCCCGTAGGAAGGCATAGGTCTACATAATATTGAATGCTAATAAGTGGTGCGAGGTTGGGTGCACCGGGAGCAACCTGAAAGCTGACTCTACGTCAAACTTTGCCAAGAATGCCCGATGGCCAGCTTTCTGAACGAGCACAATTGCCTGACTGAAAGAAGCATATTTTAACGAAGCCAAGGAATATTCTATGCCATCATTCACCGCTCCCCCGTTTAGTGTAGGACAAATGATGAATGAGTCTGTACTTACCTACATCCTCCTTAGGAACCACACCCAGCAGTGAAATGTGCAAGTTGTCCATGAGAGGATAAGGTAAAGGACCTGCTATCCTACCCATAGCATCCTCTTTTTAATTTTTCCATAACAATACCAGCATGCTGCTTTGCCGATTTTAAATTACCGTTCAACCTACTGATTGGGGAAATATTGGATGGAATTATATATCTGGAACTAAAACAAATTGGATTTCTTTGAGCATCCCAGCCGACTAGAGTATTTGCTTAACCAAGGTGTCATCCTTCCTTCCCATATTGGCATGGCACCCTTTAAGAGATGGCTCTGCCTGAAGCATTGTTCTCAATATGTAAGCCTCCCAATATGTAGCCTCCCAATATGTAACCCTATTGCAGGGGTCCCGATTGGACCCCTGCAGGGTCCCCACATAAACCTCAATGATGCAGAGGTCCCCACACATGACTCACATGATGCGGTGGGTCCCAAACGCGGGACTCCCGCAAGGTCCCCACATTAACCCCATGTGGGGGGTCCGCATCTTGGACATGATCAGGACCACCAATGCATTCAGACCTTGCAGGTCTTTAAAGGACCTGCGCTAAATAAAAGTTAACCCTATCACTAATCAGGCTTTATACAGAGCCCCATGAGACCCTAATTAACCCTGTCCCTCATGGGAGTCAATACAGACCGCCATAAGCCCTTAATTAACCATGCCACTCATGGGGGTCAATACAGAGCCCCATAAGCCCCTAATTAACCCTGTCACTCTTGGGGGTCAATACAGACCCCCATAAGCCACTAATTAACCCTGTCACTCACGGGGGTCAATACAGAGCCCCATGAGCCCCTAATTAATCCTGTCACTCATGGGGGTCAATACAGACCCCCATAAGCCCCTAACTAACACTGTCACTTATGGGGGTCAATACAGACCCCCATAAACCACTAATTAAACCTGTCACTCATGGGTGTCAATACAGAGCCCCATGAACCCCTTATTAACCTTGTCACTCATGGGGGTCAATACAGACCCCAATAAGCCTCTTATTAACCCTGTCACTCATGGGGGTCAATACAGACCCCCATAAGCCCCTAATTAAGCCTGTCACTCATGGGGGTCAAGTCAGAGCCCCATAAACCACTAATTAACCCTGTCACTCATGGGGGTCAATAAAGAGCCTATGAGCCCCTAATTAACCCTGTCACTCATGGGGTCAATACAGACCCCCATAAGCCTCTATTTAACACCATCAGTCCAATTGGGGTCTATATAGATCCCTATAGGACACTAATTAACCCTTATAATAACACTATAAGTGCCATGATGGTCATCCAGGGCCCTGTTTAACCCTAACTGGGCCGTTCTTACCCTAACTGGGCAAACGTAACACTAACTGGGCCTATTTAACCTTATCTGGACACAATAACACTATCTAGGCCTATTTAACCCTAATTGGTCCTATTTAACCCCATCTCTTATAAACCAATAAATCAAAATTAACCCCACTCTACCCTAACCTATTAACACCTACACTACCTACCAAACTCCCCATTAAAGCTCCCACCCCGCTAATTACAGAAAATAAAAAAAGCGAAGTTACAAAAAATAAAAAAGAACATTACACCCCCCCCACTACAGAAAATAATCAATGAATAAATTACACAGCTGAAAAGCAAATACATATCCACATACAGTATACATTAAATTACAGGGTTAAATAGTATGTAGATAGGGGTATATTTGATTTATATTTATTGTGTATATTACTGTATTATATTTTGTATGTATTGTAATGTAATGTATATATGTATGGGTATGCTCTTCAGGTGCATAATTATTTTTTCTATTTTCTGTAGTGGGGCTGGGGTTTGTAATGTTCTATTTTATTTTTGGAACATAGCTTTTTTTCATTTTCTTTAGGGGGGAAGGGTTTGTAATGTTCTTTTTTATTTTTTTGTAATGTAGCTTTTTATTTTCTGGGACTTAGGTTTTATTATTTTTTTAATTAGTGGGATGGGGGTTTAATAGGGGGTTAGGTAGGTAGTGTAGGTATTAATAGGTTACGGTAGAGGGGGGTTAATTTTGACTTAGTGGTTTATAAGAGATGGGGTTAAATAGGCCCACTTAGGGTTAAATAGGCCTAGATAGTGTTATTGGGTCCAGTTAGGCATAAATATGCCCAGTTATCGTAAGAAAGGCCCAGTTAGGGTTGAATAGGCCCAGTTAGGGTTAGATGGGCCCAGTTAGGGTTAAATAGGTCCAGTTAGGGCTAGATAGGCCCAGTTAGTGTTAAATAGGCCTAGATAGTGTTACTGGGTTGCATAGGTTATGTTAGGGTTAAATATGTACTGTTATGGTTAAGTATGTGCTTTTAGGGTTTAATAGGTCCAGTTAGGGTCCAATAGGTACTGTTAGGGTTAGATAGGCTCAGTTAGGGTTAGATAGATACTGTTAGGGTTTAATAGGCCTAGTTAGGGTTCAATAGGTACTGTTAGGGTTAAATAGGCCTAGTTAGGGTTATTGGGTCCAGTTCTGGTTAAATAGGTACAGTTAGGGTTAGCTAGGCCATGGGTTTGGTTAATGGGGTATAGTTTGGCTTAATTGTGTAGTGCTTAGACTTTGTGTCATGAGGGTCATGGATGACCCTCATGGCACTTATAGTGTTATTATAGTGGTTGATTTGTGTCCTATAGGGTTCCATATAGACCCCTATTGGACTAATGGTGTTAAATTGAGGCTTATGGGGGTCTGTATTGATCCCCATGAGTGACAGGGGTAATTAGGGTCTCATGGGGGTCTGTATTGACCCCCATGAGTGACAGGGTTACTTAGGGGCTCATGGGGCTCTGTATTAACCCACATGAGTGACAGTGTTAATTAGGGGCTTTTGGGGGTCTGTATTGACCCCCGTGAGTGACAGGGTTAATTAGGAGCTCTTGTGGGGTCTGTATTGACCCCCATGAGTGACAGGGTTAATTAGGGGGTGATGGGAGTCTGTATTCAACCCATGAGTGACAAAGTTAATTAGGGGCTCATGGGGCTCTGTATAGAGCCCCATACGTGATAGGGTTCATTTTTATTTTGCGCTGGTCCTTTAAGGACTTGCAAGGCGGGAAATTTGAATGCGATCGGGGACCCCCACTGTGAGGGTTAATGTGGGAACCATGTAGGGACCCACAGCATTGGGGGGGGGGTTCATTTTAGGTGCTGGTGTGGGTACTTACCCCTGCTGCCGGCCATAACTATTAGTGTGCCGCAGGTCCTTAATGGGCCTGCGGCTAGGTATTTTAACATTTTAAATGCAGTGGGGGAGACTATCGTGACCCCCACTGCAAGGGTTAATGTGGGGACACTGCAGGGGTCCCCAATGGGGATCCCCAGCATTGGAAGGTTAATTTTAGGTTCCGGTGGGGGTACTTACAGTACCCCTGCTGACGGCCTTATCTATTAGTGTGCCGCAGGCCCTTTAAGGACAGGCAGCAGGGAATTTAAACTTTTTAAATGCAGTGGGGGACATGATCGTGACCTCCACTGCAAGGGTTAATGTGGGGACCCTCAATCCGTGTTCGCAAAATGGAGGCAAATGAATAGGGAAGTTGCCTCAGTTTTCCACTTGCGAACTCTGAGCTGAAAAAAGTAGCAATTGAATGAGGCTGATAATGCTTATTTTTTATTAATATTGTGTAAAAGGGTTTGTAATAGTCATTAGTTAATTAAAATAGATGTAGTGATGGCTAAGTCACATTAAGGTTAAAATATATACTTGGATGATAAGAGTTAAACAGATTATAGAAGGTGTAAATCTATGATGATACTACTCCAAACTCAATACATTTGGACAAGACAGAGGTTGGTGAAGGAACACATACATCGCTTTGCAGTAAAAATATTCTACTGGGCTAGTTACATTGAGTATAGTAATTACCAAGTTCAGCTTGCGAAATAATGGGGTTGTAAAGAAAATTATAAATAAAATTTAGGATGAAGATGTAATCTGTTATAATGACATGAGAAATAAAGTAGCACAACTTAACAAAAGCTGTGAAAATGATAGGATGGATAACTCCAGTAGGTGTAATTATATCTTAATGGAACATCTCACTGTAAAATAAAGACAATCTGATTATTCAAGGGCAATAACTAAAAATACAGCCATTTTATCAGAAGTTCTAGGCTCTACTACACATATGGAATTATTTTATGGGTCACTAACTCAAGAAAACAGGAAGTTTAATGGGTCTATTTGCTTTCAGTTTACATAAAAAATGGACTTGTTAAGCCTATACTCTCCTGTCCTTTCATAGCAGTACAGCTAAGTGTAATCATATATAGTTTTTTATAATTCCACGAGAGATATTCCAAAATGCAACTAAATTACTAGGTATGCACATCAATGAAATAATTTATGTACACTTTCAGATACAGAAAGGCTATATTTCCTCGCTTTCTGGTACTGGATGTTCAAAGTTACTACGGTTTACGCAGTAGTTGAGTCTCAGGGGAGAGTTTGAGAGTCAGATTCACTTCCAGATGACTTGCTACCTTCTAACAATGCCAATCCTTGAAAAATATTCTGAAATAGCATATTTAATTGTGTATGTGTGTGCGGGGAAGCACACCATCATCTGATAGTATAGCAAGTTTTATTAAGTCGATGGGAGTCAGAGATTCCTACTCATCCACCTCTAAATCATGGAAATGTTGGTGCCTTATCCTGAGCAAGTAGTCTAGTGAGGGGGACAACATCTGCACCAAAACCTTTATGTGTTATCTCAATCTCTATAAGCAACATTTGACAGTGGAGATGGCAGAGATGGCTGAAACCTGACTTTTTGCCCACTGAAAAGTATGTGTCATCCAGTAGATATGGCAAAGATGGCAGGAACATAACTTTTTGCCCATTGAAAAGCATGTGTAATCTGTCTGATCACTGCCAGTCTCCTCCTGCCTGGGAAATGTACTATAAGTAGAGTGAATTCTTGAACTGTATGGAATGAATTATTGAAGTCGCAAAATGACCACTCTCCGTTAGAGTACATTATTAGGAAGTAACTGTAACTGTTTGCCCCCAAGAGGATGAGTAAAGTAGTAAAGTAGTGTAAAGAGTTCTTGACAGGAGTGATGGAGTTAAACTTCTAAAGAACTCCTAATTGCTGCAGGTGCAACTTCACTTTAAAGCCTGGAAAGCAGACATGGGGGAGAGGCTGATTAGGCTCTGGCCTGAGTGCCGTGAGGAGTCTGTGTGGAGCTTCAGTCTATGGGAGAAGCTGTGAGGTGAGACAGTCAGGAAGACTGGATCCCGGGAGCTGAGCTGCAATAAGCTCTGAAGTGAGACAGTCAGGAGGACTGCTTATAATACAGATTAAAGTACAGAGAGACACTGGCAAGTAAGTTGGATTGCCTGGAGAATACAGCCAGCAGCCTAAGAAGAGACACTGAGTGTTTCTGTGTGACCTGAGAGGAGAACAAGACAGAGCTCCTGAACAGGACCTACCAGGACTTACAGAGCAGCACAGGAAGTTGCCAGTAATAGGAACAGTCTGTGTGACTGCAACAACACTTAACTGAGAGACTGTTTGCTTTAAAAGTGGAGGACCTACAAAGGATCCATTGCAGCTGACAGAAAGAGACTGAACTTAAAGGTACCACCCCTCTATGTGAACAGTTATTGTTTTACCTGCAGACCGAAAAGCGGTCTCAGGGCCAGCCAGGGTGTTCCTGAAAACTAGCAAGGCCTTTTCTGTTTCTTTTATGCTGAAGTTAAGCTATTGTTTATTTTTGAAAGCCTTTATTAAAACAAAGCTAAAAGTATATCGGACTCCGTGGTTTATGGGACAATCACAGGAGCAACCAGTAGCCAAAGGCCGGCCCCGTCACACTTGGTGTCAGAAGTGGGATTGAAAATTGTCTGTGTTTAAGAAGACAGCCCACAGTACAGTAGAATAATGGAGGAACTATTGAAAGCCCTGTTAGATGCCACTACATACCAGAAAGTGGGCGGAGCTTGTCAGCAAGAAAACCAGCAGAAAGGACTGACAGAAATTGCAGAGGACAGAGCCCATACTGCAAATGATGCTCAACTAAGAGATGCTGCTGCATGTCTGAGAGAGGCCACAGAGAAATGGCAGAGACAAGCAGAAGAGGACAGAGTCCACATGAGAGAATCTTTGGAAGCACAGAAAGCTCAGCTCCAGCAAATGAGGTCAGAAAAGAACACTGTGGCTTCAAAACCAAGCGGGATTATGAATCCGAACCACTTCCTAAAGAAGATGACCAGTAAGGATGATGTAGAAACATACCTCCTGAATTTTTAAAAGATTGCCACTAGGGAAGGTTGGCCTAAACAGCACTGGGCCATCGTACTGGGTCCCTATCTGTGTGGAGAAGCTAAGAAAGCATATGTGTTTTTGCCAGAAGAAAAGGCAACTACTTATTGTACCCTGAAGGAAGAGATCCATTAACCGAATGGGAGTGAAAGGGGTACAGCGTTTGGACTCCTGGGATTTTTTTCATGAACCTACTTATCACTATCCAAGGGACATGCTTATCTACCCAAACTTAAAAAAGCAGTTTCCCTGTTAAGGGATGGCAAACAGATCATGATAAAAAAGAGACCACAGGAGCGGCTAGAGAGACCACAGAGGGCGCGGCAGAGATGGCGGAGGGCGCGGCAGAGATGGCGGAGGGCGCGGCAGAGATGGCGGAGGGCGCCGCAGAGAAAGCAAGTGATCCTGCAGGAGCCGCAAATGAAATGGCAGAGAAAGCAAAAGTGACTGCTGAGATGGTGCACGAGACTAGTGAGATAAATGCAGCTACAGACATGAGCAAAGATCCTAAAGGAAATGTAAAGTATCCCGGGAGCACTTTGTCTCAGGTCGCAGTAAAACAAAGTGCTACGGACAAGGAGTGCCAAGACAAAAAACCTATAAAGCAAGATGTACAGAACCCTATCCTAGGGGGACTGGAAAAGCCTACAATGGAAGGGAGGCAAGTTGCTATGAAAATTAAGGGTATCAGGATGATACCGGATTATATTCCTGAATGGAGAAGGAAGACCGCACTTGAGGACAACCGAGTGTCCTATAGGAAAAAGTAACACTGAGACGAAAAACGCAAGCAACACAGGGCTGAGAGATGGGGGAAAACAGACACACGGGGGGGGGGGGGGAGGGAGAATAAGGAAAACAAAAGACACAGGGCTGGGAGAGGAGGGGGAGGGGGACCACAAGGTTTAGAGAGTGGGAAGAGGCTCGCAATGAGCACCGAAGGCCGAAGTCGCTTATCTCAGGGCTCACGATGAGCACCGAAGGTGATCATTGCGAAGCACAAAAGTTGCAGGTTGCCAAAGCCTGCAATGAAGGTATTCAGATTGTGTGCCAAACAGCATTGCCAGGTGATTGCGAGGCCCGTAAACTACACAGGGGGAGAGGCTCTCAATAAGCCACGAAGGTGCTCAGAGGGGACAGAGCCTCGCATTGTGTGGCAAACAGCATTGCCTGGCTTAAAATATTCTTGCCGTCAATAAACTGAGAACAATAGCAGCCAGGGGCATAGGAGCCCCCAAAAATTCTGCGGGTTAAAGTTTAAAGAAATGTGGACCTGGGTGGCTTGCCACAAAAAATGACATTGTGACTCTGTAAATCATTTAGATGCCGAAACCCTACTATAAAGAACGGTGCTAATATATAATATAATATGATAGTAATAATATATAAACTTTACACACAATCTAAGGTATATAAAATGTAATCCCTTGCACCCATGCTTGTTTTCACCTTACTGTAATAGAGCCCTATTCTATTAGAAGCTCACAAGTGTCTCTAACCCTTACTTTTGGCTGTGGGGTTTTTTCCCCTCTAAATGTTACATGTATTTTATTGACTTAAATTTACAATTTATGTCTTACAGCCTCTACACGTCAATCCTGCCTTTTTAAGTAAGATTTCAGGGAGCGTGATCATATGATCTGGCAATATTTAGGCAAGTCCGTATTTTACTTCTTAAACACAACCAATAGTAAATGTGTACATCATCATGACATCAGTAACATATAGCAATCACATACCGTATTTTTCGCCGTATAAGACGCACTTTTTCTTCCCCAAAACTGGGGGAGGAAAGTTGGTGCGTCTTATACGGCGAATATACCTTTTCAAACTGCCTCTGTCCTCTTGATCTCACCCCAGCGCTTCCTACCAGCATCGCGTCGGCCGGTGCGTCCTAGTGACGTCACACACGCAACGCTGCAGTACACGAGGAGTGCTGGTAGGAAGCGCTGGGGTGAGATCAAGATGGCAGAGATCAGAAGGAAGGTGAGGATCAGGGGGGTCAGGGAGGATCAGGAGGGTCAGGGAGGATCAGGAGGGTCAGGGAGGATCAGGAGGGTCAAGGGCTCCCAAATGCTGCAGTATATGGATATGTATGTGTATGTGTGTATGTGTGTGTATGTGTGCATGTATGTGTGTGTATATATGTATGTGTATGTATATTTATGTATGTATGTATATGTATGTATGTATGTGTATCTATCTATCTATATATATATATATATATATATATATATATGTGTGTAATGTAGGTGTGTATCTGTGTGTAAAGTGTATTTGTGTTTGATTCAGATTTTTTTTTTCTTGTTTTCCTCCTCTAAAAACTAGGTGCGTCTTATCTGCCGGTGCGTCTTATAGGGCGAAAAATACGGTATATAGTTGTGAGCATGCGGGTTGTTGCTAACGCAGCGGGCTCGCGTAGCTGGCAAGGAGCGTCGGGGACCTCGCAAAATTTACGGACTTACGACAAACAAATACGAGACGCGTTACGACCCATTCCGACTTCGCAAAAATACGACCTTACCGCCCGAAACCCGCGCACATGAAAACATGAAAAACACAATAAATACACACAACAAATACATAAAAAGCTTATCTACAGCAAGGGGGGGCACCCAGGACCTCGAAAACTGAAGTTACACCTCAATTTAACTCGAAATAATAAGAGTTTAGACACTTGAGAGAAAAAATGGGCGCCAGAAAAAAACGAAAACGAGACTACAGGACTCAAAAGACGCAAAACACCACCAAACACCTACAGATTTTCCGAAAAAGACGTATGAGATCCAAAAACAAGGACGCAACCTGCGCGACCCGAAAAACATTAGAAACACAAGAAATACACACAACAAACACATAAAAAGCTTACCCATAGCAAGGGGGGGGCAGCCAGGACCTCTGCAAGTGAAGTTACACCTCAATTTAAGTCCAAATTACAGAGTTTAGACACCCGAAAATCACCTAAGCGAGAGAAAAAATAGCGCCGAACAAAACGAGCCTAAAGGACCCTAAACACGCAAAACACCACCAAACACCTATGGATTTTCCGAAAAAGTCGGACATCCGAAAACAAGGACGCAAAATCAGCCACAGCCGCATACCACACATTAGACGCCATTTTATAGCACTAAGTACAATGCTACCCTAACGTATTTGCCTTGCGCACGCACACTATTACACTGCACACATTCATGGCACTTACACAGCAGCTCCACAGCACTGATGCTGCAGCAACATGAAAACAGATTGCCAGCTCTTCAACACAATGCTGCATATATTACTTCCCAATAGGTAAAGTATATACATTTCTTATTTTATTAATTATTCATTGCCATACCAAAAAAAAAAAAACAACACTGCTCATAGAACACAAACAACCAAGAGCCTTGCAATGATCGCTGAAGGATCTTAAAACACCAACAAAATTAATTTCGCACACAAACAACATCACCTGCCTCACAATCTTATTCCCGTCATTTTTTGATTGGCAAGTCGCTAGTGTTACACATAATCTGCAGTCAGAGACTAGGAATAAATTAGTGGCAATAAGTAATATTTGCCTATCAGGCTCATAATCAAGCAATCTAGCACTCTATAAAATGCATTAGATCATATTACACAGAAATAATCTTTAAAAATATTTTTAATGGCATATTCTACAGTTAATTATAATGTCTTTCCATGCCATCTCATACTTTTAAAGTACAATATTATGTATGTCATTGCTGTTATAGCTCTAATAAGTGTTTGAAAAAGCACTTGTAAATCCTATTTAGTACTGGTAATATTTTAAACAGAAACATGATACTTTTTTCAGTTGCGAGTTAGACTTATTTGCGAGCTAGAACTACGGGTCTAATAGAAAATCGTCTTTTATTTTTGGAACTTGAATTATTTAGAGCTTGTAATATTCGAGTGTTGCTAAAAACAATGGAGTTCTAAGACCGGTTTGGCGTCTTTGGCTGGCCCGTAGTGATTATGGACGGCGAACTTGTAATCGGATTGCAAGTAGCTAATAGAATATGTGTCAATATTAAAAGTTAATCTAAGTGTCTATAGATGTACGAATTGGGCAATAGAATAGGGCCCATAGAGTGAAAGAATTTAAAGTTTGAGAAAATAGCACAAAGAAGAAAAAAGAAATCATCTTTCAGGTACTAGCAATGTCTAATATTATGCTCATTGCTTACAGAGGTTGTTAATTTGTTAAAAACATTACAAAAGACTGGAATTTTCCCAAACTACAGTTATCCTTTAAATGATACTCACCAGCCACAATACCTGCTCAGTACAAATTGAATTTGGTCCTAAATAGTCTCAGAATTGGGAAATAAAATGAATTAGAAGGAGGGGCAGTGATGAGAAATAATGGAATAAACCCATAATAAATTGGAGCCTAATCCAATTAATTTTATCAGACAACTACAAAATTTGCCATCAGAGTTATTTCCCTGATGAAGTCCTGTAGAGAGACAAAACACGTTGGAACTTGGGATATAATTTTCAGTTTTTCTACCCTCTGCTTGACCAAAAATCCATTGTCAGTACTCAATAACTGTGAGTGAAAGATGTTTTGGGAGGTTAGGAATTAGGAGGAGAAACAATCTGATAACCCGGGATATAATTTTTCTTGAATGTCTTTAGAAATGTAATGTTTGTGAGTAAATGGTGTTTTAAATACTACATAATTGAGAATATCTGTGCTTGTTGTCTTCTTATTTCCTGTTCAGAGTATTTATGTTTTTTTCTGCATTTGACATACCTGGATATAAAGCAAGGAAGAACCCACATTAAAAAGTGGATATTCTTGTATAAAGGAGCATTGATCTACTTTACTGCAGGATAAGTGGTTATTAGGACAGTTGGCCTGCCATATTTATACCTGATAATAAGTGCCCTAATATTGTGCATAGATTTCCTTTTTGGACTTATGAAACTAATGTGAGACTGGAGAAGGAACCGATAACCCACTTCAGTATTTTTACCAAGAAAACCTTATGGACAGACACAACTAGCAAGGGGTCATGGAGAGCTGAACAAAATTGAATGACTAAACAACAACAATTTTTATGCCAACTTTGATTACCAAGTGATATGTGTTGGGAACATTCCCATAATAACAAGCGTCTACATAGGATGTCAGTATCCGATATTAGGCAGCAGTTTTGTTTTTGTATATACACACATATATATATATATATATATATATATATATATATATATATGTATAGTGTTTTATTCATTGTTTTTTTTATTATTATTGGGCAAGAAATGTCTTGTTATGTATCTAAATAAAAGATAAGATTTATTGCCACAGATGTATGCTTGTTTATCTCCATTCAATACAAGTACTGTACAATTATAACCCTTGGGAGATATTATCTACTAGTACAAATAAGAAGGTGTTCTTTCTCCTTTTGCTTCTACTGAGTTTAGTATCTCCAGAGATTGTGTTATGGATTCTGGTTTGGACCCATAATGACTGTTACTTAGTTCAGATTTCTGCATGTTATTTGTTGGGTATTTAGGGTAATACCAGTATAAAGCGCCATATTATTTAGCAGAATAAAGTAAATGGGCATAAGGCACTACAAATATAAGTTGAAGTAGAGTGTTTAATAATTCCATATATTAACCCTTTAGTTACCAGAAGTGTCTGCATTTCAGCTGTTCTTGACAGCTATGTTGTTTGCACTGGCAGAGATGAGTTTGAAGGACAATCCATTTATGTAAATAACTTATTATGGGAGATCCAAGGAGTATCCAATGGCACATGTGACAAGGAGCTCAGAGCATCATTTACACTGATATTTTCAGCTACTTGTCACATGTGATTAAGAATGTTCTGAGTGACTGATCTTAGAGTAATGGCATTGACTGTGAGGGTCTTTTCAGGTGTTGTGGTTCTTTTGCTGATAGCCAGGTCTCAAGATTATGTCACATGATCGTGTGAGAGCTGCCGATCAGAGCAATCTGGAGCAGGAGGTAAGAGGAGGAAGAGGAACAGATTGTAGCGAGCTAATGCGCGTTGTGATCTCTCTCCCCCTGCTGCTAGACACCAGGCATAAGTTACCTACCTCTCTTACAATATAGAGGAGGTAGGTTTTGTTGTGTGTATATATATATATATATATATATATATATATATATATATCTGTAATCAAATACCTTGATTTTACTTTTATGTTGGTTCCCTATAAGGATCAATTTAAGAAATGTAGCCAATACATAAATATACAAATATACAAAAGTATCTGCAAGACAATTAATTTAAACAACTTATTTATTATAAAAATATATACTTAAATATGTGAATAATATAAACATTTTAACATAATATATAGAGAATTGGTACATTGACCATTCTACAATACTTATGTTGTATTATAAAGTCTACAGCCACTCAGGGTGAATCTTCCTCTTTTTAAAAGGCACCACTGAATATTTTTGTGCGACTGTCAATGCTTTCTTAGGAGGGGAATTGGGAGACCTCTCAGATTCTTCTTTCAGTCTTGCGAAGTGTTCCTCTGGAGTGATGTTTATAAGACTTATTTTTC
This sequence comes from Discoglossus pictus, assembly GCA_027410445.1. Taxonomy (NCBI): domain Eukaryota; kingdom Metazoa; phylum Chordata; class Amphibia; order Anura; family Alytidae; genus Discoglossus; species Discoglossus pictus. The sequence goes on from CM050167.1 coordinate 90,060,933, forward strand.
TTTTTCTGGCATTATCATCAATTATCCCATTACTAACTTTAGAATCTTCTTCAAGGTTTGCAGCAGGTCTCTTTCCCGAAAGTTTTTTGGGAGTTGACTCTAATGCCAGGGAAGAATTCTCAGCACCATCGCTTTGGTTCTCTAATGCCAATCCTTGGTCTTGAATAGATGGACGTGAAGATATTTTATCACCCCAGACTCTGCTAAACAAGGCTTCATCAGTGGGACAGATAACCACAATGTCATCATCTGAAGATTCTTCCTCATCCTCCTCTCCACTGAAAATATCTTCATTACTGGGAGAGATAACAAGAAGATCATCTGCTGATTCCTTTATAGGAAAAAACACTCTTGACCAGAAGCACAGTTCTGGGTCATCTTCTTAAATCAGGATTGAATGTAGACACTTATGTGACTTGGAAAAGGCCTTTAACTTAGCGTCATAGTCATCATGCTCTCCCAATGTTGTCTCTTCTGGTGGTACATTTTCAGACTTTAAAAGCAATTCATTGACCTTTTCAGGTCTTGGCAGATCAGCCATGGTGACACTGCACTGAAGTTAAACCTTCCAGAATACAGTGTCTTCTAGTGTGACTAGATGTTCTCCAACACTGGTCTTCAACCTAAAGAGAATATGTCACAACTCGAAAGCAACCAGGCACTCACTGTCTTCTGGTAACTGCCGGCTCAGGTGAGACAGAGCAGCTGTGTTACTCAGTCTCTGCGACAACCATGGAATTATTTATCTTCAAGCTTCTGTGATGTCAGCAGCAGGTGTAGTGACATCACAACTGTTGAGTGAGCTATGGCATCTTCAAAATACATCTTAGTCTAAACTCCCATTCAATAAACTAAGAGCTTCATTAAATTGTTCAAATTGTAGCCTGCAAAAGATACTGATATTAAATTGGCCGATTTTAGCTACTCGCAATCTATTTGCGGGTAACAGACTGATCTTTCAAGCTCGCAAATGTTACAAGTACTACAAATCGCAAATCCATATTAAATTGCTACAATTCCCCAAGCCATCAACTGCTTTAAAACCCGTAAATAGCGAATGTAGCAAAAAATATTACGAGTACTAGATAGGACTCGCAAGGGGGTTAAACACCTGTTCGTAACACTGCAGAAGCAAATATAAACACACCACTGTATTTTAAAATATAGGAAAAGTGATCTAATGTCTTAATTAATTGCACAACAGGCTCAAGATCGCAATTTATTTTTAAAAGTTATATTTCTGTGTTATAATTTCCGGGTTATATCGATCCAGCAATCAATGGGTTAATACATATCATGGAACCCGCATGCACTAGACCAGTAGATTTATTGATTTTTATACATTTCAACATTTCTGTATTGTGAGGCAGATCGCAAATTGTACTTCTAAACATTAATGATTTGTAGTTTAAACCCAATGTTTTATTGACATCATGATGACGATCTCATTTACTATTGGCTCTGTCTAAGCTGTAACTTAAGGGTTTGGCTTTGTCTAAGCAGTAAGTTACAGGTCTTGCTTAATTGATCAAGATCAGGCCTGTAAGTGCTAAATATAGGGCCCTATTAAATTCCATTTCCAATTTTTGAAATTTGCAGGAATTACACAGCGATTAAATTAGAAAATGTTTACATGGCCGAAATCCAAATCAGTAAACATGCTTCGACACATAGCATTTCTGGATGTGAACATTATAAATTATTCAAACCCGTAGTTATGGGTTTATATGGAGCCAATAGTAAAAGAGACCATCATCATTACGTCACTAAAACATAGAGGTTAAATTTCAATCACTTACGGTTTGAAGTCTGGTTCGCATTCCAGAAATAATGCAATATGAAAAAAAACATTAATATAATATTCTAGTCTATTATATGTATTAATAAACATGATTGCCAGGATTGATAAAACACGTAAATTAAACGTAAAAAAAAAAAAAAATTATTGCAGATTTCCACGCTTGAGAATGATGTGCTATTGATTTTAATACTTTTCTTTGTTTTCCCTGTAGTTTGAAATACAGTAGTGTGTTTATATTTGCTTTTGCAGTGCCACGGACAGGAGTTTAACCCCTTTGCCGGTCCTCTCTAGTATCCGTAGGATTTTTGGCTACATTTGCCATTTACGGGTGTGACAACAATTGCAGGTTTGAGGAATCGTAGCAATTTGCGATTGTAACATTTATGGGCTTGAAAGATTAAAGGCTTAGCTGGGTTACAATTTTGGCAACCACAGTTGTTTTACAGCCTATAACCTGTAGACTGTTTGCGGGTAGCTAAAAGAGGCCAATTTAATAGCTGTAACATTTATGGGCTCCTTTACGGTTTTCAGTAACTACAATTTGGCACATTTAATAGGGCCCTATTGATACTTATATATTATTTATAATTAAATGTAGTATTGTTCTTATGCATCCATAAGGATTCTGTCCAGAGAACATTTTCCCAAAAATTACAGAATATGAAATTGGCAAATAAAACTTCTGTGATGTAGAGTATTCATGACTGCTCCACAATATCTTACAGGAGTGATACATTTAAAGGAACATTGTGGGAAGATTTTTTAGATGTTTTGCAGAATTGCACAATAAAATATGCGACACAAAAGTACCCTATTTATCGGCATATAACACGCACCTCATTTTAAGAAGAAAATTTCAGGGAATTTTTCTTTAAAAAAAATAAAGAACTTTGAAGAAAAATACTCAACCTTAACCTCCCTCCTCATCCTCAACCCCATCCTCATCCTCCTTCCTCAACCCCCCTCCTCAACCTCTCTCCTCATCCTCAACCCCCCTCCTCATTCTCAACCCCCTCCTCATCCTCAACCCCCCTCCTCATTCTCAACCTCCCTCCTCATCCTCAACCCCCTCCTCAACCTCCCTCCTCAAACCCCCTCCTCAACCCCCCATTATCAAACCCCCTCAACCCCCTCATCCTCATCCTCCTTCCTCAACCCCCCTCCTCAACCTCAACCCCCCTGCTCAACCTCCCTCCTCATCCTCAACCTCCCTCCTCATCCTCAACCCCCCTCCTCATCCTCAGCCTCCCTCCTCATCCTCAACCCCCTCCTCAACCTACCTCCTTATCCCGCCATCCTCAACTCCCTCCTCAACCTCCCTCCTCATCCTCCCTCCTCAACCCCCCCATCCTCAACCCCCTCCTTAACCTCCCCCCTCAACCCCCCCATCCTCAGCCTCCTTCCTCAACCCCCCTATCCTCAACCCCCTTTTCCTCAACCTCAACCCCCCCATCTCAACCTCCCTCTGCATTCTAACCCCCCCTCCTCATTCTAACCCCCCCTCCTCAACCTAAACCCCCCTAAATACCTCCCACTCACTTACCTGCTTCTGCATGCCGTCACATGCACACCGGGTCAAGGAGCGGAGGCCAGAAGCAGGTAAGTGAGGGGGAGGTATTTAGGGGGGTTTAGGTTGAGGAGGGGGGGTTAGAATGCCGAGGGGGGTTTAGAATGAGGAGGGTGGTCGAGGATGAGGAGGGGGTAGGGAATATCGGCGTATAACACGCACCTATCATTTGCTCCCTATTTTCAGGGAGAAAAAGTGCGTGTTATACTCCGATAAATACGGTAGGTAAAATATTGGAAAGTACAGATATACAAACTAGTCACAATATGTCAAAAAGTTAAATATTTTGATATTTATAACTAAAAAATGTTAGAGTTCTATACAACATCCAGAATTATAGTTGGCATTAATGCATTATGAAAGACCATGCCTAAGGTGTCTAAGTAGTAGAGGAATAATTTCATAAATTTATATCATTAGGGTACAAATATACTCATATATCAAGATGAAATTTATAGAATCTTGGAAAAGGGACCTAGAAGTTGGGTTGGATGCTGGCGAGTGGTCAGATATTTTTGAGGTAACATATAAGGACATAGAAATGCATCTCTGACAGAGACGTCATTAAAATATATTCATAGAACATATTAAACACCTTCTATACTTAATAAAATGAGTTTCATTATTTCTTCTAATTGTTTTAATAGGTGTAATCAAAATGGTACATTGACCCATGGGAATGCCCAGTATGGGATAAAATCAATCAAATTGTATATCAGGCTCTTAAAATCAACATTAATTCTGAACCAGTACATTATCTCCTGGGTTTGCCACTTCCGTTAAAAACAAACAGCCTTATTAAATTGAGATTAGGTAAATTTAAAAGGGCTCTTTTTAAGCACATAGCATATTTTTTTTACAGAAGTTTTTAGTTAGTGAACTTCTATCCAAAAGCAAGGTCTTCACTAACTAAAAACTTCTGTAAATAAAATATGCTGTGTGCTTAAATAGAGCCCCTTTAAATTGACTGAATCTCAAATATAATAAGGCTGAACGTTTATACATGTTACTACACATATATACATAACTATTAGATGGTTACAAAAAGATTTACATAGTGGTCATCATATATCGAATAAATCATACTCAATTACCAATAAACAATGGAAACCCGTCTAGTAGATTTAAACACAATGGCTTTGTTCAGAATAAGTTAATCATCAGGTTCCTTATCTAAATTAGGATGGGGACATGGAAATGTTACTCTATTGAATTGAAAACAGTATCAATATGTACTACATATACATTTGGATAAATGTTGTATTATGATTGAAAAGTGTTTGACAAAAGAGAACATGAAGAAAAATCAACATCTAATAGTAAAATATTGGGTTGGGTTGACATAATTAATGTGGCAAAGTATTATCTTACAATGGGGTGTGTGGGTGAAAGAGTTAACTAAAAACAGTTTACCCAAACTATCAATCACTTTCAAGCTGTAAAAAACTCTACTACACCCCAAATCAGTACTATAAAGCTGCCATCACCTAAGGGTCACAATGGAAATTTTAACATCTTATACATCATAAAACATCTCTACCGAAACATGAGGTTCTTCATGTTAAATAAGTATATATTTTTTAATTTTTTTAAGTACACAGTATATATATACAAAATATGCCTTTGTGGGCACATTTGCATGTCCCTACCAAGGTTCCCAGAGTGCAGTGTAATAACTGTATTTCTCAGAATTCTGGCCATAAAATCAAGTTTTTTCTTTTAGACATTCAAATGTGTACACAAATGTACTATTCATTTACTGTACAAAATTTCAAATTAGATGCAGAATGATATTTAACACAATTATTATAAAAAAAATCAAGAGTAACATAGAAAATACTTTAGTCATAAATTAACAACAGGCTATGTATTAGATGGACGTTCTTAATATGATTCTTGGTCTTGCAGTCAGCACACTTCTATCCTTCTCTAAGCAAGACAAAGACCTTCCCTCTTGTGTAAGGTTTTTAAATGATTTGAGTGTAGTCTCACCCCCTCTCTGTACATCACTTTTCCTTTTCCCTGTTGATAACCTGAGATGTTGAATAACCATAAATCACACAAGCAGAAAAATGGTTTTAAATTTCCTTTAAGATTTTATTTCTTCTCCATGGTAGTGGAGTCATTTTGCACATTCCCTCTAACTCACTGATCACATCTCAGTCACCCACAGCAGCTGACTCCACCTCAACAGCAATCTTGTTCTTTTTAACCATACTCCTTTTGGAACACACTCTTTATTGACCTTCTAACAGATGTATTCACTCCATTTCAGTAATTAAAAATGCCTCAGTCTCTATCATATTATATCTGTCCTACCCTTCTCAAGCATCAGTGATTTCACATATGCCAAAAAATGTTCTTAACGCTCATAGACCCATCCTTTGCCTGTGTTACTTTCTTGCCTTATTTCATACCATAGTTTGTATCTGTGAACCCTCCCCCATCCTCCTTTGTTAGAATCTTCACATTAACCCCTCCCTATCAAACTCTAATAACTTCCTGTATACTAACAGTGTTTCCTCTCTCTGCAGACATTTTCCTGCACAAATACAACAGAACAACACACAAGTCCACTCCCACCCATCCTTAATTGCTCTAAATTTATTGAATCACACAAATTTCTTTCAGCTGATCAATTAGGAACACCTGCTAACTATTCCTAATTTAACCTTCACACAATGATCCCTCCTGCCTTCTTCTTCTTTTTAACCTGATGCCTTTTCCTCAGACTCTTCCTCTCAACGTATCCATATCATGTCTCCAGCATAACCATCTCACCTTCAATGCTCTCATCTCCTCTTTTATGCTGCCATAATCTACACTCCTTCCTCCACCCACTATCTCCTCCCCCATCTCAAACTCATAAGCAGAAACACTTCTGCGAGTCCCATTTGCATCTCCCTTCCTTCTCTCTCCTTCTGGCTTCTGGAGACACATTTCCTAACCCAGGGCCTGACCTGACATTTCCACTAGCAGTTACATTATCTGACCACTAAGGACAGATAACATATTACACACCTGAGCCATTCACCTCACAATGTCACATACCTTATTACCTAACTAAACTTTAACTCCCTTCCTCACCCTTGCTACCCCCTTTCTGTTCCTCCCCATGTTTCTGCCTCTTCCAACCCCTTTAGATTGTAAGTAGCGAGTTTTCAATCTTGTAGGGTGATTTGGAAAAAAGCACTTCCTGCAAGCATTCTAAGCTCAAAACAGGGACCTCCATTTTTCTGCAGTTTGTTAACATTGTATTCTTTCTTGTCCTTATCCCCTGTACAGCGCTACAGAATATGTTGGCGCGATACAAATAAAGATTAATAATAATAATACCCACCCCTTCACTGTGCATATAGACTCACCCTCTCCATGTCTATTATTCCAGCCCCTGCTTATGTCCATAGACCCATCCTGTCAATTCACTTAAAGATCCGTCAGCTTTCTGTGACTATACACCCATCCCCTCTCTATATCCACAGACTCATCCTTTCAGTGTGCCCATAGACCCACGCCCTCTGTATGTCAATAGTACTCCCTGTGTCTACTTCATGTTACTATACAATAATCACTTCCCTGTGCCCATAAACCTTTGTCCATCCAATTCATATGATCATAGACCCATCCGTTCTATGCACCCATATACCTACCCCTCTCTCTGCCAATAGATTCATACCCTCCCTGTGCCCATAGACCTTGTACACATAGACTCTTCTGTTTGTCTCAATAGACCTAACCTCTTCTTTGTTCCTCTCCCTCTGTTCATATATCCATCCCTCCCTATGTTCACAGACCCATCAACTATCTGTGCCCTCGGACCTATCAACATTTTCTGTGGACCCATCTTCCTCCTGTGTCAATAGACCCATTTTTTTTCTCTGATCCTCCCCTCCCTGTGCCAATAAGTATATGTGTCTTCTTTCCTCTCTTTAACACCTTGCTCCCACTTAATTGTAATAATATCTCAACAAGACAGCCCTGATACCTGTATATATTCTGCACTTCTTTGGAAACCCACCATTTCTTTATCACTTACCCTAATAGTAAATATATCTCATCGCCCAACTATTATGCACCACTATATGTATGATAAGTAGAGAAATATATGATAACCAATAACACACTAGTAATCAGCAAAAAAAACTACATGTAGTAACTCTGTTATTAAAGTGACATGTGCTCTAATTAAATAAATAAAAAAACATTGAATAGCTATAGCTACAATAAAGTGTATAGATCAACATAGTAACCTGTAAACACTACTGACTGATCATCTGTAAAGTGAAGGTCTGTCCCTGATCTGCCTAAAGTGACAACATCTGGGATCTACCAGTGCTCCCTATAAAAAAAAGATATAAACTACTCTCATCTCCTAGCGAAGTGATGCTATAAAGCAGGCATGGGCATTTTAAGGCCCGCGGGTCACAACCTGCCCGTGGGATGCCCCTGTCCGGCCTGCAGGCCAGTTGTGCCCCGCAGACCGTTCAATACCCATTTATGGCACCCGATGCACAGCCCAGAAGGAGGAGGTGACTGAGCGGAGCTCCCCAGGCTCTGGACTGCCCGGCCCCGTCAGCCCCTGTCCCGGATCCCATTGCTCAGTGGTTGGGTATCCTTCCCCTGTCGGAACTTCATACTGCAGGGGAGGGGAATTCCTAATGACGTCACATGACTCTGCAGAAGGAAGCTCCGGCAGGGGAAGGATAGTCAACCCCTGAGTAATGGAATCTGGGAAAAGGAATGTAATTCACAAGTAGGGGGGGGGTGAATGAAGTGCAGGGGGCTTGAGGGGGGTGAATAGTGTGACAAGGGGCCCTGGGGGTTTTAAGCGGTTGAATAATGCTCCTGAGGGGAGGCCTGTTTTTTTTTTTTTGGGGGGGGGGGGTGAATGGTGCTGTTGAGGGGTCCTGGGGATGAATATGGCTGCTGATGGGGGTCTGGGGGTGAATATGGCTGCTGAGGGGCTTGGGGGGTAAATATGGCTGTTGAGGGGCTTGGGGGATGAATGGTGTGACAAGGGGGCCCTGGGTTTTTTCGGGGTAGTGAATGATGCTACTGAGAGGGCCCTGGGTTTAGTTTGGGGGGGGGGGGTGAATGGTGCTTCTGAGGGGGCCCTACAGGGTTTGGGAGTGAATGTTGCTGCTGAGGGGGCCCTGCGGGGTGTTGGTAGGATTATTATGGCATCTGAGGTGGTTGGGGGTTGAATGGTGCTGCTGAGGGGTGGCCTAGGGGTGTTGGGAGATGAATATGGCTGCTTAGGGGCTTGGGGAGGAGTGATTGGTGCAACAAGGAGCCCTGTTTTTTTTGCGGGGGTAAATGATGGTGCTGAGGGGGCACTGGGGGGGTTTGGGGTGTAAATGGGGCTCCTGAGGGGCCCTGGGGGTTAGGTACTGAATATTACTGCTAAGGGGGGTCCTGGAGAGGTTAATATAGCTGCTGAGAGGGCCTGGGGGTAAAAATTGCTCTTGAGGGGATTGGGGTGAATGGTGCTGCTGGAGGGGCCTGGGGACTGAATATTGCTGCTGCGGGGGTTGGAGGGGTGAATTGTGCTGCTGAGGGGGCCTGTAGGTGTATATAGCTGTTGAGGGGAAAGGAGGGGTGAATGGTGCTGCTTAAGGGGTCTGGGGGTGATTGACAACAACATGTTGTTATATATATATATATATATATGTATATATATATATATATATATATATATATATATATATATATGTGTGTGTGTGTGTGTGTGTGTGTGTGTGTGTACATATATGGCACTGGAGGGTGGGCCCTCCACAACAGCTTCTCGAGGAGCTCAGGCTGGAAGGAGGAGGCGCAGGAGGAGCTCGGGAGGCAGCACTGGAGATCCTGGAGGAGGAGTGCATAGAGCGCGATGGAGGAAGAAAGAAGAGGTGACCAGGCACTTACAGGGACTACAGAAGAAAAGGAGCAGGCTGTAGTCGGTGAGCAGGCGGCAGCAGGAAGCGCAGCTCGGGAGGTCAGCAGCAGGATCTCGCGGAGGCAGGAAGCAGATCGGGACAGCTGAGGTAGAGCGCCTAGAAGATCCCTCTGCCGGGCCGACAGGAAGGAGATCCGGTCATCTAGGATGGGAGCAGGTGAGTAGAAGATACTGGCGGTTATCCAGGTACACGGGAGAGGACACAGGGGCTGCAAGGGGAAAATGGGGGACGTCCAGGGAAGAAGGGGTCAGGAGCTGGACAGGAGGAGCAGAGGAAGGGGGAGCAGGCTGACAGCGGAGGTCCCATGGAGGAGGAAGGAAAAGGGTAGAAGAGTGGAGGCGCACGGAGTGCAGGGGAATGAGCACCCATGGACAGAGGCAGAAATCATGGAGGGGAACAGGCCAATGGGCCATCAGCAGCGGTCGCGGGGACGGCAGGCACCGGGGCTGAACAGGAGGGCTGGCAAAGGGCCAAAGAGCGGCGTGGACGATAGGCACATGTGGAAGTGAGACGCAGGAAGGTGAGAGTGAAGGAAGACATAGGCTGCCATGGTTGGGACACGGCGCAGGGACGTGGTACGCCAGAAGCATGGACGTGGGGGCACCGGTGCAGGGAGGAGGCAGACATGGCCGTGGGACATGGGCCGCAGGCCAGGACAGTGGAGACAGCGGCGGGATGAGCGGTAGTGCAGGGAGGGTGGCAGGCCCAAGGCAGAAAGAAGTGGACCTGGATCCAGGAGAAGGGACCTGCAGTGCCGGGGGGGGATTGAGGCAGCCCTTACCTGCAGGGGCATGGGGGTTCGGGTTTCAGCTATGGGGGAGGGTGGGTGGCGGCAGTCACTAGGGGGCAGCTGGGGGTGGGGGGAGTATTTCTGGGGAGCAAAAGGGGGGGTTGCTTCTCTCCCGCCCTCTCTTCCCTGTTTCTTCCTCTGTCCCCACCCCTCTTTTTTATTTAATTGCCTCTCCCTCTGCCCCCCCCCCCCCTTTCTCTCATTTTTTCTCTGTTATGGGTCTTAGCTAGCGGGTAGAGCGGGTAGGATTAGAGGGAGGTGGGGGATAAGACAGTCAATTGGGGAGCTGACATGCTTGCATGGCTTTTTACTGCAGGAAATGCCAGTCAACCGACACCGTCAGTGAGACGGGTCACCGTGGAGGAAGAAGTTCAGCTCTGCAGGGCATCCGAGGAGCGGATCTCCCCAATGATCAGGAGTGAGGATTGAAGGTACAGACGTGGTAGTCATGACATGAGAGAATATCAACTAAAAAGGAGCCGGACAAATAGGTCTTCTCAGAGAAGGTACAGTCCCACACACTACACAGGGAGGGAGGCACATTCTCCGGACAGACGTAGGCAGGAGCAAGGGCCACATAACAGGAGTAGCCCGGTGCCCTCCTATCTTGATGGTAGGAGCAGATACAGTCCCAGGAGGAGGCGAATGTCTAGGTCTAGATCACCGCCGCAGGATGGGCATGCAGTTTGGCTGAGGGCCTCCAGCAACAGAGCCAGGTCTCGATCAATGTTAGTCACGAGCAGGAACAGGCATGCTTCCCCACGTAGGGTGGGCGAAACCCAGGCAGCGGAGCCGCGTAGGCGGGGGGGGAACGAAACAAGGAGAATTATCTTTCTCGTTGTAAGCGTGATGGGCGTTCATGTTCTAAGGAGAAGAGTATCAGTGACAGGCATGGAGGCCGGCAGCAGGAGAGTCAATTGCCCATGGATAAGGATCACACTGCAGGCCGGCAGGGTGAGGTAACTGCTGCCTCGGCGGTGGTATCACTGTCAAATATATTGGATGGTTTGAAAGGTTTTATTTCTAGCCTGGAGGATCAGAGTAGGGACAAAGGGGTGAGCAGGGCATGGGTATGGCCATCTCCTATCCACCAGAGTTCTATGGTTATCAGCCCCCCAGCAGAACAGGGTCTTGGGGTACAGGGGGTTAGCACGCAGGAAGAAGGCGTGGCAGATGTAGGAGTTTCAGATGCGGCTGCATCGCAACCCGCCATACTTAAGGTGGCTGACACAGCCCTTAAAAAATCCTTGCTATGTTCAATTGGGCCCATCGGGGAACATGTTCTGCAAGATGTTAGGGAGAGGATATGGCGTAGAGAATGTATCAAATTATTTTCCTTGCTTTCACTCAACAATTTTATAGATTTAAAGGTGGATGAAAAGAAAGAGGACAGCAAGGAGGAGGAGGATGAGCGTAGGAAGTGGTATAGAAAAAAACCCAAAACTTTCAGTAACTGGCTACAGGCTTTTGTAATTTTCGCCAGCTTCATTGGGGAAAGACACCCAGAGTATTGCTCTGCTCTATTTTGCTATCTGGATGAGATAGATGGGATCCATAGAACGTATGGTGGATTGGCATGGTGGCATTATGATGTCAAGTTTAGACAGAGATTTTCAGTATCGCCTAGTATGCAGTGGGATAACAGGGATATGGGGAGCTGGCTGAAGATAGTCACCCCACTTCGCCCCCTTTCGCCAAGGTTCGGGGTCAGCGGGAAAAAAGGGGGGATATTGTTTTTTCTTTTAACGAAAACTCATGTAAGTGGGGGGCGTCGTGTAAGTATCATCATGACTGCTCGGAATATGGTTTGAAGCATCCTCTTTTTCGCTGCTTCAAGCAAGTGAAGCCCCCGAAGCCGGAAGAAGCCGCTCAAAAAGGGGATGACACCGTTGTGGTTAGAAAGGATGCAACCTTGGTAAACGGAGTACGGGAGACTCCATCCAGCGGTGGCTAAATTGCTATTGTCAGGCTTTTCGGATGGTTTCGTTATCCCGGCAGAAGTGGTACATCAGACTCGTCTCCCCCCCAATTTAAAAACGGCCAGGGAAAACACTGGATTTGTCCTAGAAAAGCTGTTGGGAGAGGTGGAAAAAGGCTGAATGGCGGGTCATTTTGGTGATCCACCTTTGCCGGAATTGCAGGTGTTTCTGTTAGGTTTGGTGGCAAAGAAGGAGCCTGGCTGTTTTCTTTTAATCCATCATTTATCATACCCTAAAGGTTCATCAGTAAATGATGGTATTGATAGCAATTTGGCGACGGTGTCCTTCACGCCTTTTTCAAGGGCGGTTGAGCTGGTAAGCATGGCAGGTCAAGGGGCGCTGTTGGCAAAATTTGCCATTGAATCTGCTTTCCGATTACTGCCAGTGAACCCGGCATTGCAATTTCTGTTAGGCTGCCATGTTGAGGGGCAGTATTTTGTTGCCTACCGATTTCGTGTTCATATTTTGAGAAGTTTAGTTCATTTATTCATTGGGTTACGGTCAAGCAGTCCGGATTAGGGCCATTGGTGCACTACCTGGACGATTTTCTGTTCATCAGTCCCAGGGACTCTTCGGATTGTGCAGTATTGCTACAGACGCTTGGGGACGATGAAGCTGATTTTGGGATTCCCTTGGCGGCAGAGAAGACGATGGGCCCCACGCAGATTGACACAAGAAGCATGATGTGCAGCCTTCCTCTAGACAAGGTGGAGCATATGTTGGAATCGGTAAAGCACATTCGGGCCATGAAGAAGGTGACGCTGAAGGATTTTCTCGAGGTGCCTGTCACTTGCCACGGAAGGAGTAAGATGCGCACACCATCATATTATAGTGATGACGGAGCATAGCAAGGACCTTAAGATATGGGAATTGTTCCTATCGTATTTTAATGGACAGTCAGTGATTATGTGTGATCCGGTGCAGAATGCGGAATTGGATCTCTTTACGGACGCTGCTGGTTCAAGAGGTTTTGGTGCTTATTTTGGGGGTCGCTGGTGCGAAGAGATTTGGCCAGCGGACTGGGGTGACATCTTAAAAAAATTGGCGTTTCTGGAATTATTTCCCATAGTAGTGGCGCTGTACCTGTAGGGCTGTGGGGAGATAGTTTTCAGAATCAACACATAGTGTTTCATTGTGACAATCTGGGTGTGGTAAAAAGCCATTAATTACATTTCTGCAACATCTATTCTATGCCGGTGTTACGTCTACTTAGGAGATTGGTTTTAAGAAACTTGATCCTGAATATTTTTTTCAGGGCTGTGCACATCCCTGGAGAATATAATGTGATTGCTCGTTTTCAGTGGGCGAGATTTCGGAAGGCAGTGCGGGCAGCGGAGGAACAAGGAACTCCGATACCACTGGATTTGTGGAAGCTAGCGTACCAGGTATAACTGCACTGCTGTGCAATTCATTGGCTAAAGGGACTCGGATCCCTTATAACAAAATTTGGTCGGAATAGGTGCAATTAAGTGCGGACAAGAAACATCAAGAGTTTCAATGTAGCACAGTACAGGTTTTGCTGTTATTTATTATGGAAAGACACGCTCAGGGTATCTCTTTTACTGCCCTGACAAAAGTGTTATGCGCTTTGGCTTTCTATTTTAAACTTCAGGGTAGGGAGGATGTTACCAAAAATGTTGTTGTCAGACAGGCAGTCAAGGTGCAGGGGATTGAGTAAGATTTGGGGGATAAGAGGAGGCCAGTTTCATTTGAGTTATTATATAAGGTGGTTCTTTCATTAGAAGGTATTTGTGTGTCTCAGTATGAATACAAGTTATTTAAGGCTGCTTTTGTGTTAGCGTTCTTTGGGGCTTTTCGTATTTCTGAGTTAGTGACGCCATCTAGAGTAGCGATTTGGGGTTTGCTATAGGAGGATGTGGTGGTGGAAGAGTCAGTCATCTCTATCCTTATTAGGAAGTCAAAAACTGACCATCTAGGAAAGGGTAGGAAGGTTTATATATATATATATATAATCGGTTCCGGGCAGTGGATGCTGCCCTGTTGTATCGCTGATGGAATTTTGGGGGGTACGTCCTGTGGTGGCTGGCACATTTTTAATTCACAGGGATGGCACTAGTTTATCCAAGTTTCAGTTTATTTATCTGTGTTTAAGTCCTGCATTTCAGCATTACAGCTTGATCCTGGTCAGTTTGGTACCCACTCATTTAGGATTGGGGCACCCACAGAGGCGGCTAGGTTATGTTTGGGGGTTGATACTGTTAAGAAGATTGGTAGGTGGGAATCTAGGAGTTTTCTGGCTTATATACGCCCCACACTTACTGGTCTGATGTGTTTGTTTCTTTTAGGTTCGCCCATACTCCTTTGGATCTTCGGCCACTCCTTCATTTATTGGGCGCGAGGAACAGCGGCTGTTAAGGCAGTTGGAACTCAGCTGGGTTTCCCCCCGGAGGTGTTGGATATCAAATTGTTAGATATTAGGGGCATGCAGTGGTGGGTAAGGTGGTGGCTAACACTAGAATGTTTGGTCCTCCGGGGGGTTTGTTAATTCACCTTGGGGGTAATGATTTGGGGTCATTCCCACTAAAGGAGCTAGTTAGGAGCATTAAGAGTGACATTCACAGTTTGCTAGTATTGTTTCCTGGTGTGGTGATCATTTGGTCTGGAATTAAGCCTCGCTTAAAATGGAGGGTGGCAGTGGATCCAGCAAAATTGTGGGCTCATTTGCGAGACGTATGATTGGAGTTATTATTAGGCATCGGGATTTGGAGTTGGCATGTGCACCGTCGTATTACTTGCAGGATGGGGTTAATCTTAATGAGGTGGGCCTCAGGGTATTGAATTACGCATTAAGAGAGGGAATTCAGCAGGCCTTGCATTTATTGTTGGGCGGTGCTAGCGGTACGGGGCTAGCTGGTGGCGGGAGTGATTGCTCTCGTTAAGAGGAAGCAGATTATGGTGGTGGTATACAACTCAAGTTGTAGGAGGTCTTTTGGTCATGGTGTGTTAGGAGACCTCAGGTGGTGGGCTCCCCTTGATGTTCGTGAGCAATCATCTCTGGCTTGTTTTTGGTTAATTGTTAATTTAAATAAAGGCTGTGGCCAGTTTTATTCACATATCGGTGTCTGTGCTTTATTTATGGGCAATTGGTGGGTGGTACTAGAGTTACGTACATATCACATATGCAGAGGTCAAGGGATTACAGGGCTTCATTAAATCTAGTCTTTAGTTGAAGTGTCCTCTGAAACGCACGTCAGCCTCTTTGTGATGACGTCACACGCAGCGATGTGAGCCTAGGTCCCGGCTGCTCACGGAGGACGTGGACATACTGAAGTTGCTGTTCTTGGCATCGTGGTTCTATGGTATCGTTATGAGTCACTCTTTACACATAATGCTAAGCTGCTACACATACATATTATATATGTCCTACACTGAGTTGATCTGGGATAAGTTGTTTAGATGTACACCTATATCACATAGATATACTTGCTGAGTAGATTCTCAACAATGAGATTACAGTTATAGACATATTTTTACAGGATGTAAGTTTTAAGGCTTATAATTAGAGGATACATATTAGCCTATCTCAAACTGATTAAGCTGCAAGCAGTCTTTTTTAGTGTTATAGATATATTGGCCCAATTGGGCATTTACTTATCTACAAAGAGCCATGTTGGGTATATAGTTGCTCTTTTCTTGCTGAATTTTGAATTTTAAATATGCAACTCCAACTGGCAATCTGACATACCTTCCCTTGGTGATAAAACATTTTTTTTTTTAGGGGACACTTTATTAGTCACTATCAATGCTCTTGATTATAGCTTTATTGGGATTTTCATTATTCTTTCCATCACATACCGGTACTTCAATTTATTATATTAAACATCTTATGCCGTTCAGAGGGAAAGTCTGCGTTTCTGATTTGCTGACGTCATCAGGATGCATTGGTGCTCCCCACTGTCCGACGCACACATTTCGCTACTGCTTGCTCATGGACCAGCTGTATCTCTGCTAGGAGGTGTGTCCTTTTATAGTCTGCCTCTCGTTCCATATTTAACTCTTTCATGTCATTTGTTAACTACAAAGAGGACAGGGTCCACTCATCTGCATTATAATGTAGAATACTGGGTTAATTACAACATTCTTATTGTGTGCATCTTTAAAATTGGGTGGAAAAATTGTATTTTATATATATTAACAAAACCGCCATGAAAACCATCACCAAAAAATTGGATAACATTGTCTACCATATTATGTAGAAGACAATTCTGTTGAGAAAAACAGCACATATTATTAGATTAGTTCTCATATTAAAACATATATCAATATAAGTTCCATTTATATTTTAATTATACATTTTCATTGATATTAGTTATATTGGCCCAGACAAACATGTATAGTGCTAATGATTACTCCACATATAAAATATAATATTTTATGAATTCAGAAAACAGAAAGTGAGGAGGGGGGATTAGAATGAGGAGGGGGGTTGAGGATGAGGCGTGGGGAGGGAAAGAGACACGGGGGGTTAGAGAGACACGGGGGGTAGAGAGACACCTCTAAATACCTCCCCCTCTCCCTTTCCCCTCACTTACCTTCATCGGCAGCTTCTCCTCCGGACTCCGAGCCTTCCTGCGTCGGCACCCGGTATATGCTAATGACGTGACGTCACATGCGCGCCACGTCATTAGCATTGGCCGGGTCAAGACGCTGGAAGGAGCGTGGAGGCTGGAGGAGAAGCTGCAGATGAAGGTAAGTGAGGGTAAAGGGAGAGGGGGAGGTATGTAGAGGGGTAAAGTGAGGAGGGGGGTTTAGAATGAGGAGGGGGGTTGAGGAGGGAGGGTTGAGGATGAGGAGGGAGGTTGAGGATGGGAATGAGGATGGGGGTTCAGGATGAGGATGGGGGGTTGAGGATGAGGGGGTTGAGGATGGAGGTTGAGGAGGGAGGTTGAGGATGAGGAGGGAGGTTGAGGAGGGGGGTTGAGGTTGAGGAGGGGGTTGAGGGTGGGGGGTTGAGGATGAGGATGGGGGGGTTGAGGAGGAGGTTGAGGATTAGGGGGTTGAGGAGGGAGGTTGAGGATGAGGAGTGGGGTTGAGGAGGGAGGTTGAGGATGAGGAGGGAGGTTAAGGATGAGGGGGGAGGTTGAGGAGTGGGGTTGAGGAGGGAGGTTGAGGATGAGAAGGGAGGTTGAGGAGGAGGGTTGAGGATGAGGAGGGGGGTTGAGGTTGAGGAGGGGGGTTGAGGTTGAGGAGAGGGTTGAGGATGAGGATGAGGGGGTTGAGAAGGGAGGTTGAGTAGGGGGGTTGAGCAGGAGGTTGAGGATGAGGGGGTACAGGATGGAGGTTGAGGATGAGGAGGGAGGTTGAGGATGAGGAGAGAGGTTGAGGATGAGGAGAGAGGTTGAGGATGAGGAGAGAGATGGAGGAGGGGGATTGAGTAGGGGGGTTGAGGATGAGGATGGGGGGTTGAGGAGGGAGGATAAGGAGGGAGGTTGAGGAGGGGGGTTGAGGAGGGGGTTGAGGAGCGAAGTTGAGGATGAGGAGGGAGGTTGAGGATGAGGAGTGGGGTTGAGAAGGGAGGTTGAGGATGAGCAGTGGGGTTGAGGAGGGAGGTTGAGAATGGGGAGGGGGGAAGAGACACAGGGAAGGGAGAGGGGTGAAGAGACACAGGGGAGGGAGAGGGGAGAAGAGACACGGGAGAGAGGGGGGGGACACAAGAAAAGGGCACACAAGAGAGGGCACAGAGGGCACAAGAGGGACACAGGGGACAGCACATTTCCCACCCTCGGCTTATTGATCAATTTCCCAAGCCCGCAAATGATTGCAGACACGCAAACAGGAGCACAGAGAAGGGAGTGAGAGGGAAAGAGACACAGGGGTGGAAGATAAAAGGAAAAAAGCCACAGGGCAGGGAGAGGGGAAAAAGAGACAGCGGTGAGCGATAAAGCCGCTCATTGCGGGGGTCGCGATGAGCGCCAAATGCATTAATTGCAAGGCAGGGAAAGTAGAGGGGGAGAGAGGCTTGCAATGAGCGCCGTAGGTTCTCATTGAGAGGCATGAAAGTGGCGGGTTAGCAGCGGGGTTGAGGATGAGCAGTGGGGTTGAGGAGGGAGGTTGAGAATGGGGAGGGGGGGAAGAGACACAGGGAAGGGTAAGGGGGGAAGAGACACAGGGAAGGGAGAGGGGAGAAGAGACACAGGGGAGGGAGAGGGGAGAAGAGACACGGGAGAGAGAGGAGGGACACAAGAAAAGGGCACATAAGAGGGGGCACAGAGGGCACAAGAGAGACACAGGGGACAGCACATTTCCCACCCTCGGCTTATACTCAAGTCACTCATTTTTCCCAGTATTTTGTGGTAAAATAATCGAGTATATACGGTAACTAAGAATAACGTAAGTATCGATTTATAATATTTAATCAGTATCCTAGCAATTGCTCCACATATAACATTTTAGGGATTGAAAATTAGATAAATTAATGACCACGAAAATGTATCAAAGATTATCTGTTACAACATTGAATCCAATCAGGCTCTCAGGACTTAGGCTGCAATGAGCTATAAAGGCGTTCATTGTAGGGCTCGTACTACTTTGCTGCAATAAGGAGCCAAATTGCGGCCCTAAAAACGCAAATCCTTTCAAAACCAGGCAGAAGCCCGTAATACTTATCCGAACAACGCCAAGCACGCAGGACTTTGAAAATACAGGCAATATCGCTCATGAGACACAGCGCAAGGCACACAAGACTTAAGCACAGAGACAGATGAGGAAAAAAAACACAGGGAGAGGGGAGGAGGAAGAGAGTGGGAAAAAGACACAGGGGGTCAGAGAGTGGGGAGAGGTTCGCAATGACCACCAAAGGTGCTCATAGCTGGTCTCGCGATGAGCACCAAAAACGCTCAACGCGAGGCACAAAAGTGTCGGGTTGGACGACGTCTGCAATGAGCGCTTATTGCAGGGCTTGCGATGAGCGCTGAAGGTGCTCATTGTGGAGTTAGCCATGAGTGCCAAAGGCGCTCATTGCGGCGCACGCAATGAGCGCTGAAGGTGCTCACTGGAAGGCATGAAAGTGGCTGGTTGGCCGAGGCCTACAATGAGCGGCAAAGCCGCTCATTGCGGGGCTCGCGATGAGCACAGGAGACACTCTTGGCGAGGCCCGCAAGTTACAGGGGGAAGAGCCTTGCATTGTGTGGCAAACAGCATTGCCAGCATTCAGCTAGTTTATTATAGTATTCAATCCAATTATTAAGTCTCTGAGATAAAAAAATCTCATTGCATCTAAATACTCATAATTTACTGAGCAATTATAATCGATGTTTGGTGTAATACCCTATCTCTAAAAAATGTTACAGTCATTAGAATTAGGCTCATAATCTTTAATATTACAATCATTCATTATCAATTATAAATATTAATTGATACTCAACATAGATCCATCATTGATAATTAAAGAGTAAAGCCATCCAAATATCTTCTAATAAATGACTCATCATATGTTCATTGGAACAAAAACTATTGGCAATATTTCACCTCCATATGACATATATCAATTATCAGGGGAACATACTGTACACCACAGTACGCAAGAGGTTAATACCAATCTGGAAACACACAAGGACCACAACAGGTGCATGTGGCAAGTTGTATACCAATAATAGTTGTGTGAAAATATAGCAAGTGTTATTGTATTAAATAATTATTATTTATACCTTTCATTTCATTTGGTTAACAAACCTTCAAGGGAATGCTGATACTGAACTAGTACTACATTGTGTACTTTTCATGAGTATTAATTACCTCACATATTACCTCAATATTTTGATAGCACATGAAATAATGCTTGAATGCATTTTTTAAAATATTAATACATGTGATTATTTGGAAACCTCACCTGTGTCACTGTAATGGGCTGGGATGTTGACATAACATTGTATTGGATAGTAAAAAGGGATCAATGTTTCAGGATGGCCAACTTCATGCAGCATTTATGTGTGATCGGCACCAGTATGTGAAATGATGTTAAGAATTATGATATTAACATCACTTTTAACATAGACGTGGCCATGACAGCATCACATTCCAATTAGCTTACGTTTAGTGACATGCAAACATATGATTACAGTTGTCAAACACATGAAGAGATGGGTGTACAGGAAGATGATCTAAGTACAAATATATGACAGTTACATAAATGTTATGTATGTTGAGGACCTAAAACATTAGCAATCACAAACATGAAAACAGTGATAACAGTATAACAAAATGTTATTATATTCACAGAGCACATTCATAACTATATCCGACTGTGCATTAATATCCTGGATGTGGTGTGGGTGGATCCCGGAAGGACAAGAGACTGCATTGGGAAAAGGAGAAACCTAAGTAGTTAAAAGGTATTGCTGAATAATAATAATAATAAAGATGCTTAGCATCTACTAGGGTCACATGTGTTTAGGCCCGGATTTACAATTTGGTGCCCCTGGGCAGTAAACCCTAAGGTATACTTTTGAAGGCGCATAACAACTTCTCAATTATCAATAATATGAAAATGGACAAAGACAATAAGTAATAAAGTGGCTGCCCTTAGGCACAAACAAATGTGCATAATACACATCCTAAAAGGTGGGAAAGACTCTTAATATCAATATAATTTATGACCCACTCCATTTGTAATAATTTAGCATGCCATACAGATAAAAGATAGGTTCCAATATTGTATAATTTAAAAGTGTATGTAATGCCAAGTACCTCATGAATTAAATGCTATTCTAAAACTATAGAATTTTCTTTCAGCAAGTTAAAGTTTTATTTTTTACCTGTCAGTCTTTCTGATTCAACCACCAAGCATAGTCTTTTATCTCATTCTTATGGCTGACTATTGCCAGTATCTAATTACCCACTGTGAATCTGTTTGTATTGATTGCCATCTAAATGTATATGTTGTTGAGAAGAATGTGCATGTATAAAGCCTAGGGAGTACCAAAGCTGATCTAATTAGTCTTTTGTATCTGGTCACATACATCTTCTCAATGTCATATAACATTAGACTAAAAAAGCAATACAGTGAGACACCCATAACAATAATTAGCAAATACTAACAATACTCATCCTTGTCATAAGGATCTGAAAGGCTGATATCTGTGTGTAAGATGAACAACTGAAAACTAAATACATGCTTCATACACACTGAAAATTATTTATTAAGAAATACTTCTAAGCATAGTTTAAGAACATACACTATAAAATCACATATAATAGTTGTCGTAATTGCAAGTTTGTCAGTAATTTACCTTTACCTTCGTCGCTCATTGCAGGCCTCGAACAACTTAGAGAAAAACTTGCACTGAAGGCCTTTGGCGCTCATCGCAAGGCCCACAAGACTTGGAAGAAAGCACGGCGCTCATCGCGAGTTTGAAAAAATTCTGGCTTTAACAGCCGTCATTTATTTCAAGCCTGTAACTTGGAAGCTGTTTGGGGTTCACCAAAAGACCCCCATTGATTACCAAATTAGCTCAAAACTTCACACACCACAGGGGGAGAGGTAGGGAGCCTGTAAGTGACGTTGCAAGCTAATTTAATATTCAATTGGCGTTTTTTGCCATGCCGAAAACGCCTATGTGAGAAAAAAAATGTCGGCCGTAAAGCAGTCATTTTTTTTCAAGCCCGTAAATCAGAAACACATTTTGGGCTTGAAGAAATTGATCAATTTCCCAAGCCCGCAAATGATTGCAGACACGCAAACAGGAGCACAGAGAAGGGAGTGAGGGGGAAAGAGACACAGGGGTGGAAGATAAAAGGAAAAAAGCCACAGGGCAGGGAGAGGGGGCATAGAGACAGCGGTGTGCGATAAAGCCGCTCATTGCGGGGGTCGCGATGAGCGCCGAATGCATTAATTGCAAGGCATGGAAAGTAGAGGGGGAGAGAGGCTTACAATGAGCGCCGTAGGTTCTCATTGAGAGGCATGAAAGTGGCGGGTTAGCAGCGGCCTGCTATGAGCGCCAAAGGCGCTCATCGTGAGGCTCGGAAAGTAGAGGGGGGGAAGGTGCTCATTGCGAGACATGAAAGTGGTAGTTTGGCTGCGGCCTGCAATGAGAGGCAAAGCCGCTCATTGCGGGGCTCGCGATGAGCGTAAAGTAGACAAGGGGAGAGGCTTGCAATGAGCGCCAAAGGTGCTTATCGTTAGGCCCGCAAGTTAGAGGGGGGAGAGCATCACATTGGGTGGCAAACAGCATTGCCAGGCTTCAAATTGTATTGCCGTTATTTTTGACTGGCGAGTCGCTAGTACCATAATAATTGTTTAGTGTGTGTATGGAGGGCAGCGACTACATGCTATGCAGACATACATTCTGATTTCCTGAAATATTTGCACACACCACACTCACATATTATATGATTTAATGAATTTTAGAGTCAGGACAGGAATTAAGAGGTAATTTACCTTGCCTCCATGGCGTTGTCTTGTCTCCTTAGCCTAGGTTTGGCTGTGCAAGAATTTGGAGGGCTGGGGGGGGGGGGGGGGAGTGAGTTCCTTCTTCTTTACACACCTAGTTATATAATGCACACTACCCCTTACTACCAGCACTAAGCCTGGACTGAGCAAAAATATTATATCTTATAAATGTATCTTACTTACATATTATACTTATCTATCTCCCAGACTTCTCTCCTCCAGCTTTGAATTTACCCCCAAAATTTCTCTCCCACTCTCCTATCAATCTCTGCTGCTCTTCCCCCCTGTTCTTCTTATGTTTTCCCAACATACACATATCACACACACATAAACACACACCCACACACATATATACACACAAACCCACTACATGCACACATATCCATAACACATATACACACATACATACACACACCGCACACACCCACACACAAATATACACACACACACATATATATATATATATATACACACCATCCCCCCACATATATGCACACATACACCACACACATATATACACACAATCCCACTACATGCACACATGTCCATAACACATATACACACATACATACACAACCACACACAAATATACACACACACACACATATATATATATACACACACAACATCCCCCCCACATATATGCACACATACACCACCCACATATATACACACAAACCCACTACATGCACACATATCCATAACACATATACACACATACATAAACACACATACACTCAACACACATATACACACACCACACACACCCACTCACATATACACATACAGCTCACCACACCACACATATACACACCCACTTCATCTGAATTACTGTTACATGCTCTCCTTTTCTACCCTGTTCTTCTATCTCCTCCTGTTCTCCCTGTGCTTCCTCCCCTGCTGTTTCTGTGCCCCCTTCTAATTCTGTCACTTTTTGCTCTCACTATATTTTCTCCCCCTCTCATTGCTCTGTCTCCCTCCGTACTTTGCAGATGTATTACCAGCTACCTCCCAGCTGCTGCTCTGTCACACACCCCATATAAACCTCTCGCCAGCAGGGGATCACACGTGCACTCGGGAGCTCTGCAGCCTCTCTGCACTGTGTTACCGCCTGTCATGCGCAGCACTGAAGGAGAGGGGCGGGACAATCCCCTTCCCTGGGTCATACCAAGACTGGGGGGGGGGGGGGGGGGGGGTATATAAAAGACAATCTGCAGTACGAAAATAACACAATAGCACAGTACACATGACCAAATGTGGGTTAACATTGATAGGATGGGTAAAGAAACTAAACAAAGTATAAAAATATAGGCAGCATTAAAGAAATGTGTGGGGCATAAGTAAAAGGAAATTATCCAACAATACATTTGTACAGAAAGCACACATGAGATAATAAACAAATTCATAGAAGGTATACATGGAAACAATGGGTGAACAGAATAAAATTAAATATAAATATAAATGAATAATATTAGGAAATATAACTATGCTAAAATATACCCCCCCATGCCTTACACCTGATTAATGATGGATACATAATAAATAAATAATTTGATGAAATATAATTCATGTTAAAGGATGAAAATTTTAAAATAGAGTGAAAAATGAAGTAAAACATTTACACCAGTTATACCTATGAAAATGAATGTCCTCATAAATATAAATGCAAACATAAATATACATATATGTATGTACAGATAGATATAGTTAATATAATATGACAAATTAAAAAGTTATATTACCAAAAATAAAATAAACGTACTTCCATTTCTCCCAAAATAGAGACGAGATAGGAATATCCCTATATCTATATCTGTATATACACTCATTTGCCCGGAGTAATACAATCATGGTTATACATGTAAAAGATGGTCCATGAACACATCTATATCTATAACTACAAGTATTGGTACAGGTATATAAAAACACCCCTTTCACTCCTTTATATAAAGAGTGTACAGATTTGTATATATACTTAGCAGCATGTTATCACATACACAACGTATTCTGATTTGCAGTTAGTCAAATGTTTGATTTATACCTTTTATTTTTACTTGTGAACACCACCATATTTCTATTTTTGGTCTTCCAATGTTTACAGGTGCTGCAACCCTTTGTACCGCATTTGAAACAACCTATCAGTGATTTTATGCAAGTGTTACCGTTCTTTTTTTTTCTTTTTTAATTCTCATTAGTTCGCTAGTTTTTGTTTTAAATTGAAATTCTTTCTGAAAATGACTTTGGATTTGTGGATCAAACTTTTTCTACTCAGAGTCCGTGCTTTGTCCCTGGCCTTCTCCACTATTTTTGGGTTATACCTCTTAGCAAGGAATTTTTTATTTAAAGCTTCGCTCTCTATGTCTACCAAATCATTGCAGTTCCTTCTAACCTGAAACTGGCCAAACAGAATATTATTAATCCATCCGGTGTCATGGCAGCTGGTGGCATTTACATAGCTATTTGTGTCAGTGGGTTTAGTATATAATTTGGTAATGACCTGATTGTCTTTGCCCATGAGTAGAACATCCAGAAAATTAATTACAGAGCTGTCTGAAGATTGCGAGTTCATGCTATTTGAATTCACATACTTTAGAAACACATCCTTTGTGCCTGGGTTAGTATCCTCGCCAGAGGTGGAGCTGCTGCTGGAGGAGACAGTGCAAGCCACCAAGGCCTCTGAGGGTCCCCTGTGGTGCCCATGTCCCTCCCGTGGCCCCCAAAGACCAGTTTTGTCCCCATGTACCTGCAGGTCCTCTGTGGTCCCTAAACACTTATGGCCTCCGTGGATCCTCTGTGGCCCCCTATGAATACTCTGTGGCCCCCACAGGACCCATGTTGCCCACGTGCCCCCCTGGTGTCACTATGGCTCCAAGGCCCCCTGTGGCCCCTTATGGTCCCTGCGGAACTCTTGTGGGTCACCTACAGCCCCTTATGGCCCTCTGTGGCCCTCCGCAGGCCACAGACGCCCCCTGCAGGACCTGTGTCCCTCATGGCCCCTTATGGCCGCCGCAGACCTCCCGTATGTCCCCTGTAGCCCCTTATGGCCCACTGTAGCCTCCCACAGGACCCAGAGGACCCCTGTAAGCTGTGTGGTCCCCTGCAACCCCCTGTGTTGCCCCTCACAGACCTCTGCGGCCTCCCTCAGCCCTATGTTCCCCCTCAGCCACCTGTGGCCCCTCATAAACCTCTGTAGCCTCCCTCAGCCCCCTGTGGCCCACCGCAGCCCCCTGTGGCCTACCTCAGCTCCTTGTGGCCTTTTCGGTCCTTGTCGGCACCTGTGGCCTTCCATGGGCCTCTGCAGCCCCATCGAGTCGCTGTGGTCCATCCCCACCTGTTGGCGTGCCGTGGCCTCTCCCCCCCTTAGGAAGTATATAGACACAGATAAATATATATACACAGACACATATTATATATATTTATACATATATATATATATATATATATATATATATATATGTTATATGTATATGTATACACGAATATATATATATATATATATATATATATGTGTATATATATATATATATATATATATATATACATATATATATATATATATATATATATATATATATATAGACACAAACCCATATATACAGTATCTCACAAAAGTGAGTACACCCCTCACATTTTTGTAAATATTTTATTATATCTTTTCATGTGTCAACACTGAAGAAATGACGTTCTGCGACAATGTAAAGTAGTTAGTGTATAGCGTGTATAACAGTGTAAATTTTCTGTTCCCTCAAAATAACTCAACACACAGTCATTAATGTCTAAACCATTGGCAACAAAAGTGAGTACACAACTAAGTAGAAATGTCCAAATTGGGCCAAAAGTGTCAATATTTTGTGTGGCCACCATTATTTTCCATCACTGCCTTAACCATCATGGGCATAGAGTTCTCCAGAGCTTCACCGGTTGCCACCGGAGTCCTCTTCCACTCCTCCATGATGATGTCACGGAGCTGGTGGATGTTAGAGACCTTGCACTCCTCCACCTTCTGTTTGAGGATGCTCCACAAATGCTCAATAGGGTTTAGGTCTGGTGACATGCTTGGCAGGAAGGTAGTGGTTGTCTTGGAGATGTGTTTGGGGTCGGTATCATGTTGGAATACTGCCCTGCGGCCCAGTCTCTGAAGGGAGGGGATCATGCTCTGCTTCAGTATGTCACAGTACATGTTGGCATTCATGGTTCCCTCAATGAACTGTAGCTCCCCAGTGCACTTTGCTAACCAAAGTGAATCTGCCATGGCCATTAGTAAAGTTGTATCATTTCACTGTGACCACAATCAGTTAGCCAGGAGTGCTATCACTATCTCAAAATGAAACAGTTGAGCCACACTGATATCACATTTCATTGGTATATAGGTGTTATCTAAACAAAACTGATTACAATGATCACATGACTTGTAAACATGTACCCATTTATATTGATGTAAGATAAAGGCCAACAGCCATAATGTCAGACAATGATCAGACAAATGATTCTGCTATCATAATGTTAAGAAGATGACATGCAACAATAACACATGTATAACTACTGGGTTTGATTAGCAGATGCTAATATGACTAAGCAAGCCAACAGCCATGCCATTATTGATCGTAACATAAAGTTATGTTCTTTAGAGATGATATATGTAGTCATATATGGCATTTAAGATCATTCTGCTGGAGGGAATGTCAGTGGTCTAATGCCTGATAGGTACTGGGTTTACAGATTACTTACATTATATGATAGCACTGCTTGAAAATAAGAACAAAACTTAATGGATGTGAGATTTGCCTAATATGAAATAAAACCCCAAAATTAAATCTGTAAAGGAGATAATAACAGAAATAATAAGCAAATAGTGTGTGAGTTTCTTTTATTATATGAACAACTAGCAACTTGCCCATGAAAAATGGCGGCAATAAAATTTGAAGCCTGGCAATGCTGTTTTCCACATATTGCGAGGCTCTCCCCTCTCTCACTTGCTGGGCTGACACTTACACCTCAGCTACAGAACCGTGCAAAACTACAGTGGTTGCTGCAGGAACATAGAAAGAGATTGTCAGCTCTTCAGCACAATGCTTCCTGCATATATTACTTAGGAATAGGTAAAGTATATTCATTTATTAATTAATTCATAATTTCATTTCCATACAACAAGACATATACACACAAAAAAAACCTCTAATAACAAACAAAAAAAATAAACAACAGCCGGCGCTCATTGCGAGGCATGCGATGAGAGCCTAGGGTGTTAAGCTCAAGCCTCGCAATGAGTGCCGAAGGTCCTCAAGCAAAAAAATTAATAAAACAACATTGCCTGCATTACGATTTCATGCCCGTCATTTTTTGACGGGCAATTCACTAGGTGTATATAAAAAGAAAGGTTAATAACTGGAATATTATATTAACTTATAGTAACCATATCAAATTGGATTTTATTCATCAATGACATCCCGTTTGATCAAAAGACACCAAGTGATCTATAACCTTGTTTAACCTAGCGGACAAAATTTTGGCATAGATCTTTAAATCTGTATTAAGCAATGAAATAGGCCTATAACTACAACATAAGGTTTCATCCCTGTCAGGTTTAAGAATAGTAACAATGTTAGCTATTAGCATTTCCTTGGGGGCAGAACCTGTGTCTTTGATTTCATCAAACATTTTCTTCAACAGGGCCACAATTACCGGAAGGAAGACTTTAAGAAATGTATTGCTAAAGCCATCTGGCCCCCTATATAATCGAGAAGCTTTAACTGCCGCAGAGATCTCTTCAGTTGATATAGACTGATTTAAGTGTTTCTAATTCTTTCTTTTCTTTATAATTACGGTTGGGGTTCTTGACATGGTTTTTGGAACAGATATTCTCAAACTCCTTCATCATTAACTTCTTGAACACTGGTATAAAGTTACCCTGTGAGGCTACCGGGTAGAATACAGTCCTGGGTTTATAAGAGGAAAAGATAATCCTCATATCATTGGTCACAGAGATATCCTGTGTTCCCTTATTACTTTCTTCTATTATAGGTTCTTCCCATAGATGACCAGAATAATCTAATTCTCCTTTTGCACAAATACATTCCTCATCTTTTTCAACTACTGATTGCACAGTAGGTCTGTTGAAGTGCCTTTTCAGGGTGAGGTTCCTGACTAACTTCTTTTAGATCCACAAATAATTCAAATGCGTCTGGTTCTGCATTTGGAGTGAATGAAAGTCTTTTTTTCAGTATATTTGCCTCAAATGGGTTTAGTTCTTTGTTTGACAGATTGAAGATTTTGATACTGTTGATTATTGCTCTTTTCTTCTTTTGTAATTGGACACATCTTCCCGTTTTCCGTCCTGGGCTAAAAAAGGATATTTGTGCCTTCTATCGGAGTGATGAGGATGTGAGGGATCTTTAAAATGTTGTTGCCATTCTCTGTTGTATCTGTGCTGGTCTTGATATCATTCTGGCTGATGTAAATATTGTTTATA
This sequence comes from Discoglossus pictus, assembly GCA_027410445.1. NCBI lineage: Eukaryota > Metazoa > Chordata > Amphibia > Anura > Alytidae > Discoglossus > Discoglossus pictus. Next base: position 90,089,886 of record CM050167.1, read on the forward strand.
ATGAGCTCTTCTTGAGTCATCTAACCGAAATTGTCGCTTAGGGACATATGCACGCACATTTCTCTGTGGATAGTTACTTTTTATCCAAACATAATCATTAATATTGTATATTCTTTCTCTTCTTGGATCTCTTGATTTGGAGTGGGACTGTGGGCTGGATTCCACTTTGGAAAGGATATTCTGTGATGTCTTGTTTTTATATAATTTAATTCTCTGGTCACCATTGGACCAGTATTCCTTCTCATAGCCTGCAAGGTCTCTGTCAAATGTTTCTCTTTTTCTCTTCTAGATGTTATATACTAGTTTGTTGATCCTGGTTTTGATGTCTTTATCTATTTTTTGACATTTGTGATCATCACTGAATTTCTGGAGACCCTCTATAGTCTCTTTTAGATTCGTCTCTCTATAGTCTTTTTTAGATTTGTCTTGATACTCTCTATATTGCTCCTCCTGAACCTAATCAGTATGTCTATCAGTAGGAGTGAGCATTGTTCCAGTGTGTTCTGCCATTCTTTGATCATTTTGTGGTCCTGTATATCTATAGTACAGTTTTTTTAATAATTTTTAGGCCCCTCCCCGGACCATACGTTGTTGTTGATAACTTTCTAAACAAGTAAGGTCATACCAATTTCTAACTTCTTGTCCATTATATTTTTCAAGTTCTCTTCAAGTATTGCTTGACTTGATAAAGAGAGGTTAATACCTCGAAAGCTTGTCATTATAAATAAGAAGTTTGTCCAATACAAAAGGTATCAACTTATATTACAATACTCATTATTAATCTCTCTCTCTCTATATATATATATATATATATATTAATAATTACTAAATTATTAGATTACTGGACATTCACGGCTGCTTCATATATATCCAAGAAGAGGAAACCTAAAGTTCCCTATGTAAGGGAACCTGGTTAATACTATAGCGCCTAGAAGAGATAAAAACACGTAAAAAAAAAATATATATATATGTAAAAAATATGCATACCGGTATATATTCACACTTTAAAATCAAAAACAAAAATAATAATAGATATAAAAAACCTAAAACGTCAAACAAAAAATATATATATGAAAAATAAAGAATAAAGAGACAAAAATAATAAATAAAAAATAAATAAATATAAAAAATATATAAATATAAATATAAAAAAAGAGATTCTTAAAAACCCAGAATACTTAAGTGAGTCCAAAGAGAGGAGACGATAAATGTTCTTATACTTTCTTTAAAGATCTTGTGGGTCTTCTTCTGTGACGTTCTTGATAGAGTGAAAAGAGGACACACTTGATTGATCTGACTTCTTGGATCGTGGGGCAGCTATTTCCAACTACTCTGGTCACCACAGAGTCATACTGTAGAAAATGGAAAAAGGAAAAGGAGAGCGCACCATTTCCTAGTGCAGATCACTAAAATTTATTTCCAAACATTCAGACGTAACAATTGGACACTCACATGTAAGGCCCTCTATTTAGAGGTATCAAAGATTACACATAGCATAGTACTTTGATCTTCCAAGAGTACTATCAATGTGGTTTCCACCAGGCTGTCTTTGTGAACACGGTTGTCGCACTAATCCAAAATCAGCATAGACCTCTTACATATCTGGTGTATAATATTGACCAACAAGCTCTATCAGAGGATAAAGGTCCACCTTTTGATATCTATGAAGTATCAACTCTGATTTCATTCACTAAGGGGTGCTAAGAGCAAAGAGTGTGAAGTATCAGAGTAGGTGGCCAAAGCCTCTATTGATAGTGTAAAGATTCAAAAGAGCAAAGAGGACATAAGTTTCCAGGTCAAATCAACTGGGTGATATAACTGAATAACCCAATAGTACTGATCAGTCCATTTGAGAGTCCATATATTAACAAATAATACACTTCTAGTGACAAAAAGATAAGTAAATAAAAAAATTATAATAATCAATCACATATATAGTTGTGAGCGTACGAGTTGTTGCTAACGCTTGCAGGCTCGTGTAGCGAGGGCTGCGGGCGAGGGCCTCAGTTGCTGGCATAGAGTGCTGAAGGTGCTCCTTGCCAGCAACTGCGACCCTCGCAAACTTTACGTTGCAACGCAAACAACACGACACACCAACTACGACGCAACGCAAACAACACGACACACCAACTACGACCCTCGCAAACTTTACCTCGCAACGCAAACAACATACGACACACGTTAACACACATTACGACCTCGCAACAATCGGATGCAACTTGCGAACATTACAATATTCAAAACACAATACATACACACAGCACATACATAAAAAGCTTACCTACAGCAAGAGGGAGCATCCAGGACCTCAAAAAACCTACTTACACCTTCATTTAACTCAAAATAAAAGAGTTTAGACACTAAAAAATTCTCTAAGCGACAGAAAAAATGTCCGCTGAACAAAACGAAAACGAGGCTACAGCACTCTAAACACGCAAAACACAAGAAACTCGCAAAACACCACAAGAAACTCGCAAAACACCAAAAAAGACCTACAGATATTCCGCTAAGACGCATACCACACATTACCCGCCATTTTACGACAATGCGGAAGTACACCACTACGCTAACGGTTTGGTCTCGCGCACGCACAGTATTACACTGCACACATTCATCACGCTTACACAGCAGCTCCACACCACTAGTGCTGCAGCAACATCAAAACAGATTGCAGCTCTTCAACACAATGCTTTAAAATAGATAAAGTATATTCATTTATTAATGTATTATTTATTTGATTATTATACACCAAACAGCATTAGCTCACTTACAATTTTATTGCCGTCATTTTTTGACGGGCAATTCGCTAGTAATAAATAAAAAACAAATCGGAAATAATAGATTTGTAAAAAATCCAAAGATATATACATAAACCTGAAACAAAAAATAGAAAGAAAACCAAGACACCAGAAGTGTCTTTACTAAAGTTACAGACGCGTTTCGCTCATCTATTGAGCTTTATCAATGGTAATTAAGATCTGCAGTGTAAAATATATTATGGGAAAGTCATGAATAGTATTTTATTTATTATTGATTATTTTAATTTTTTTATTTACTTATCTTTTTGTCACTAGAACTGTATTATTTGTTAATATATGGACTCTCAAATGGACTGATCAGTACTATTGGGTTATTCAGTTATATCACCCAGTTGATTTGACCTGGAAACTTATGGCCTCTTTGCTCTTTTGAATCTTTACACTATCAGTAGAGGCTTTGGCCACCTACTCTGATTCTTCACACTCTTTGCTCTTATCACCCCTTAGTGAATGAAATCAGAGTTGATACTTCATAGATATCAAAAGGTGGACCTTTATCCTCTGATAGAGCTTGTTGGTCAATATTATATACCAGATATATACCAGGTCTATGCTGATTTTGGATTAGTGCGACCACGGTGTTCACAAAGACAGCCTGGTGGAAACCACATTGATAGTACTCGTGAAGGATCAAAGTACTATCCTATGTGTAATCTTTGATACCTCTAAATAGAGGGCCTTACATGTGCGTGTCCAATTGTTACGTCTGAATGTTTGGAAATAAATTTTATTGATCTGCACTAGGAAATGGTGTGTGCTCTCCTTTTCCTTTTTCCATGCTTTATATATATACTAGCGACTTGCCCGTCAAAAAATGATGGTCAATAAAATTTAAATGTTGTGAAATTTGTTTGCAACACAAAATGATTCACCTACATTTGTCCCTTTTTTTTTTCTAAAAATAAAAACACATTATTTTTTTTTACTTTTTATTTTTTTAACTTTCAACTTATATTTCCCAAACATTAAACTTTGTAACATGCAACTTGTATATGAAACATTCGTTCAACATTTTGTTAACAATACTAACACTTTTCAATACATATTTATCACTAAGTAACTGCGGACTATATTAACTTAGAGTAAGTAAATATCTTTAACAATAACATGCTTTTTTTAATTTGTAACATATTTTTTAAACTCTTGTTAAACTAAATTAGCATTGAATCCAGAGGAAGGCAAACAATAAAAACCCTCTATTGAAACTTGTCCAATTGTATCAAAGAGGGAAAAAAATTAATTCCTTCCTGACCCCATTAACTGGTGATCGGATTTCTCCCTGAATCTATACTTTGTCTTTAAATACATTTCCAATTATTCTTCAAATATTTAAACTTTATACTAACAATACATATTTGACTATACTACATATATATTTACCAAACTTTTTTCAAACTTCCAAAAACACATATTTAACATCTGAAATTTTAACATCAAACAATAACATTTAACTCTTTTAAACCTGAAAAAGTCAGTTAATTGTTTTGTGGGGCCAATCATGTAAATATAAAACTTTGAACCCATTCCAATCTGTTTAAGGATATTTTACTGTAGTTTTTTTTCTTTTTGTTTTTCAGTTTATCCATTCTGCAAATATCACATCGATTTTCATAAGTGAAATAGTGTTCCCATATTTAAAGAGTCCCAGAGTACTTACATTTTGTACTGGAAGTCAAACCACTGCTCTCTATGTTTGTTTGTCCATTCTTTGGATGTTTTACGTGAAATGTTATTTTTGTGCAATCATATTGAGTCCCATAAAATGTTGGCATTAAAATGAAACCATTGTCCTCTATCTTTCCAACACCTCATAGTAGACAATGTTTTTGGTGTAAACACATCCATTGTCCAATAAATGACCTTGAGTTTCGTTTTCTTCAACATGCACTTTAATTTCTTTTGGATTAGTGCACCTTGAAAAAGCCACATAGAGTTGTCCATGTGCAAAAACTGGTTCCTTTAAAAAAAATCCCAACTGACTTAAAAGTTTGTCCTTGGGATTTATTGATGGTCATAGCAAATGCCATGATAACTGGAAATTGTCTCCGTTGAAGGACCAAGGGCAAACCACTCTCACTTGGAGCTAAATCAATTATTGGTATAAAAACTCGTTCACCTTTATGGGTACCAGTTATAATTTCTGCATGTATAAAATGATCTTTTAACTCATGCACAATTAATCGGGTCCCATTACAAAGTCCTTTTTTTGGATTCATATTTCGCAATAACATAACAATTGCGCCTTTTTTCAATTTTAAAATATGTGGGGGCATTCCAGATGGTGTTAACGAATTAATAAATTCAATACTAAAATTCGATTCACTGTCTTTATCATCTGACAGAATAGAATCTGCACTGTAATAATTCTTTTGTGGTGCATTGATGTATTTTAAAATTTCGTTATTTACATTCAAGGCATCGATATTTTTTGATGTTAATATTACTTTGTTTGCAATGTCTGTGTAATCCTCATTATTAAGAGTGTTTAGGAATATGGCTGATATGAGTGATTCATTGCAAACCATTTCTGATGGAATTTCAATGGTATCATTTGGTAAATGCTGTATTTCTGGATGTTTTCCATCTCCGATTTTAATGAGCCAGTCTTTGAATTCATTTTGGCCTTCAGATCTCATATTTTATTCTAATTTGAGATGTGTAAATATTCGCCACAGTTTACTGGTCTTGATACATGTTTCAATGATCTCTGTTCTATTTCCGTGTGGCACAACAGGTAATGTTTGCCTAAAATCGCCTCCTAACAGCATCACCTTTCCACCAAATGGCAACTTATTATCCATTACTTCTTTTAAGAATCTGTCAATACATTGCAGTGCATGACATGACATCATTGTTGCCTCGTCTATGATAATTAGTGTAGTTAGTTTGAATTTTTTTGCTTGTATGAAATTGAGTCGAATATCTGACACTGATGTTTCCAAAATGCGAACTGGCAGCTTAAATCCACTATGCACAGTTCTACCACCATCTAACAAAAGTGCAGCAATTCCAGTTGTTGCAAATGGCATAGCTATCTGACCCTGTGATCGAATAAAACTCATCAAACAATTGTACAGATAAGTTTTTCCTGATCCACCTGGTCCGTCTAGATAGAAATACCGGTCTTTGACCATTTCATCATCTGTAGAATTTGTGATGGCATGAAATGCTTCTAACTGTAAATTATTTAAAGTTGCAAGTTTTTCTTGGGTTTTTTGTTTTTGAAGCTCAGTGTCATAATCATCAAAATTGATGTCATCTATAAGTCCTGGACCTGGTAAATTAAAACTTGCACAATTTAATCCATGAGCCAACAATATTTCTTGGATTTCCATCAATGTTTTTAACAGAGCTATTGGTTCTCTGTAACGTTTTAAGAAATCTTCTGACATGTTTAATTTAAATGTTTCCCACAAAGTGAAAGCATCAGGTATATTGCAAAATATACAAATGAATGCAAATTGTTGTCTCATTTGCTTCGGCATTTGACATAGTGCTGCTTCTTCCAGACACCTCTCCCATTCTGTATCATCAGCTATGACATTTTGATGTCTTGCAGCTAATAGGAATGTCTCATAAACTATGTCATTCACTGTACGTAAATGCTCAAAACTCTGTGCACCGGGAACATGTAGCAGAAGTAATCTTAAGCTGAAACGTTCAATGTCCCTTGGACTGACGGTATAAATGCGTGGTATGATTTTATGTGTATCTCTTCTTCGTTGTCGCCATAGACAATTTACAAATACATAGTGATATGGTATCTCTATGTATAAAAATTGTCTGGCCTGCGTATCCTGACAGTTTAATTTAAACAACGCAGTAAGCGTAGTATCTCTGTCTTCACTTTGATATAATGCAGTTCTTTCATTTCCTTGAGTAAAGCAAACCAACTGACTTTGAGGGAAATGTACAGCTAAACGATAGATAGCATGTGACCGATCATGCATCTCAAATTTCAAAAGGCGCCACATTGCTTCAGGAGCACTCACATACCGAGCATCTAAATAATTTGATAGTTCATCATGTAAAATTGGATTTTCGTTTTCATTTCCAGCACCTTGTACAACAACAGTAGCTGCATCACATCCTTTGTATATATATTTATACACATACTTAATTGATTTAATCGAAGTGCAAGCTTCCACATTGATGTGTGCATTGTACTTAATGAGCAAATGTGGATTGTATGGAACGACAAATCTATTATCAACCTTTTGGCCCCGGATAATAGCTGTTTGTCCTTGTGTTCTTTTATACAAAGGATATCCATCACAATTTGCATAAGTTTGCATTTGAAATTGTTTTGGAAATTCTTTAGTACATTTTTTATTTTCCATACGTGGTGAATTCGGATTCATCTCTCCACATGGGCCATGAATCATTCTATGTGTAACAATCTCCCAAAGTTTTGTTTATTTTTCTTGGTCTGGCAATTGTGCAGAAATTACGGAATCCACTCTCTCTGCAGTGTTCAACATGTCTTTTTCCTGCAGTATTAAAAGTATGTGAACATGTGGCAATCCTCTTTTTTGAAATTCAATGGTGTAAACAAAAGCCACACATTGTCCAAATAAGTGTGCTTTAGTGATATCATGAATTAATGAATTGAGTTTGATTTTAAATACTCTTGCCACTAAATCTGGTCGGTCAGAAGTAGTTTGTCCCAGATTCAAATTTTCCTTGATCTCTGGCCATTGTGGATTACATGTGAATGTAATAAATAAATCTGGTTTTCCAAATTTTGTAACAATAGCCATGGCATCATTATACCTTTCTTGCATATTGCGAGGAGATCCTTGGAAAGAGGATGGCAAAATAATTGCTCTTCCAGCTGGAATGTCTCTGTTGGAAGCTAAATCTGCCACATAATCCATTAATCCACAATACTGTTCTACTCGTAATTTATTTTGTTGATATTTAATAAAATTTAGATTATTGGCTTCAACTTGTAAATATGAATCAATAATCCATTGTTGAGTGAGTTTTCCTCCATGTAAAATTGGATTAAAACAATCACGGATAGCAGTTTGTGCCACTTTATATTCCAGCATGGAAATATTAGATCTAATACGAAGTTTAGTATTGGGATAACTTTCCAATTGTAATTTTGGTTCCCATCCTGGTTCCCCATTTGGAAAGAAAATGGGATATGTCATAAGATCTAAATTACAGCTTCATATATTGATGTTGATAAATGGTTGTTCTTCATTGCGTGGATATATTCTAATATCCCGCTGAAAAGGTGGTTCACCATCTTCATTTTTAAACACCATGGCAACCTCATTTACAGTAGGTAAATTATATCTTCTTTGATCAGTGTTGCGATCTCTTTTTAACACCATATTGACTCTTGGTGTAGGCAATTGATGTCTTTCAGCATGTTCCTGTTGTTCTTTTTCAAGCTGTGCTAATTGTTTGTATGCTTGACTATATGGGTTTTTTTCCATAATTTTTTCCAGCTGTTCAAAGACTATGCGCAAACACTGTCTATTTTCTGGAAGTGTCATTCTTTGTTCCACAGCTTCCATCGTATCTAAGACATATAACTGTGCAAATTTCCTTTGCTGTCCTTCTTGTGGGTGTAAATGTGAAGTTCTGTGGTATATTTGACCTTGAACTCAGAAACAATAAGGACCATGTCCTGGTACATTTTCTGTTAATGTTGCACCCATTGAAGCAAATGAAATTGCACTGTTATAAGACCTTATGTTTTGTTTGAAATTATTATAATTTGGAAATGTTGGATCACTCATAATGCATTCTAAATAATATGGAAATGGGTGTCTTAGTGGAAGTTTCACCTTTCCTTTCTGACAGCAACTAATGAAATTTACGTCAGTAGGTCTTTCCTTTATAAAATGATAGGCCCCACAAAACTGACAAACCACATTAAGTAACCCACAATAATGATTATCTACTTATACTGCAGTAGTAAACACATTATCATGCATTTCTTCAACATAAATATCAGACCCACTTTCTATATGTACATTTTTTTCTTGTGTATCTACATTTAAATCATTCTGCAAATTAGAATCATTAAACAATTGTTCACAGAGATGTTTTTGTTTACTTTTACGTTTCTTGGAAGCCCCAACACACTCACTTGCGGCTTTCTTACTCATCTTTCTTTTATTTAAAAGTCTGTCGATCTTCTTCTCGCAAGCGTTGTGAAGTTTCCGGTGTCCGAGCATCTCTCCACCTTTGCTTCCTTTCCCTCGCCAATCTTCTTTTGTGTTCAATTTTGTCTTCTCCATTGTCCGCCATTTTAATCTGTAATTTTAAATAGAGATGTAATTATTGTTTGTTCTTTGTTTTATATACATTTTTTTTCCTTTTTGTACTTTTAGATTAGATGAATAAACTACTAAAACATTTTCAATTGTTGCACTTTAGTCTGAAAGAAATGAAACCATTTTTCAAAGTATTTTATTGACATATATGAAATCGGAAATAGCTGCACATATCCATCTTTATATTATTAATCCTTCAATGACATTCCTTCTTGATTGAATTCACAGCATACCATCCTTTTTTTTTTTTTTTGCAAGTGTTGTAAGCTTCTTATTTTCTTTAAATATTATTATTAATTAGTATTGTCTTTTCAACTTTTTTAAAGTTTTGCCTAATAAATATCATAAATTAATGACTCAATAAGTACTATCCATTTTCAATAAATTTCAATTTTCACCAAATATATAATACATAGCTTTTTTCTATGCGTCACTACAAAATAACATTTTATACCTGTGAGGATGATGTTGATGTTGTTCAAAGGCTGCAAACGTCACACTGTCTGTTTATTCCCTTGCAGATCCGAATAACATGTAAAATCAAAAAGATAATATTTTTAAACTTTTGCTTCATCAATATCATTAAATGAACATCAACAGACATATATTTGGCTACATTAAAAACCTCATATTTTTTAATATTTTGCCGTAGTAATATAATTAAAATTCTGTACCTGTCCAAATTATCCTTATGATGTTCAATGTGTGCAAACGTCACTATCTCTGGTCATTCACGTAGAGTTCACTGCAATTATACAAAATAGTAAAATTAATGTATAATATGTTAATTCATGTGTATTAATCAATGAGGCTTAACATACCTATTTTCGCATAGATTAAAAACATGAAATAAATATATCAATAAATCAGCATGAACACACATATGAAAGCATAGATTATAAACATACACTCAATATTACTGTTAGTTTTTAAATAAGAATCAATGAATCTTTATTAATCTTAAATTAATGTCTGACTAAATATAACATCAACACATAAGCATGTTCCCTTTATTTTTTTTTGAGTGGTATTTTAAAATGAGTATGTTACAACTGAATTCTTAAAATAATGTACATTACTAATGAACTAAGAATCAATTAATGTTCATTAATATTAAACTAATGTGTGACTAAATCTAACATCAACATGGAAGCATGAGTATATAGCCTTTATTTTTTATTAATGAATCAATGTGTTCCTAATTAATTAATGTACATTATGAATGTTATTCACAATTGTTTCACACAGGTAATCACGACATATAACAAAATAATTGTTAAATTAATGTACATTAATAATTAATTAATAAATATGTTTTTTTTATTGACATTCTTAATTTTGATATTAATAATTTATTAATTAATGTACATTATGAATGTTATTAACAATTGTTTCACACAGGTAAGCACAATATTATTTTTATATTAATTACATTTCTTATTTCTTATTTATTAATTAAGTACCAATTTATTAATTAATAATTATAAATAATAAGCACAATATTATTTTTCTATTAATTAAATTTCTTATCTATTATTTATTAAGTACCAATTTATTAATTAATAATTATAAATAATATATTTACCTTTTTTAATGTAATAATGCTGAAGCAGTATACTGAAGAGCTAACAATCTCTTGCGATTTCCCGGCATCAGAAAACATCCAGTCAGACTGTCATCACCTGAGGAGAAAGTGTCAGTCATGTGTGAAATGTGCCCTATATATAGGCTTTGTGCGCAAGACAAATGCATTGTTTTAGGCGGGAAATCCGCAGTTGCGCGAGCCAAATGCATTGTTTTCGGCGGGAAATCCTATGTGGCGCGAGACAAAGGCGGGAAATCTGTCTTAATGCGTAAATTGGTAATATTGTTTCGTAAAATATACTCGCTACTGTCTTTTTACTCATTGTGCGGTTAATCCGCATCCTTTATCTCGTTGTTTTTCGAACACATACGTCTGTGGCTGTGTTTTACGCAGTTCGTAGTAGTATAGCCTCGTTTTCATTTTTTCCGGCGGCCATTTTTTTCTCGCTTAGCGGATTTTCGATCTTTGTAACTCGGCTAAATCGATCTAAATTGCAGTTCCAACTCACTTCCAGACGTCCTGCCTGGTTCCCCATGCTGTAAGTGACCTTTGTTTTATTTTTTAGTGTGTATTTAGTGTTTTTTTTACTGTTTTTGTTCCGCCGCTTATCTCGTAATTTTTTTCACCTCATATTTTTTTTCTAAGTGCTACGGTTTAACGGCACTTAATTTACCTTAATTTTACTTTTATGCTGGTTCGCTATAAGGATTAATCTAAGAAATGAACCACAATACATAATTTTACATACATATACAATAGCTGCAAGACAATTCATTTGCACAACTCAATTATTATAAAAAAATATACCTCATATGTGAATAACATAAAAATTGTAACATAATATATAAATAATTGGTACATTGACCATTCTATACTACTGATGTTGCATTCTAAACTCTATAGCCACTTAAGGAACCACTGCTTATTTTAGTTTGACTGTTGCTGTTTTGCTAGTAGGATAATAGAGACCTTTCGCTTTGTACTTTCAGTGATATTTACCAGACTTATATTAGTTTTTCTGGCATTTTTATCAATAATCTCACTACCATCTTTAGAGTATTCCTCAAGGTTTACTGTAGGTCTCTTTCTAATGCTATGGAAGACATCTCAGCACCATCACCTAGATTTCTTTTTGCCAATCCTTGGTCTTGAACAGATGAACTCAGCTAAACACAGTTTTATTACTGGGAGAAATAACCACAAGATCATCACCTGAAGATTTTTCATCATCTCCCTCCTATTCGCTAAACACAGCTTCATTAGTGGGGTATATAACCACAAGATCATCACTTGAAGATTGTTCATCATCTCCCTCCTATCCACTAAACACAGCTTCATTAATTTGAAGATAACCACAAGATCGTCACTTGAAGATTGTTTATCATCTCCCTCCTATCCACTAAACACAGCTTCATTAATTGGAAGAAAACCACAAGATCATCACTTGAAGAATGTTCATCATCCACTTCCTTTCTGCTAAACACAGCTTCATTACTGGGAGAGACAACTACAACGTCTGCTGATAACTCTTGGACACTGACACTTTGGTCCAAATTTTCATCTTTTACTTGTGCTATCTGTGTCTCTAAAGGAAAGAACTCATCGTCAGTGGTATCTTCAGAGTTGTCTTCTGGAGATTCCTTTATAGGAAAAAAAAATACTCTCGACCAGAAGCACAGTTCTGGATCATCTTCTTGATTCAGGAATGTACGAAAACACCGATGTGGCTGATGTGAGAAAGCCATTAGCTTAGTATAATAGTCATCATGCTCTTCTGATGTTGTCTCTTCTAGTGGAATATTTTCAGATTTTAAAAGCAACCCATTGACCTTTTCAGGTCCGGGCAAATCAGCCATAGTGGTGCTGCGATTTGAAGCAAATTTCTGTAGAGTTTAACTTAACAGAACACAGTGTCTTCAATTAGTGTAACCAGATGTTCCCCAACTCTGGACTTCAACCTGAAGCGAATATGTCACAACTGGAAAGCAACCACTGACTCACTGTCTTCTGGTAACTACGGGATCCAGAAGTACAATTGCCATTAATGTATTATGAAAGACCATGACTTAGGTATCTAAGTACTAAAGGAATAATTTTATTTATTTATTTAATTAGGATACAAATACACTCATCCATCAAGATGAAATGTATAGAATCTTGGGAAAGGGACCTAGAAGTTGGGTTGGATGCTGATGAGTGGCCGGGTATTTTTTAGGTAACAAGTAAGGGCATAGTAATTTATCTCTGATAGAGACGTCAATAAAATATATTCACAGAACGTATTAAACGTGTTCTAGACTTGATAAAAAGAGTGTAATTATTTTGACTAATTGTTTTAGGAGGTATAATCAAAATGGTACATTGAAGTATGGGAATGCTCAGTTATAAAAAATGTATGAGGTAACATCAATCAAATTCCATCTCAGCCTCTCAAAATTAACATTAATCCTGAACCAGTACATTCTGTCCTGGATTTGCCACTTCCCTTAAAACCAAATTTTATATATGTTACTACACCTATATACTGTACATACAGTGCCTTGCAAAAGTATTCACCCCTTGACTTTTTAAATATTTTGTTACATTATAGCCTTAAATTCAATGTTTTGTTAATCTGAATCTTATGTAATGGATTAGAACACAATAGTCTAAGTTGGTGAAGTAAAATGAGAAAAACATATACATAAAACTGTTTTTGAGAAATAGAAAACAGAAAATTGGCATGTGTGTATGTATTCACCCACTTTGTTTTGAAGCCCATAGCTCTGGTGCAACCAATTACCTTCAGAAGTCACATAATTAGTGAAATGATGTCCACCTGTGTGCAATCTAAGTGTCACATGATCTGTCATTACCTATACACACCTTTTTTGAAAGGCCCCAGAGGCTGCAACACCTAAGCAAGAGGCACCACTAATCAAACACTGCCATGAAGACCAAGGAACTCTCCAAACAAGTAAGGGACAATGTTGTTGATAAGTACAAGTCAAGGTTAGGTTATAAAAAAATATTCAAATCTTTGATGATCCCCAGGAGCACCATCAAATCTATCTTAACCAAATGGAAAGAACATGGCACAACAGCAAACCTGCCAAGAGATGTCCGCCCACCAAAACTCATGGACCGAGCAAGGAGGGCATTAATCAGAGAGGCAGCACAGAGACCTAAGTTAACCCTGGATGAGCTCCAGAGTTCCACAGCAGAGACTGGAGTATCTGGACATAGGATGACAATAAGCCATACGCTTCATAGAGTTGGTCTTTATGGCAGAGTGGCCAGAAGAAAGCCATTACTTTAAGCAAAAAACAAAATGGCACTTTTTGAGTTTGCGAAACGGCATGTGGGAGACTCCCAAAAGTATGGAGGAAGGTGCTCTGGTCTGATGAGACTAAAATTGAACTTTTTGGCCATTAAAGAAAAAGCTATGTCTGGAGCAAACCAAACACATCACATAACCCAAAGGGAAAGATGGATGGCGCTAAATACAGGGATATTCTTGAGCAAAACCTGTACCACTCTGTGCGCGATTTGAGGCTACGACGGAGGTTCGTCTTCCAGCAGGACAATGACCCCAAACACACTGCTAAAGCAACACTTGAGAGGTTTAAGGGGAAATATTTAAATGTGTTGGAATGGCCTAGTCAAAGCACAGACCTCAATCCAATAGAAAATCTGTGGTCAGACTTAAAGATTGCTGTTCACAAGCGCACACCATCCAACTTGAAGGAGCTGTTTTGCAAGGAAGAATGGGCAAAAATCCCAGTGGTAAGATGTGGCAAGCTCATAGAGCCTTATCCATAGCGACTTGGAGCTGTGATTGCTGCAAAAGGTGGCTCTAAAAAGTATTGACTTTAGGGGTGAATAGTTATGCACACTGACTTTTTCTGTTATTTTGTCCTATTTGTCATTTGCTTCACAACAACAACAAAAAAAACATCTTCAAAGTTGTGGGCATTCTGTACATTAAATGAGGCAAATCCTCAAACAATCCATGTTAATTCCAGGTTGTGAGGCAACAAAATCCAAAAAATGGCTAGGGGGAGAATACTTGTAAATGGCACTGTAACTATTAGATGGTTACAAATAGAGTTAAAATGTTGGTCGTCTTATACATCATATAAATCATACTTTAATAATTGAACCATGACTAGTATTTGAAATGACAGGGTAAATAAACTGGCTATGTATAGAATAAGTTAATCATCTGATTCCTTATCTAGATTAGAATGCGGACATGACAAAAATGTTACTGTATTGAATGGAAAGCAGTATTAATATGCACATACATTACAATAGACTAAAGGCTGTGTTATGATTGAAAAGTGTTAGACAAAAGAGAACATGGAGAAAAACCAACATCTAATTATAAAATGTTGCATTTATCTGTTTAGGATTATTATTGTTAATTTACAGAGTTTGGGTTGAAATGATTAATGTGGCAAAGTATTAGCATGCAATTCAATGTGTGGGTGAAAGGCTTAACTAAAAAACAGCTTACCCTATAAGCTGTAAAAAAAAACTGTAACAGCACCAAAGGATTTTAAGATGTAACCTCCTAGGGGCATCTTTGATTACAAAGATTTATAAAAGTTATATAAATAAGGCTCACAATGGAAATCTTAACCTCTTATACAAATAAAACATATCTACTGTAACATGAGATTCTTCAGAGCAGAGAGATGAAACTTAATACATGAGTTTATATTTAATAGATAAGTACATAGTATAAATAAATTAAATTATACATTATAAAATGATATACAATGATATTGAATGCAATTATTTATTATAATTTGTGAAATATACAATAAACTGACAACAATAGCACCCAGGGGTGTAGGAGCAAAAATAATGCAGGGGGTTAAGGTTTAAAGTAATGTAGATCTGATTGGCTTGCCACAAAAAATGACACTGTGCCTTTATATATCATCTAGGAGCTGAAACCCTACTATAAAGAACTGTGCTAACTTTACACACATTCTAAGGTATATAGATTGTAATTCCTTGCACCCATGTTAGTTCTCACCTTACATGAAATATAGCCACAGTAAATTCCACTAACGTGTAAAACCACAGTAGGCCACAAGACTTACAGCTATTAAATTAAGCCTGTATAGCAACCTACTTCTGATCTGCGGGTTTGGAGCCAGAAAAGCCTACGGGACGAGAAAAATGTGATCAGGAAAAAACCCATACTCACATACTCAATTGTACTTCAAAACCAGTCATAATAACAATAAACAGAGTCCTCTGGTAATTTTCTCATTATTAGAGTTTATTTAGAAAAAATGTGTGTCAGTAGCAAGAACACGCAAAATGGCTGCAACCGACTCACTCACTTGACTGAACAGAAAATGTAAACAACACAGCTTTTATACCCGTTTACATAAGACAATGAGATAATCCATCTTCCCACATCTAGCAACATGGTACTACCCAATAATAGCCAATGACAGTTTATTTACATATGATATCAAATAAGAATATAACACATAGTTTGGTAAAATCTGTGCGCATATCTACTTTATATGATACACTTGTGCACAGTAAATAACACTTATTAGACCATGCGGATGACTGAAACAAAAAGAAATATATATATATATATATATATGAAATATTTATTTAATGTTTAATTTCTGTGTTATATTGATCCCGGCAATCAATGTGTTAATACATATAAAGGAAGTTGCATGTAATAGAATACCATATTTACGGCTTTATCAGTATTGCATTATTTCTGGAATGTGGGTCCAATCGTAACTTGTAATTGAAACCCGTAGGACTTTGTAATCCAACCTCCATTTTTCAGTGACGTAATTATGATGATCTCTGTTGCCATTGGCTCCATCTAAACCCATAACTATGGGTTTGACTAACTGATCATGTTCACAGCTGCGCATCCAACCTTAGACAAATGGTTCACCGGTTTGTGTCTGAAGCCCGTAGCTTGCACCCTGCTCGAATTTAATAGCTGTTACTTGGCCAAATTTCAAGCACAGATGTTGCAGGTCTCACGTTGCACATATGGGCTTGGAATTTAAAGTGGCTAATATAGCTCTATTCTATTAGTAGCTCACATATGTCTGTAACCTGTAATTTTGGCTGTGAGTTATTTTTTTCTCTAAATGTTAAGCTTGTAATTTATGTCTTACAGCCTCTACACGTAAACCCTGCCTTTTTAAGTAGGATTTTAGGGGGCGTGATCATATGACCTGTCAATATTTAAGCAAGTCTGTAATTTACTTCACAGCCAATAGTAAATGACTACGTCATCATGTCATCCGTAACAAATGTAAAAGTTACACCTAATCTGCAGTCGGAGGTTAGAAATAAATTAGTGGCAATAAGTAATAATTAGGCTCATAACCAAGCAAGCTAGCACTCTATAAAATGCATAGGATCATCTGTTTTAGTCTACGTTGGTTGCATGATATGTATTAACCCCTTGAGTCACAGTATCGATATAACCTTTAAAAATATTTTTAATTGAATATTCTACAGTTAAATACAGCTTCATTCAATTGAGCCGTTCGGGAGATCCAGGGTCGGAAATGGAGGCAATAACTTAATTTGCTATGTAATTGGTAACTCTTTGAGAGCTCCAATTGAGTTACGGGCTCCGATCTGCGATTCATATCGATTTTTAAAATCGCAAGTTAATGCCCTCCTAACTATTGATCTTTCACGGCCGCAAGAGTTGGAAACGCTAAAATCGCAAATTGCTATTTAATTGCTCCGATTCCCCCACACTAACCACCTCATCAAGCCTGCAAATGGCAAAAATGTAACCACAAGTTAATAGTACCAAGGAGGTCTCGCAAAGGGCTTAATGACATGTCCGGAGCAATTGAAATGCGTGTGAAAGTGATGTTAGATCTTAGAATCATTAGCACACCATTCTCTCGCAAATAGGCCCCCAAAAATATTTTATTTTATGTTTAATTCCAGTGTTATATCGATCCCGGCAATCAATGCGTTAATCAGTATAATGGAACTTGCATGTAATAGTATATCATGTTTATGGCTCTATCAATATTGCATTATATCTGGAATGTGGGTCCAATCGTAACTCATAATTCAAGCCCATAGGACTTCCATAAAAAATGGAGGTTGGATTTCAAAGTCCTAAGGGCTTGAACCACAAATCACGATTGGACCCAGATTCCATTGGCTGTTTCTAACCGGGAGTTATGGCCTTGCATCAGCGATCATGTTCAGGCTCGCAAATACTACTTTCGATAGCATGGTTTGTGATGGTCACAACTGGGCTGGGACTTGTGGCCCCGGCCAATTGAATAGCACCATAAGTTGCAGTTGCTGCTTGCTCGCAGCAATCCCGCAGACATACAGCCTACTCCCATCGAGTTTCAGCTTCCGAAATGAATGAGGCTCAATGTCTTTCCATACCTTCCCATGCCTTTAAAGTACAATCTTATGTGTTTCATTGCTGTTAGAGCTCCAATCAGTGTTTGAAAAAGCCCTTGTGAGTCCTATTTAGTACTCGTAATATTTGAAACAGAAACATGATACTTTTTTCAGTTGCGAGTTAGACTTATTTGCGAGCTAGAACTACGTGTCTAATAGAATACCGGTTTCTTTTTTTTTTGTAACTTGACTTATCTAGAGTTTGTAATATTCAAGCTCTGCTAAAACCAAAGAAGTTCTAAGGCCAGTTTGGTGTCTTTGGCTAGCCCATAATGATTATGGACGGGGAACTTGTAATCTGATTGCAAGTAGCTAATAGAATATGTGTCAATATTACCAGTTAATGTAAGTTTGTAAACATTTACGAATTGGGCAATAGAATCGGGTCCATAGTCTCTTCCATTTTTACTACACTGGTTCACCGTTCTGAAATCTGTGGTTTGCAAACTCTGTAAGTCTTCTGATGCTGCTAACTGCAACTTATCCAGACCGGACACCATCTCCCTCACAATTTCTGTATTAGAAAGAGGGGGAGAAAAAGTAAAGGGTATCACTTTTACATGGTGCACACCCAGGGGTCTTATTGTAATATAGGGAATAGTACATACTAAAACTTAATGTTTAATAATATGGTTAAAACTTAAAATAAATTCTTGATACTCTGACGTCGAAAAAAAAATTACGAAATTGGATAGGGAGTGGAAAGGACTCAATATGCTACTATGTATATTAAATAAATTATCCTATGAGAACAGTGAAAATGCAATCCAGTTATAAAGTGCTGGGTGCTGTGAACAACTGGGAAGCAACTGCTGTAATGAATATTGCACAAAAATTAAAAAGTGAACAGTGCTGAGTGCAAATAATGATTATGCTGAATCACATAATCATGAATATGATGAATATCAATATGATGGATATAAAAATACTAAATATGCAAAGAAATGAATATACCCAAAATTGGATGTCTAAGAGTGTATATATCAAAGTGCTCAGTATTGAATATATCAAAGTGCTCAGTATCACATATATAGTTGTGAGCATGCGAGCTGTAGCTAACGATTGCCGGCTTGCGTAGCCAAAGGTGCTCCATGCCAGCAACTGCGGCCCTCCCAAAAAACACGGGATGCGTTACAACTCATTCCAAACACGCAAAAACGGACGCAACCGGCGCACATGAAAACATGACAAACACAATAAATAAACACAACAAACAAATAAAAAGCTTACCTACAGCAAGGGGGGGCATCCAGCACCTCGAAAAAGTAAAGTTACACATCCATTTAATTAAACATCCGAAAATCACTGAAGCGAGAGAAAAAATGGTCACCGAACAAAACGAAAACAAGGCTACAGAAGCAACAATACTACAGTGACTCGCAAAACTGAAACAACGCTGCAGTCAACTTTACGAGGTACGTAACACACAATATGCGGCACGTACCACACTGATATTAACCACCATTTTACAGAGAAACTACTATGCATAAAATGGCGGCTGGAACGCAAATTGTACTCTGGAACGCAAATAGAGCATGCGTATTGCGTTATAACGGTCTGAGGCACCTCAAAGTTTATAAATACTGCCTATTTCCAGAAAATTCTACATTTCTCCTCAGGTGATGAACGGAGTGACTGGATAGTTAACTGCTGCTGTTACTTGAGAAGATAATTATTTCCTAATTTCCTACTTTAAACTGTGCAAATTACAACTGAGAGGTAAGCTATAATTTATTACATTTTCTTACACAGACAGCAAAACAAAAAAAAATCCAAACTTTAACTATGAAAATGTGATTCATGTATAGTGACATGTGACACGCACATTTATGTGTATAGGCCCTACAACAAACTAATGTTAACTCAAACTAATGAAACAAGTATATTCAAATGACAATAATTTACTGGAACTCATAGCAAAAAAAAAAATATGACACTAATACATATGTAACCTGAAGCTGAACCTTTCCACTTTTTTTACTATTCAAATGGACTCTGCATCAACAGCGTCACTCAAGAATTTGCACCGTGGACTGTGAAAGAGAATCACTTTTAAAGAACAGAAAGAAAAACCATGCTTTTCAAAATCAAAAATAATAAATATACAATTAACCATTTAACTTTCTTTTTCAAACAGACACTACAAGAAGACTGGCGGATTAAGATTGGCAGGAGGGGACCCTCTGTCATTTGGACAAGAACAAGACTTCAATCAAGATATAGTATAACAAGTAAAAAAAAAAAAATATATATATATATATGTTTAATGGTCGCCAATATCAGAATAAAAAGTAAAAAAAAAGAAACCAATAGAAATTCAATAAAGACCAAAACAACACAGTTCAACAAACTTCACAAAGACCTATACAATTTACAAAGAAAGACAGTTTCACAGAAAAAAAAGAGGTAGCCACAAAACAGGATAGCATCCAAAACATTAGCAACATACATGAAACAAAAGTATTCCTCCTCTTTACTGTAGAATAACCTCCAACCATCAACCACAAGCCAAATGCAGCAACCAAAAAGTGGTGCACACAAAACAGGATAGAACAAAAAAGTGCAACATGATATAGAAAAGGCAATTAACATTCCTTTTTACTGTCCAACAACATGTAATCCTCACGAAGAACACTAATTAAGCAAATAAAGCATGCAAAATGTGGTGGACACAAAACAGGATTGTACAAAAAAAATCACACACATAGAAAAATAAATTAATATTCTTCTGTACTGTTTAACAACCTATAAGCCTTACAAAGAAGCCTAAATAAGCATACCAAAAGTGGTGGACACAAAACAGGATTCTGCTAAAAACATTACGATCATATCCAAAATGGGAAAAAGATTAAGAATTACAGTATAAAAAAAAGGATAACTGTAATATACAAATACAATGAAAGTATTTGAAAGTGTTCCACAAAAAACAGCATATCAGAAAAATTCACCATAACAGATAGAGTAGACCAAAAAAAATTAAATATGCTATTCATTACAAATACATTCAAATCAAATAACATTTTGCTTTTTCTTTTACAACAGAAACTGCATGAAGAGCATCATACGAAGACTTACAACAGCGGACCAAGAAATATTCTGCTTCAAATCCGACTTCAAACAAGGTACAGTATAACAAGTAAAAAAAGAGAAAACTAAATAAACATGTTTCCTCTCATTAACGTGAACGAAAAAAAAGAAATCACCAACAACAATAAGAACCACTAATTATCACCTTTACCGAAATATCACTGACACATTTGTCATTTAACTGCTATTTGTCTTTTATGGACAACAACGTTTAACAGTAAACCCAAACTTCAATCTAGGCAAAAAAAAAATAAGCAGCATAAAACAGCATAGTCCAAAAAATAGTTAAAACACAGACTAAATAACATTTTTCATTCTCAATTCCCAGCCCTAATGTACAATATTAAGCATAAAACCTAACCACACACATAAAATAGAATACTAGAACAAATACTACTAACAACGAAAAAACAACAATACAAACCTTTTCACAGCCCCAACATATAAGCCTTGTAAGTCAAAAATTACAACCTACGACAGAAAGTAAGAGCAAAAAAATAACACACACTTATTTAACAATAGAAAGAAAGTTCAGCTACAATGAACTACAATCACATTGAAACAAACTGTTAAAAATCAAATATTTAAAAAACAAACGTAACATCTCAAACTAAACTAATGATACATTATTTTATTTTACAGATTAACATGGCTGATAACAAGAAAAGCAAACAAGAAAAGAGAAGACGTCAAGCCAGAGAACGACAGCATGGGCCAACCAGCAGACACCGGAGCAGAAGGAAATTAGACGAGAAAAAGAATGCAAAAGAATTGCAAGCAAAAGACTATCACCTGCAAAAATTAAAGATACACCAAAAAAAGCTACTAAAAAAACAAAGCATTTAGAACCTGTTCCTGAAAGATCACATGACATTTTACCAAAAAAATAAAAGATATACCAAAAAAGCCACCAAAAAAACAAAGCATTTAGAACCTGTTCCTGAAACATCACATGACATTTCAAATTATGAATTTCAAACTGAAACTGATATATGCTTTGCAAATTGTCCTTTACTCAAGTCTTTAGCAGTAGAGGTTCATAATTGTGGGGACATGAATACTCAATGTCAGTTTTGTAAAGTTTATCATTTTAAATAGGAGAGACCCAGAGATGGCCAATTTATTAGTTGCTGTCAAAAAGGCAAGGTCAAACTTCCAGAAAGAAAACAATTTCCAATCTATTTACAAAACATTATGACTGAACCTACTTTTCAAAACTACAAAAATTTGCTCAACTATATGTCCTAGATACAATGGAAGCTGTTGACCAATGTATGCAGCTGCAATAAAATAAAAAATGCTTAACCACTGTTTTTATAGAGCTAGAAAACATTACGGCCAATAACCCCTACAATAAAGCTTATAAAAAATTGTCAGAAGTAGAAAATTAACAACAACTTCATGCAGAAAGACATCAATTACCAATCCCAAAGGTTAATATGGTGCTTAAAAGAGATAGACATCCTGATAAACGCCATTATAACTTGCCAACATCAAATGAGGTTGCAATGGTGTTTCAAAATGATGAAGGAGAACCACCATTTCAAAGAGACATTAGAATATATCCAAGAAATGAGGAGCAACCATTCATTAATATAAGTATCTTAAGTCCAAATTTAGATCCAATGACATATCCCATTTTTCTCCCACCGAGAAGCAAGTTGGCAACCAAAATTAACCCTTCCCAGTTACCCAAATGCTAAAGCCAGAATACGAAATAATGTTTCTATGCTTGAATTTAAAGTAGCTCAAATTGCCATTCAAAATACATTTAATCCAATTTTATGTGGTGGAAAACTAACACAGCAATAGATTATTGATTCCTATTTGCAAGTTGAGGCCAATAATTTAAACTTCATAAAATATCAACAAGATAAACTACGTGTAGAACAATATTGTGGACTAATGGACTATGTTGCTGAGGTGGCTATAAAAAGAGACATGACAGCTGGCAAAGCCATCATTTTACCATCTTCTTTTCTAGGATTTCCTCGAAATATGAGAGAAAGATACAATGATGCTATGGCTATTGTCACCGAATTTGGAAAACCTGATTTATTTATTACATTTACATGTAAGCCCCAATGGCCAGAAATTACACAAAATATACTTCTTGCCCAAAGTCCTTCCGATAGACCAGATTTAGTAGCAAGAGTTTTTAAAATTAAAATAAATTAATTAATACGTGGCATCACTATGAGTCACCTATTTGGCAAATGTCTTGCTTATGTATATACAATTGAATTTAAAAAAAGAGGCCTTCCACATGCACATCTTCTAATAATACTTCAAGAAAAAGATAAATTAGATACTGGGGAGAAAGTGGATCCAGTCATTGTTGCTGAACTACCAGATCCAGAACTATATGGTAGACTATATGAGGTTGTAACTCATCGCATGATTCATGGACCCTGTGGCGAGCTTAATCCACAATCACCATGTATGGAAAATAATAAATGTTCCAAAGATTTTCCAAAATATTATAGAGACAAAACGTATGCCAATTGTGATTGCTATCCACTTTATAAAAGAAGAGAAGGAGATAGTGCCATTATTCGTGGGAAAAAAGTTGACAATAGATATGTAGTACCCTTCAATCCACATTTACTCATGAAGTATAATGCACACATTAATGTAGAAGCCAGCACTTCCATCAAATCCATTAAATATGTGTAAAAATATATTTATAAAGGCTATGATGCAGCTACTGTAGTCATCAAAAGTGCAGACAACCCCGAAATCACTGAGTTACTACATGATGAACTTGCATCTCATGTAGATGCTCGCTATGTAAGTGCACCAGAAGCTATGTGGCGCCTTTTAAAATTTGAAACGCATGATAGATCACATACAGTATATAGATTAGCATTACATTTGACACAAAGACATTTAGTCTATTTCCATGCTGGAAATTAAAGTAATGCATTGGCCCAAAGTGAGCATCGTCACACTACACTAACTGCATGGTTTGAATTAAATTCTACAGATTCACAAGCAACACAATTCTTATATATTGAAATTCTATATCACTATGTTTTTGTGAATGGATTATGGAGATCTAGAAAAAGCAGAGGAAATAAAATAATCCCAAGAATTTACACAGTCAGAGATCTTGAACGTTTATGCTTACGACTATTACTTTTAAATGTTCCTGGAGCACAAAGTTTTGAACACTTAAGAACTGTTAATGACATAGTATATGAATCCTTCCATTTAGATGCAAGACAGAGAAGCTTACTAGCTGATGATACAGAATGGGAAAGATATCTAGAAGAAGCAGCACTATGTCAAATGCCACGGCAGATGAGGAGGGAACAATTTGCATTTATTTGTATCTTCTCAAATGCTCCAAATGCATTAGCTTTGTGGGAGACATTTAAAAGTAATATGGCTGAAGGCTTTATGCAACGAAACAATGAACCTATTGCACACTTAAAAGCATTAATGGAAATCCAAGAAGTATTTTTAACTCATGGATTAAGTTGTGCAAGTTTTAATTTGCCTGATCCAGGCCTGATCATAGATGACATACACTTTGAAGACTATGATATTCAACTCCAAGTACAAAGAACAGAAAAGAGACTTGCAACTTTAAATACGTTACAATTGCAAGCATTTAATGCCATTAAAAATGCAATAGACGATGACATGGTCAAAGAGCGTTATTTCTATCTTGATGGACCTGGCGGATCAGGAAAAACATATCTATATAATTTATTAATGAGTTTTGTACGAGCACAAGGCCAAATAGCACTGCCGTTTGCCACTACTGGAATTGCTGCACTTTTGTTAGAAGGTAGAAGAACTGTACATAGTGGGTTTAAACTGCCAGTGCCTATTTTAGAAACCTCTGTGTCAGATATTTGCATGACATCATTACAAGCAAAAAAAATGAAAACAAGTAAATTAATTATAATAGATGAGGCCACAATGATGTCATGCTATGCCCTCCAATGTATTGACCGTTTGCTTTGTGAAGTTATGGATAATACTTTTCCATTTGGTGGAAAGGTAATGTTGTTAGGTGGCGATTTTAGACAAACATTACCTGTCGTTGTACATGGAAATCGAACTGACATTATCGAAACCTGTATAAAGTCAAGCACACTATGGAAACATTTTACCCATCTTCAACTGCAACAAAATATGAGATCAGAAGGCCAAAATGATTTTAATGATTGGCTTATTAAAATTGGAGAAGGCAGAACAGAAAAAATACCAAATTTACGGCACTGTGCACATCCCACCTGATATGATTTGTCACCAAGATCTTATATCGGCTATATTTGAAGGTAGCATAAATAACCAGGAATATTCAGAGCTTGCCAATCAAGTCATATTAACCTGTAAAAATAAGGATGCATTAATCCTCAATAATGAAATCTTTAAAAAAATTAATGCACCCCAAAGAAATTATCACAGTGCTGATTCTGTACTTGCTAATGACAAAGAAAGTCAGGCAAACTTTTCCACTGAATTCATAAACTCATTAACTCCTTCTGGAATGCCACCACATATTTTGCAGCTAAAGAAAGGTGCAATTGTCATGTTACTACGAAATATGAACCCCAAAAAAGGCCTAAGCAAGGCACAAGATTAATTGTTCAACAATTAAAGGACCATTTCATAGATGCTGAAATTTTAACTGGTATCCATAAAGGAGAGAGAGTTTTCATACCAAGAATAGATTTAGCACCAAGTGAAAGTAGTCTCCCTTTTATACTTCAAAGAAGACAATTTCCCATCATTATGGCATTTGCCATGACCATTAATAAATTACAAGGACAAACTTTCAAATCTGTGGGTATTTTCTTAGAACAACCAGTTTTTGCACATGGCCAATTGTACGTTGCCTTATCACGGTGCAAAAATCCACAGGCTATTAAAAAATGAAAGTCAAGGTGATCTATTAGAAGATGGATGCATTTTTACTAAAAACATTGTCTGCTATGAAGTACTGTAACTTTACATCAAACAGACAAAAGCCATGCAAAACTAATTTAAAAACAAATGCAAAAACCTAAAAAACCACAATATAACCACCACATTTTTACAAAAAATACACATAAATGTCAGTTTCCTTCAAAAGGTCATTATTACAAATTAGATTTACAACAACAATATTTTCCTATTAAACTACATTAAATTGTCAAACACATACAGAACAGTGCTTACAGTTCTCGTGTTCTCTTTTTACAGAACCACTTTTCCACAGACGAAACTCTATGTGCCATTTCAAATAATTACTACAGCAACAAACAAAGCTCAACCATTGAAAACTACAAATCAATAAA
Source organism: Discoglossus pictus (assembly GCA_027410445.1). Classification (NCBI taxonomy): domain Eukaryota; kingdom Metazoa; phylum Chordata; class Amphibia; order Anura; family Alytidae; genus Discoglossus; species Discoglossus pictus. Next base: position 90,116,395 of record CM050167.1, read on the forward strand.
GAATTCAGTCATAATTCATGGAAGTTTTGTTTATGTATGATTAGCCTCACAAAACACTTGCCTTGCATTATTTTGACAAATTCTGTTCAAATGTTAATTAACTATGTTACTGTTTATAATGTTACAAGTTTGAAAAAAATATTTTTAAGTTCATTACTTAGACGCATAAGTAAGTTCAAGTTTCAAAAAATATACTTTCAAGTTCCTTACTTAGACATATTAAAAAGTTCATGTTAAGAGCACAAGCACGTTTTAAGGCACAATGTAAATGTTGTCTTTTAGGTTAAACATTAATCCACATTAATGCGGTCAGGAAGGAATTAATTTTTTCCCCTCTCTGATACAATTGGCTATGTTTTAAGGAGGGTTTTTACTGTTTGCCTTCCTCTGAATTCAATGTATATTTAAGTTAACAATTCTTGAGATAGAACTTGTATGTTAAAAAAACATTACCTCAAGTTTACAATACTGATTAATTTAAAGTTCAACTGTTTTTACATTCAAATGTTAATACTTTTACTACAAAACGCTTTAACAGTTACTGTTGAACAAAATAAAATTTAAAAAAAATAAACATGTTTAATATCACAATAGTACTTATCTCATCATAACTAAAACCTTACAAGTCTCAAATACGTATATTAATAACTAAACAATTTTACAAACATACACATCTCATTACCATCATTTTTTGACGGGCATGTCGCTAGTTAAATAATAAAGTCCAATAGAATAACAAGAAAGGAGGACTTGCAAAGTCTATTAAGTCTATTAACCGGGCTGTAAGCCCATGCAAAAACGGTTGTCCCAACTCCGCGAACGCTGCCTATGCGCTCATTACTGACATCATAGTTCAGCGTTGCGGCGTCATGTAACGTGCAACAATTTCATCAAGGGTTACTGACAAGGGCAACAGGAGGTTATTTAAGCCATTTCTTTAGCATGGAGATATAAGAATTAAAACCAAATAGCTAATATGTAGAATACAAATGAATAAAAATAAGAAATGGATGGGAAATAGAGCCATAATATTACAGTATAAAAGTAGAGAAATATAAACAGGATAGGTTTGGTGGCTCTAGATATAATTGGGTATAATGACCTTTTACTTAGGGTGCCATGAAGGGTCAGAAATACATATTAAACAATGGTAGATGAAAAAGGAAACCCTTTTAATAGTGCACACCTATGAATCTTGACAGTGTAAGAGACCCAGTTGATTAAAACTTAACTTTTAATAATTTACTTAAAAATAGATGCTATAAAAGCTAAAAATTCAGGCGCTGCATTTAGAACAGGAGGTGGGAAAGGATATAGGGATATGATTGGACTGGACTCATTAAAATGGGCGTTAGTACTCCTTTAAATATTGTCTCTAAGGTGCTGTGATTTCAAAAGTGCTATAATAAAGTGCTATAATAAGGTACTAATTGTGAATGCAAAACATTCTGTGTTTTGCCCTGTTAAAAAAATATTGCATATATCTAGTGCTAAGTTGAATACAATTGTATTGAATTGTTTTAATAAAGTGCTATATTGTGCTATATTGAAGGAGTCTAAAACTGCCTCATATTGTATTGCAGAATATCCCATATATTATTCCTCGTGGTTCCCTATTGTTAAACTCCTGTTAGGAGTAACTAGATGATTCAGGAACCTATTATAGTTTTAGTCTTTATTTTAATATATCGCTGTGTCCCTGACAATCTGTATATCTCCTATAGCGTGGAGATCGCGGTTAGGACACCTAGCGATGACGTCACTAACACGCGCCTCACGTTGCTGCTTCTCTCTCGACGCACGTTTCTCAATTTCTTCAGGGGTTGCCGCCATGACACTCAGACTTCCCTGTTTATAGTCTCTGTTGTCATGGGAACCAGTTTTGAATTAAAATCAACATTTATTTAATGTTTAAAAAGGCTTAAAGGATCTCTCAACTTTGAAATCTGCTAACTCACATATTTTAGTGGTTTTTAAACCATACTTATTTAAAAAAATTACTATATTTAGATAACATTACACTATATCTCTCTATATTATAATTTTTTTTATTTTTTTTTTTAAATCTTGAGAGTCATTTGGTATATATACATATATATTAACACTGTAACAGAGATTTTAAACAATATCTTTCATCCTAACATCTTATTTAAAAGATCTTATTAGATCTCAATAATAATAAGGTTTCCATATATTACTTTAAGATGACAATATATTAGCACAAATCAACTTATCCACATCTAGCTTTTCATTTTATTATAAATAAATTATTCTTCATTAATGAAGTCTAGTATTAGGTTTATTTGATTTTGGGCAGTATCTTAAGAGATACATATGATATGATATGTATGTTACAGCACCTTAGAGACAATATTTAAAGGAGTACTAATGCCCATTTTAATAAGTCTAGTCCAATCATATCCCTATATCCTTTCCCACCTCCTGTTCTAAATGCAGCGTCTGAATTGTTAGCTTTTATAGCATCTATTTTTAAGTAAATTATTTAAAGCTAAGTTTTAATCAACTTGGTCTCTTACACTGTCGAGATTCATAGGTGTGCACTATTAAAAGGGTTCCCCTTTTCTCTTCCATTGTTTAAAAGTAGAGAAAACCTGTAAAGGTCTTGCATCTAAGGGTAACAATATGTATGGATTTAAATAATATAATATTGAATAGGAATAAGAGGACACGCCACATAAGATCCCAGAATATATATAAAAAAGTACAAATTATTAATGAGATCGTGAGATCATAAATACTGTTCTGGATGTATCAATCTAGTGATTGTAATATGTATATATATATATATATATTAAGTATTGCCAACTAACTTGAACCTCTGGAATATTTGACAAATACTTAGGCATAAAAAATAATGCCAAATGGTGCTGGTCAAATAGTATATAACATTACTCTAAATGGCATGTAGAATGTTAAGTGATATTTATATACATGCATCTATTATATATATATGTATAATACATCCCCTATTTTTCTTACCCATAAAGGGTCATTTATTCAATCCTTATTGCAGTCCTATTATAATCATATAAAACAGAATGGCTACAGTCATATTAGGCTCTCTTTATTTGAACATAAAGGGTATAAATATACTATACTCACTATATTACATTCCTATGTGGTACATGTTCCTGACTCTACAAATGGTACATATTCACTGTAGTATTTGCATTGTCCATATTATATATATGGCTTTAAATAGCCTACAGTATGAACAAATCTTCATTCATATCTAAATATTATAATTCATCAATATATTACACCCCAGATGTATAAAAGCTGGGGATTATTATTACTTTTATAGCCTATATAAGCTATTAAATTGACAGAATATGTATATAAATATATAATTAAGATCATGGATAATTGTGAAGGTGGAATTACACGAACCTTAGAGTTATTAAATAAATAGTGGGAAGGTGAAACCTTCATTTAATCCCCATGTTTTTTTTATATTATACTCATTGCTTACTGAGGTTGTTCATTTGTTACAAACTTCACAAATGACTGGAATTTTCCCAAACTACAGTTATCCTTTAAATGACACTCACCAGCCACTATACCTGCTCAGTACAATTTGAAGTTGGTCCTAAATATTCTCAGAATTGAGAATACCACAAACCATACTGGTTATAAATCAAAATACCTAATATTATGAAATAACATGAATTTGACGGAGGGACAGTGATGAGAAATAATAGAATTAACCCATAGTAAATTGGAGCCTAATCCAATTCATTTTATCAGACAACTACAACATTTGCCATCAGAGTTATTTCCCTGATGAAGTCCTGTAGAGAGACAAAACACATTTGGATATAATTTTCAGTTTTTCTACCCCTTGCTGGACTGAAAATCCATTGTCAGTACTCAATAAATGTGAGTGAAAGATGTTTCAGGATTTTGAGAATTAGGAGGAGAAAGAATCTGATACCCTGGGAGATAATTTTTGTTGAATGTCTTTAGAAATGTAATGTTTGTGTATAAATTGAGTTGTTTTAAATACTACATAATTGAGAGTATATGTGCTTGTTCTCTTCTTATTTCCTGTTCACAGTGTTTATATTTTTTTCTGCAAGCCGCAGAGTTACCAGATATATTGTTTTAGATAACAGTAAATTGTGGAGACAAAATAGGGACAGGTTGGAAAGTAGGGAAAACACTGGAAATAAAGCAAGGAAGAACCCACATTAAAAACTGGATATTCTTGTATTAAGCAGTATTGATCTATATTACTGCAGGATAAGTGGTTATTAGAACAGTTGGGCTGCCATATTATTTAAACCTGATAATCATTGTCCTGTTATTGTGCATACATTTTGTTTTTCGTCTTATGAAACTAATGTGAGACTGGAGAAGGAACCGGTAACACACTTCAGTATTTTTACCAAGAAAACCTTATAGATAGACACAACTAGCATGGGGTCATGGAGAGTTGAACACAACTGAATGACTAAACAACAACAATTCTTATGCCAACGTTGTTTTACAGGTTTTGAGCCAGATAATTGTGGTAGCAATTTGGTTTTTGATTTTGCATATATATAGACCTGATTAATAATATTTTTGCTAGCCAACACTTTATTACTCCTTCATCTAACTCCATTATTATGAAAATATATTGATTTCACTGCACTATACCCATGCCTGAATTTTTATATTTAGTATGTTCTCTTTTGATATTCTAAGAGGTACCATATTTCCAGAGTGATATTTGTTGGGAACATTCCCATAATAACAAGCATCTACATAGGATGTCAGTATCCGATATTTGGCAGCAAATTTTATTTTTGTATATATATACTATTTTAATTGTTGGTTTTTTATTATTATTGTGCACGAAATGTCTTATTATGTGTCTAAATAAGAGATAAGTTTTATTGCCACAGATTTATGCTTGTTTATCTACATTCAGTACAAGTAACGTACACATTATAACCCTTGGGAGATATTATCTACTAGTCTAAATAAAAAGGTGTTCTTTCTCCTTTTGTTCCTACTGAGTTTACCATCTCCAGAGATTGTGTTCCGGATTCTGGTTTTGGACCCATAATGACTGTTACTTACTTAGTTCAGATTTCTGCATGTTATTTTTGGGGTATTTAGGGTAATACCAATATAAAGGAGTGTGGTGTTCTTCTTTAATTTTTATAATGCCATATTATTTAGAAGAATATTCAGTTATTGATTTATAGATATGATGCTAAATAAGATGTAGTGACTGCATAGTTTTTATATTAACAATCATTTGCAAAAAGTACATCTAAAGTAAATAGGCAATAAGGCACTACAAATATATATTAGTTAAAGAAGAGTGTTTAATAATTCCATATATTAACCCTTTAGTTACCATAAGTGTCTGCATTTCAGCTGTTCTTGACATCTATGTTGTTTGCACTGGCAGAGATGAGTTTAAAGGACAATCCATTTATGTAAATAACCTATTATAGCAGCTCAGAGCATCATTTACACTGATATTTTCAGCTACTTGTCACATGGGATTAAGAATGTTCTGAGTGATTGATTTTAGAGTAATGGCTGTGAGGGTCTTTTTAGTCGTTGTGGTTCTTTTGCTGATAGCCAGGTCTCAAGATTATGTCACATGATCTTGTGAGAGCTGCCGATCAGAGCAATCTGGAGCAGGAGGTAAGAGGAGGAAGAGGAACAGATTGTAGCGAACTAATGTGCGTTGTGATCTCTCTCCTCCTGCTTCTTATCCAGGGATAAGTTACCTACCTCTCTTACAATATGGACGAGGTAGGTTTTGTTGTCTATCTATATATATATATATAAACAAACCACATAATAATCCTACGCCCCTGGTGATTCCCCTAGAGTTTTTACCCTTAAAACACAGGTAATACAATAAAAACACTAGCATCTTTAATAAAGCCCCAGAATTATTTCAGTAATTTTATCTGTAACCAAATACCTTAAGTTTACTTTTATGTTGGTTCCCTATAAGGATCAATTTATGAAATGTAACCAATACATAAATATACAAATATAAACAATAGCTGCAAGACAATTCATTTAAACAATTTGTTTATTATAAAAATATATCCTTAAATATGTGAATAATATAAACATTTCAATATAATATATAAATAATTGGTTCATTGACCATTCTATAATACTGATGTTGTATTATAAAGTCTACAGCCACTCAGGGTGAATCTTCCTCTTTTTAAAAGGCACCAGTGAATATTTTTGTGCGACTGTCAATGCTTTCTTAGGAGGGGTATCGGGAGACCTCTGAGATTCTACTTTCAGTCTTGCTGATTCTTCCTCTGGAGTGATGTTTATAAGACTTATTTTCCCTTTTCTGGCATTATCATCAATAATCCCAATACTAACTTTTGAATCTTCTTCAAGGTTTGTGGCAGGTCTCTTTCCTGAGTGATGTTTAGGAGCTGACTCTAAGGTTAGGGAAGAATTCTCAGCACCATCGTCTGGGTTCTCTAATGCCAATCCTTGGTCTTGAATAGATGAACGTGAAGATATTATATCACCCCAGACTCTGCTAAACAAAGCTTCATCAGTGGGACAGATAACCACAATGTCATCGTCTGAAGATTCTTCATAATCCTCGTCTCCACTGAACATATCTTCATTACTGGGAGAGATAACAAGAAGATCATCTGCTGATTCCTTTATAGAAAAAAACACTCTTGACCAGAAGCACAGTTCTGGGTCGTCTTCTTGATTCAGGATTGAATGAAGACACTTATGTAACTCAGAAAAGGCCTTTAACTTAGTGTCATAGTCATCGTTCTCTCCCAATGTTGTCTCTTCCAGTGGATTTTTTTTCAGACTTTAAAAGCAATTCATTGACCTTTTCAGGTCCTGGCAAATCAGCCATGGTGACACTGCAATTTGGATCAGACGTCTGTAGAGTTAAACCTTACAGAATACAGTGTCAATTAGTGTGACTAGATGTTCTCCAACACTGGTCTTCAACCTAAAGAGAACACAACTGGAAAGCAACCAGCCACTCACTGTCTTCTGGTAAGTGCCAGCTCAGGGGAGATAGAGCAGCTGTGTTACTCAGTCTCTGCGACAACCATGGAATTATTTATCTTCAAGCTTCTGTGATGTCAGCTGCGGGTGTAGTGACATCATCAACTTTTCAGTGAGCTATGGCATCTTCAAAATACATCTTAGGTTAAACTCCCATTCAGTACACTAAGGGCCTCATTAAATTGTTTAAATTGTAGCCCTTAATGTAGCCTGCAAAAGTTACTGATATTAAATTGGCCACTTTTAGCTACTCGCAATCTATTTGCGGATTACAGGCTGATCTTTCAAGCCCGCAAATGTTACAAGTGCTAAAATCGCAAATCCATATTAAATTGCTACAAAACTCCAAGCCATCAACTGCTTTAAAACCTGTAAATAGCAAATTTAGCAAAAAATATTACGAGTACTAGATAGGACTCGCAAGGGGGTTTAACACCTGTTCGGAACACTACAGAAGGAAATATAAACATATTACTGTATTGTAAAATACAAAGAAAGCGATCTAAGGTATTATAATTATTTGAACAACAGTCTCAAGATCGCAATTTTTTTTTTAAAAGTTTTATTTCTGTGTTTTATCGATCCTGGCAATCAATGGGTTAATACATATCATGGAACCTGCATGCACTAGACCAGTAGATTTATTGATTTTTATACATTTCAACATTTCTGTATTGTGAGTCAGATCGTAAATTGTACTTCTGAACACTAATGATTTGTAGTTTAAACTCCATGTTTTATTGACATCATGATGATGGTCTCATTTACTATTGGCTCTGTCTAAGCTGTAACTTAAGGGTTTGGTTCTGTCTAAGCAGTAAGTTACAGGTCTTGCTTAATTGATCAAGATTAAATTCCATTTCCATTTATTGAAATTTGCAGGATTTACAGAGCGATTAAGTGAGAAAAGGCTGCAACGACATGGCCAAAATCCAAATCCATAAACATGCTTCGGCACGTAGCATTTCTAGACGTGAACAAGATAAATTATTTAAAACCCATAGTTATGGGTTTAGATGGAGCCAATAGTAAAAGAGACCATCATCATTACGTTAATAAAATATGAAGGTTAAATTTCAATCACTTACGGTTTTGAAGTCCAAGTTGCGATTGGGGCCGAATTCCAAAAATAATGCAATATGAAAAAATAAATAATACATTCTAGTCTAATATATGTATTAAGAAAATGATTGCTGGGATTGATAAAATACAATTTAATAGCGATTTGCGATTGTAACATTTACGTGCTTGAAAGATCAAAGGCTTAGCTGGGTTGGAGTTACCATTTTGGCAACTGCAGTTGTTTTACAGCCAATAATACACAGATTGTTTGTGGGTAGCTAAAAGAGGTCAATTTAACAGCTGTAACTTGTGCTGGCTCCTTTATGGGCTTCAGTTACTACCAATATTCCAATATTCCAAGTGGGGGCAACCAATCACATTGTTCACACCTTAGCCGAATGCAACAAAGTTCTCTTGGATTTAACCTCTTGCCCAGAGAGGAAGCGGTTGAAACACTGCAAGAATTAAGTTTACCTCCTAGGCCGGCAAGACAATGGACAGAAATAAAAAGGTCCGAGCAACAGGATCAAGCTTTAAGATCCAAATCTCCGTCTCAAGGACCCTCAGCAAAGATTTAAAACTGGACAGACACTATGGAACTGCTGAAAAGATGAAACACAGTGGAAACGAATAGAAGGGATCGCCAGGTCCAAATGCTGGAGAACTTTTACATAGGCTTATAGTTAGAGGGCTAACTTGAAATCAGGCCCTTAGAAGTAGGCTCTATGATGGGGAATGATAGGGTAGTTCTGGGACATCTACAATCGATTGTTTACTAGATATCTCTTCCTCAGTAGAGGGGATTAGTAGGAAAATGGGAATTTCCGTTTTCCTCCCCTGGCATGTAAGTGCCTTAAGTAATGGGCTGAGGAAAAGCCAAAGTTTATGTATTGTCATGTTTGGGTTACTTGCGTTTTGTTTTTCTTTCCTTTTTTTTTTAGTTCCAGATACCAGGCTTCTCCAGGGCCAGCTCCGCGTTCCATCAGACCTCAAATAAAGGGGGCGGTATGGGGCAACAGAGATATTGACGGGGATAGGCACAGCATCTTCGAATTCATGGAGGTGCCATGACAGACACCTCTTTTGTCTTTGTTTCGCATAATGTCTGGGGTTTTAACTCCCAGTTTAAGAGGCGTAAGTAGAGATGTCGCGGACAGTTCGCCCGCGGACTATTCGCTGCGATTTTGGCATGTTCGCGTTTGCAGCGGACGGCGAACACATGCGCTTTTCGGTTTGCCCCTTATACTTTATCATTGAGGAAACTTTGACCCTGCACCTCACAGTCAGCAGACACATTCCAGCCAATCAGCAGCATACACTCCCTTCCAGGGCCTTCCATCTGAAGGACAGCATACATTTTAGAATCATTCTGAATCTGCATTCGTTGTGAGAGGACAGATAGTGTAGCTGCTGGAGATTTAATATGGAAATAGATAGCCAGGCTGTGTATTTAGCTTCCACTACAGACCTGAAGGACTCATCTGATATCTGCTGCATAGACAGCAACCCAAAAAGCCCTTTTTAGGGCTAGAACATCATTTATTTTATTTAATAATTTTTTTCTGTGTAATCTAATTGCATATGCCAGGCTGCCAGCATGTGTGTGTGACAGGCTAACACCTAACAGCTTATATTGTGCTTATTTTCACTACTCATACCTGGTGGTGTACCATACATTGAAAACAACCATTTTTTTCCTGTAATCTAATTTCAGTTGCCTGCCTGTGTCAGGCTCACAGATTATATTGTGCTCAGTGAAATAAAACAACACTTTTTTGACTGTAATAGATTGAATAGCAATTGCCTGCCTACAGGCGTGTGTGTGAAGCCTATTGCATCTACTCTGCCAACTTTTGCCAGTGCACAGTGATACGTCATATCTGGTGCAACCGTAGTGTACAGTGACATAAAACAACACTTTTTTGACTGTAATCGATTGAATATCAGTTGCCTGCCTACAGGCGTGTGTGTGAGGCCTACAGCGCCTACTCTGCTAACTTTTGCCAGTGCACAGTGACACTCATATCTGGTGGCTCCTTAGATTGCATGCGCAGTGCCCCAAATTTGAAGTGAGAGGACCGACCAAGCATCTTTTTCCATCTCCCTGTTCCAAAAATCAATGCCATATACACGTCCCCTAATAGTGGACGTAACAGGGATTAAACCGATAGGAATAGTACTACTTAACAGTACACACCTTATAATAATGCAGACAGAGGCAACGCAGAGAGAGGAGTCTGAAGAAGAGGAGTCAGAGGAGGAAGGTGGCTTTGAGGAGGTGGAAGACCAAACACAGCAGGCGTCCCAGGGGGCTTGTTGTCACCTTTCGGGGACCCTTGGTGGCTGGGTGGAGGAAGAGACCTTCAATGACATCAGTGAGGACAAGGAACGGGACATGGCTAGCTTGGTATCCAACCTTGTGCAAATGGGGAGTTTGCGGTTGTGCAAAGGGACTGTTTGCGGTTGTTTGCAGTACATTAAACAGGGAGATTGGTCTGTTACTGTGAAGCGGGTGTAACCCTTACACTACCTGATCGATACAACATCATACCTGATGTTTTAAAGCATGTTATTCCAAACAATTTAGGAATGTTAGGTGATTTATGCCCTTTATGGCTTAAAACCAGACTCTGCATCAACTATGTAATTTTCCGTGGGAGTTTTGCCATGGATCCCCCTCTGGCATGCCACAGTCCAGGTGTTAGACCCCTTGAAATAACTTTCCCATCACTATTGTGGCCATAAAGAGTCCCTAAGGGTTTTGAAATTCGCCTGCCCATTGAAGTCTATGGCGGTTCGCCCATTCGAGAACATTTGATGGAAGTTCGCGTCCGCTGTTCGCAAACCGAAAATTTGATGTTCGCGACATCACTAGGCGTAAGGCCTTTCTGTCCTATAAACCCCTACATCCAGATGTGATTTTTCTACAGGAAACACATTTCGTGCAAATTAGTCTCCCCAAATTTTTACATAGTGCATACCCAGTCTTTGTCGCTTCCACCCAACCCACTAAAAAGGGGGGAGTAGCTATTTTGCTACATAAACATTTTCCATTTATCATTGAGCATACCAAAATATTGTCCTGTGGATTCTATTTAGGAATCCTTGAACAACCAACCAAGGTTGTACAGAAACACCTTTTATGCAGCCTTTATTTTAATTATTATTGCCACATACTAATTTTAAAAATTCAATCTTTATTTGTACATTTAAAATGTTGTTAAAAATGCAACGATTAAAAAATTCATATTAAACCCAAGGGCCCTCATTCAATTGCAATTTGGCCAATTGATTAGGGGTCTAAATAAGCACGTAACATATATTTTTAAAAAAGTTTTTAGTTAGTAAGCATTTATTCAAAAGCAAGGTTTTCACTAACTAAAAACTTCTTTAAAAAAAATATGTTATGTGCTTATTTAGAGCCCTATTCAATTGGCCAAATCGCAATTGAATGAGACCCAAGGTGTTTAATCCTTTGGGCTTTTTGACATCCAGCAAATTATTAAAGGTTTATTTAAGTTTTATTTTTGTTGTTATTATATTCTTTGCTTTGGTCACAGCTTTTTTATTTAATTACTTTATTATGCTCAAGTCAATATAATAGTTGGTTTTTCAATTCAACTGTATTTGTTTATTTTTGGTTATGTTTCCTTAGTCAAATCCTTATCAGGTACCCTGGATTTTAATTTACATAAGATTAAGATTTTTACATAAGATTAAGATAAGGTTTTATAATCCTTTTATCTGTTTATAGTTTTGTTTATTCATACAGCACTTCACTTGAGTATATGTTTTAAGTGCCTTTGTGTTTCTTTTGTGTTAATCTTTTATCCTGTTGATGTTAATTCGTAATTCTATTACTTAAAGTGCATTATAATTCAAATTGTGTTATTCAAAACTTCTTATCTTAAAGTGCTTGTGCTATTGTGACTTAGTGCTAATTTCTTCTTATATTATCCTTTTACCTCGTGACTGTTAGTCTGTCACAGTCACTACTTTACCTTATTCATTTATAGTGCTAATGCTGTGCTATTTTAAAAAAATGTATACACTCCTGATTTTATGCTGTTTCTTAAACTGTTTTTTAGAAGGAGGTTGTGTCCTCCTTTTTCTTCTGTTTTTTTGCTTTAATTATGCTTTTACTCCTTTTTCCTTTTTCTTGCTTTTCTATTTCCTTATTCTTGTATATTACTCTATTGATACTATATTGTGACTTTGTGGTGAAGGAATTGGCTTTCTATCTTTCTTTTAAGTTAGTAGTGGACCTGGAGCTTTAGAGCTGTATCTATCATGCTCCACGCTATGTTGGCGTGGTCTGCACTGTGATCGCGCTTACTGATGACGTCACAATCTCCCGACGCGCGTTTCGTGAGGCTCTATCAGTCTCTCACTCATCAGGGCCACAGTGCTGCCTTCTCTGTGGAGCTATTTATAGTTTCTATGGCAATTAGTTGACTCTTTGTGTTCCATAGTTTCTATGGCAATTAGTTAACTCTTTATGTTCCTGAATGTTTTTGTTAATGCTTTATTTTCAAATGTTGCGTTTGACTTTCTTTTTTACTATATTATCTTTATATTATTTAAATAAGTGTAATGATTTTGAATAAGGAAATTACTTTCAAAGTAATACTTTTAACTTGCTAGCATTAGTATACCTTTGTATTATTTTATTAAAACTTTGTTTGCTAAACATATTTTTTGATTTTAAATTATAATTATTTTGCATACCATGTTAATTTATTTTTTATCTAATCCGGATACTTATTTTTATTTTTTATTTTTCTATATTCTTTATTGTTTATTTATATTTCATTTTTTGTTTCTATATATTCCTAATTTACTTATTTATTTATATATATTTATTTTATTTATGTTTTATATTTATTATTGTATTAATGACTTTTAAAGATAAAGATGGTATTATAATTACTTCTTTTCATTTTTCATATCTTTGAATAAAAGTTGTTGTTATTTTTAATTTTGTATTTTGTTTTATTAGTAATTCTTTCAAATGAATACTATGGGCCTCATTCTATTAGCGGCTGCAGCCGTTGCGGGGCCGCAAGGACCGGCCGCAAGCTATTCGGCTATTCTATTCCCTTACGGCCGGAGGCTCCGGCAGGCTTGCGGCCGGTGCCTTGCTATCTCTTGCGGCCGCTCGCGCCAGAGGAAAGCCTTTGATCTAAAACGGCCGCAAGAGTTTTGCAATTCAATTCCTCCGGGAAACCTCTCTGCAAGGCTAAAAGCGAGCCGCAGCTTACTTGCAGGAAAGAGGTCTCGCTAGCACCAATTAAGCACATAAAATAGCTAAAATAAAGCCATCCTGCACTTTGCGAAGACTATAAAGGGATTTTAGGTGTTAGAAAAAATAGCACATAATTATCCTGTACTCAAATCCGTAAAATATTTTATTTTTAATATCCGTAAAATATCCATGTAAAAAGTCCAGAGTGCTTGGAGCACCTCAGACACACCCACGCCGCAGCCGGAAAATAAACAGTTAATTTGAACTCGGGTTTGGGCAGATGTGCAATCTTGAGAGTGGGTTACTTTTAATCCTCATGTCCCCCAATATGATCCCTAGCATTTACAGAGCTGTACAGTGCAGGCTTGAATTTATTTTTGAGTTTTTATATTTCTGAGATTACGGCCGGTTCCAAGATATGCGGCCGGCCGTAAAAGGAGATCCTTGCGGGGCCGTATAATAGAATCGCGAGTTAACTGAACCCCAGCAAGGAATCGCAGCCTTACGGCCGATTTACGGCCGCTAATAGAATGAGGCCCTATATATATAGATTCTTCTGTTAAACTTCTGTATTATTTTCATATATTAAATCTAGGTATTTTTCATAAGAGGTTTTTTCAAATGAATGCTGTATATGTAAATTCTTCATTTAAAACGTGTGTTTTTTTTTTGTATCCAATTGAAATATCCATTTTGCCTCTTGACACAGTAGGTGTTTATTCCAATCTCCTCTTCTTGCTGTTTTTGGTATATGATCAATATCTATGAATTTCAAACAGTATGGATTATTGTTGTGATGATGACGTAAATGTTTTGCTATTGGGGTATCTTTTAAATTTAAAACATCATTTATATGTTCTAATACACAGTGTCTTAACTGTCTTTTGGTTTTGTCTGTGTATTTTTTATTACATGAGCAAATTATTTGGTAGATAACACCTTCAGTTAGACAATTTATATTGTGTCTTATCTTATAATTCTTTAATCCTGTTGCATCTTGAAATTCTGTGGTTTTTAATAAAAATGGACATGCTTTACATTTACTGCATGCTTTACAGCCTTTTTGACCTTCTGTTAACAAGTTCCTCTTATTTTTCTTTTCTTCATAGTGGCTATGTACCAGGAGATCTTTTAGATTTTTTTCTCTTCTGTATGTAATTGTGCTTTGTTCTGTAAGTACTTCATCCAGATCTCTGTCTAATTTCAAGATGTTCCAGTGTTTTTGCAATATAGATTTTATTTGTTGGGATTGACTTGAGAAGTTTGTGATGAATGTTATAGGTTGTTGCTTTTTGTCTCTTTTATTTTCAACCAATAGTTGATTTCTATCCTGTGTTAAGGCCCTATGGTATGCTTTCTTCAACACTTTTTTGTGTATCCTCTTTGAATGAATCTTTCCTGTAGTTTTTTAGCTTGTATTTTGAATTCTTGTTGACTGGTACAGTTTCTTTTTATACGTAAATACTGTCCTATTGGTATGGCTTTCTTTGTTGAAATTGGATGGTGACTGTTCCAGTGTAACAACGAGTTTGTTGCTGTTGTTTTTCTATAAGTTCCTGTTGCTAGTTCTTTTTTGGATTTTACATAGATGCTTAAATCAAGGAATGTCACTATTTCTTTATTGAACTCATATGTTAATTTTAAATTTTGTTAATTATTATTCAATTTTTTTATGAACTCTTTGAGTTCTTCTTCAGAGCCTGACCATATGACCAGTATATCGTCAATGAATCTTATCCATAGTTCTATTTTTTGTGTATAAGATTAATTGTTTTCTGAGAATACTATATTATTTTCCCAGTGGCCTAAATATACATTTGCGTAGTTAGGGGCACACGGCTTCTCCATTGCGCATAGGAAGATAGACTCAGGGGGTAATTTTGTAGTATTGACAGGCACATTGCTAGGTACAAAAATATCCCTAGTATCATTCCACTCGCAAACTACCACCCCACATAAATCATTCATAAATCTTCTCAAATACCTAAGGTTGGTGGATCATGGGAGGATTGTGCTAGGGGGAGATCTTAACCTGGTACTAGATTTTAATCTAGATAGATCAAGCAGAGATGGAGGTGGTAAATACTCAAACAAATTGAAACAGATTAACTCATTGCTTAATGACCTGCATCTTCTAGACGCATGGAGACTGCTGCACCAGGGTGAAAGGGGGTACACCTTTTATTCGTCAGTACATGGCACATATATCGAATAGATACCATCTTGATAGACTCATCATTCTCAGATAATATAGATAAGGCAGAAATGCATCCGTGCCCGTGGTCTGACCACTCCCAGGTTAGCGTTTCCATAGAAATGGGCCAGAAAAGCAAGCCTCCATACAGCTGGAGGCTAAACAAAAAAATTCTGTCAAACCCAGTGGTAGGAAAACAAATAGCGAATGATCTTGAGCTATTTTTTGCGACCAATATCACCCCAGAATCAGACATGGGATGGACCTGGGTGGCACACAAAGCCTTCATCAGGGGCTCTCTTATAAAAATAGCAAGCGGTCTCAAAAGACAATCCAAATTGAGGGAAGAATCCCTGAGAAAAAACTTAGGAGATCTAGAAAAATTAAATCGACAAAACACTTCCAAACATTTACGTAAAAAAATAGATAAAATTAGACTGGAGCTGGATTTGCTATTATCAAACCACACTGAAAAAGCGATTAGATGGACAAACCACAGGTTCTATTCTAAGGCTAACAAGCCAGCTTACTGGCCAAGAAACTTAGAAGTAAAATTTCTCAGTCAAAAATGTATAGAATTAGAACCTCTACTGGCGACGTCACTGACAGTCCTAATCTTATAGAAAAAAACTGTAATGATATAGGTATCACAAGGTTTTGGAGACCAGGAGCCTAGGTCAGCAATAATCCAATTCAGCAACTTTGTAGGTAAAACAGGAACAAGCTTTATTGAGGGGATCAGGAACCACAATAATCTGGCAAGGTACATTGACAGGAAGTGCCTTATATAGGCCAAGGACCAGACACCTGACCAGACACAGCTGAAGAGACTTAGTCACTGATGCTATTGCTAGCAGAGTCAAGGTTATCAGATCTCCAGGAATTGCACAAAGGCAGGCTGGCGCAGTGGTAGGGAAGAGGATCAGCAGCCTGGGGACCAGGGTTCAAAACCCAGCAATTCCTCACATTACCCCCGCATCTATAGGTGCAGCCTCTGAATGCCCTATTACCCGGTTTAGCAGGGTACTGCACATGGAAAGACCAAAGAAGGTGAGGAGCGTGAATATTGTCCGCTGGTTCCCACGAACTATCCTCCTCACCATAGCCTTTCCATTGCACCAGATACTGAAGCTTGTTGCGGAAGATCCTGGAGTCCAGAATTTTCTCCACCTCGTATTCATCCTCCTCATCCCTGAGGACTGGAGGTGGGGCAGGCAGGGCTCGGCCAGGGAAAGTGTTTGCATGGAAAGGTTTCAGCAGTGCAACGTAAAACACCGGATGTATTTTCATGGAATCTGGAAGTTGCAAACGAAAAGTGACAGCATTGATCTGAGCGATGATCTCAAAAGGTCCCATGAACCTCTGACCCAATTTATGAGAAGGAACCCTAAGCTTAAGATTCCTTGTTGACAGCCAAACCTTGTCACCAACATGATAAACTGGGGCCTCCGTTCTATGCCTATAAGCAGCTCTCTTGTAACAGTCCTGAGCCTCCGAAAGAGTCTCCTTCAACAGGTCTTGGGATTCTCGTAAGGTGGTTAGCCGATCAGTGACTGAAAGGAATGGAAGTAGTAATTGGGAGATTTACTAGAAAGGTTGGATGGTAACCATAGTTGGCAAAAAATGGGCTCAAAGAAGTGGAGCAGTGTTGGGCATTGTTAAAGGCAAACTCCGCCGTGGGTAGAAAATCCAGCCAGTCATCCTGCAGGTAACTAATATAGCACCGCAAATATTGCTCCAAAGTCTGGTTGGTTCGCTCAGTCTGTCCATTACTTTGTGGATGAAAAGCTGACAACAGATTTACATTAATACCTAGATTAGAACAATTTTTTTTCAAAAAACGAGATGTAAACTGCACTCCCCTGTCAGAAACTACTTCATCAGGCACTCCATGCAAGCAAAATATTTCCTGAATAACCAGGTCAGCCGTCTGTTTAGCTGAAGGAAGACCACGAGCTGGTATGAAATGACCCATGTTAGTTAACCTGTCCACAACAACAAGAATGGTAGTGTGTTCTTTAGAGGGAGGTAGTTCCACAATAAAGTCCATGGATATAGACCCCCAGGGACGATGAGGAATTGGAAGAGGCTGAAGCAAGCCAACAGGGGATGAGCGAGGAGTCTTATGTCTGGCACATACATCACAAGAGGACACATACTTCTTAACATCCTCATAATACTTATGCCACCAAAAGGATCGTGCAAGTAGCTCTAGTGTCTTTCGGATTCCTGGATGACCTGCTGGCTTTGAGTCATGGTAGAGACGTAAAAGATCCAGTCGCACTGACTCCGGAGCAAACAGACGTTGTTGAAAAATCCAAAACCCATTAAGCATCGTCATGTGGAGATCACGAGGAGGATCACGAAGGACTGGGTCTTCAGCGTAGCCCTTTTTAATGCGAGACATCAGATCAGAAGGAAATGTGACTCCTATAAATATATCCTTCGGCAAGATGGTGGTCTTGGTTACAGTAGTATGGAGGGGGTCAGCTATTCTAGACAAGGCATCCGCCTTACCATTCTTGGAGCCAGGACAGTATGTAACCAAAAAATTAAACCTCGAGAAGAATAGGGACCAGCGTGCTTGTCTGGCTGACAGTCTCTTAGCTGATCGAATACATTCCAGATTTTTGTGATCTGTGAGGACAGTAATTGGATGGGTAGCTCCCTCCAAGAGATGTCTCCATTCGGTGAAGGCAGCTTTTATAGCCAATAGTTCTTTATTCCCTATGTCATAGTTTCTTTCTGCTGGCACCATCTGGCGGGAATAGAAGGCACACGGATGTAACAGCATCTTAGGACCAGTCCTTTGAGACAGTATAGCACCAACAGCTGAATCAGAAGCATCAACTTCCACAATAAATGGTAATTCCGGCTGAGGATGTACCAGGATGAGGGCAGATGTAAACAGAGTCTAATCGGGAAAATGCGGTATCAGCCTTATCGGACCACTGAAAAGGATTCCCTTTACGTGTAAGTTCAGTGATCGGTGTAATAACGGCAGAGAAATTCTTAATGAAACGCCTGTAAAAATTGGCAAACCCCGCAAATCTCTAAATATCTTTTTCATTCTTGGGGATGGGCCAGTCCAGCACAGCTTTAATTTTACTTGTGTCCATACTTAAACCTTTAGGAGTTATTACATACCCCAGGAATTGAATTTATGTTTGTTCAAACTCACATTTTTCCAGTTTAATGTATAGGTGGTGGGCACGAAGGCGCTCCAGAACTATACAGACCTGTTTTCTGTGGTTTTCAAGATTATCAGAAAATATTAAGATATCATCCAAATATGCCACAACAAACTGATCCAGGAGATCTCGTAGTACATCATTGATAAGATGCTGGAAAGTTGCAGGGGCATTACAAAGCCCAAATGGCATTACTAGATATTAGTAATGCCCATACCTGATTCTGAAAGCTGTTTTCCATTCATCATTTGGTCTTATGCGAACCAGATTATATGCCCCCCGAAGATCAAGCTTCGTAAATATTTTAGCTGAGCGAAGTCTCTCCAGAAGTTCAGGAATGAGAGGCAAGGGGTAGCGGTTTTTAACAGTGATGTTATTAATGTCCCTGTAGTCAACGCATGGCCGTAGGTTGCCATCTTTCTTTTCTACAAAGAATATAGGAGCTCCTGCTGGAGAAGTAGACGGTCGAATAAAGCCTTTGGCAAGATTTTCTTGTATGTATTCATGAAGAGCTTACAATTCAGGCTCAGAAAGGGAATATATACGGCCAAATAGGATAGCAGCCCCAGGTAACAGCTCTATTGGGCAATCATAAGGCCTGTGGGGTAGAAGCTGATCAGCATTCTTCTTATCACAGATATCTGCAAAATCCCGATATTGTAGAGGAAGCTTAGTTAAGTTTGTAGCAACCATTTCATTAATTGTTGTGGCAACAGCTGTTACCTTAGAGGGTTGACAATTCATTAAGCAGTGTTCTGAAGGAAAGGACAAAGTTCTGATTTTCCAATCAATCTGTGGGTTATGCAGAGCAAGCCAAGGTACACCCAAAATCACTGGAAACTGTGTTGAGGAAATTAGGTCGAAAGATATAGTCTCATGGTGATTCACTTCCAGAGTCCACTTTAAGGGCACAGTCTCATGTGTAACCGGTCCTGACATAAGTGGAGAACCGTCTACTGTCTCCATTAACACAGGTGAAGAATTAGGGATAGACTGAATTCTATTTCCTGCTGCAAATTTGATGTCCATAAAGTTTCCGCCTGCTCCAGAATCTATCATAGCTGTAGTTGAAATGTTACTATCACCACATTGCAAAGTGATAGGCACCACAAAATGAGGATGTTGAGTCAACATACCCTCTTCACCATGATTCAGAGAAAACAAAGGTTGTGTGACAGAATCCAGTTGATCTGAAATCTGGGATTGGTGTCGAATCTGTGCACCCTCAGCAGCCATAGCTATTGTTCTATGGATTTGCTAGGGCAATTGATGGCATAGGACCTTCACTACCACATTACAGGCATAAATTGTGAGTGCGTCGCCACTGTTTTTCTTCATTGGATAATGGCCCTCTTATTATATTTTCCTGCATAGCCTCAGGCTCAGAGTCTGTAGGTGTTTGTGGGGTCAGAGTAGAAATTCTTGAATAGAAAGTAGGAGTAGCACTTGGTCTAGAAGAGCCCTGTCTTTCCAATCTTCTTTCAGAAAGTCTCCGATCAATACGGATAGCCAAACGCACAAATGCATCAAAGTCAGCAGGAAGATCAACACAAGCTAGCTCATCTTTTATAGCTTCTGAGAGACCTTTTCTGAAGTGCAATGTCTGGGCTGATTGGTTCCAGGTAGTATCAGCAACCCACTGTCTTAATTCAGCAGCATATTCAGCCACAGAGCGCCTCCCTTGATGCAAATGAAGGAGAGTGGCTTCTGCTGTAGCACATCGATTGGGGTCATCAAAAACTAGGCACATGGCCTCAAGAAAGTCATTTAGATTACCCAAGACTGGACTGTCCTGTTCCAGAAGAGGGGAGCCCCAAGCCAGGGCTTCATCTTTGAATAGGGAGAAAATAAATCCCACCTTCTCTCTTTCATATGGAAATTGGTGAGGTAACATCATGAAGTGCAAACGGCATTGATTTAGGAAACCCCTAAATCTTTTGTGATCTCCTCCAAACTTTTCTGGTAGGGGCAAGCGGGCATCTTGTGCAGGTGTAACAGTAGCAGCCGCAACATCACGTGCCCTGTAGCTGGTATACTCACTGTGCATTGACTGAACTTTATTTTGCAGTTCAGCTACCTGGCCCTGCAGCACTTGAATGGTCTGTGCCTGGGTCTGCACAGTTCTTGCAAATAAAGCAACCTGCTGGGCCAATGGAGAATCTGACCCGGCGGTCTCCATGAATGGGCCAGATTATTCTGTAATGATATAGGTATCACAAGGTTTTGGAGACCAGCAGCCTAGGTCAGCAATAATCCAATTCAGCAACTTTGTAGGTGAAACAGGAACAAGCTTTATTGAAGGGATCAGGAACCACAATAATCTGGCAAGGTACATTGACAGGAAGTGCCTTATATAGGCCAAGGACCAGACACCTGACCAGACACAGCTAAAGAGACTTAGTCACTGATGCTATTGCTAGCAGAGTTAAGGTTATCAGATCTCCAGGAATTGCACAAAGGCAGGCTGGCGCAGTGGTAGGGAAGAGGATCAGCAGCCTGGGGACCAGGGTTTAAAACCCAGCAGAGTCAATTCCTCACAAAACCTTTCTGGAATTTTTCCAGAAGATATATACTTCAGGCCCACACCAACATCAACAAGAACAATAGAATCTAACCTTTTTGAACTCATGTGATTTACCCACTCTGACTCTGGAGAAAGGGGAGGCCCTTAACTCGAGGGTTGAGGAGTCAGAGGTTAGGAAAACAATTAGCGGCCTGAAAGGCGGGAAGGCCCCGGGCCCGGATGGATTCACCAACCTATACTATAAAAAATATATTGACACTCTGGCCCCTCATTTAACAAGTCTTTTCAATCGACTTCTAGAAGGCCATCAAATGCCACAGGAATTAAACCAGGCAGATTTTATATTTTTCCCCAAAGAAGGTAGGGACCCCCTAGAAGTTAAAAATTATCGCCCAATAACGCTCCTAAATGGGGATATTAAAATCTTAGCAAAGCTGATGGCTAATAGAATCTCCCAATTTCTCCCCAGACTCATTCATAAAGACCAAGTGGGTGTTGTTCCCTGCAGACAAACAGGGGATAATATTAGGCGCACTTTAAATTTAGTTTAATGAGCGTTTTAAAACCGCACCCCAACCTGCTTACTGGCCTTAGATATAGAAAAAGCTTTTGACACTGTAGAATTGCCGTATCTCAGAGCGGTGCTATTCAAATTTGGCTTCAGGGGGAAATTTATTGACTTGATTGAGACCTACTATAGATCTCCCAAAGCAAGTTTGAAACTCCCAGGCGATTCCATAGCGCAAATTGAGGTACAAAGGGGCACCAGACAGGGATGCCCCCTCTCACCCTTACTATTCGCCCTAGCAATAGAGCCGCTAGCGCAGTCTATACAGTACAATCTAACCCAAATATCCAGGGGATCCAGATTGGACATCATCACTTCAAATGCAGTCTCTTTGCGGATGATTTCTTAGGTTCACTCACGAAACCTACCACCTCCATAGCGGAGCTACTAAGAATTTTTACCCAGTTTGGAAATCTCTTGGGACTCAAAATAAATGTGGCTAAGTCGGAAGCACTAGGTATTGCACTCTCTCAGACAGAGATGCAATATCTTAAGCAACATTTTGATTTCTCCTGGCCTAAATCACATATTAAATAGTTGGGGGTGGCCATTACTGGTAAATTAGCAGATTTATATAAAACAAATTATTTACCCTTGTACAAGGAGCTGATGCTGGATCTACAGAGATGGGCGAAAGGTAGAATCTCATGGCTAGGCAGGATTCATGCGGTTAAAATGAATGTTCTTCCCTGGCTTTTATATTTATACCGCACACTTCCGATCCCAGATGTTTATAGGGATCTCGAGAGGTTTCAAAATCAGATCTTTAGATTCATATGGAACTACAAGCCCTCGAGGATTTCCAAAGCTACCATATACACAGATAAAACCAAAGGGGGGCTCTCATGCCCCAACTTGTATTATAAAGCGGCACAGCTCTCATTTATCCCCCTGCGCACTCCTCTCAACACCGATCTTTATGGGTTTTTATAGAAAACCTGCAGATGCTTCCATACTCATGGGACACCATTCTATGGCTTTCTAAGCCAAGTAATATTCTGGGGAAAATAAAGAACCCAATGATCAAGCATTCATTAGCGATATGGACAGTGGTGACCCGTTCGTCAGCATCACCCCTATCATTCCTAACCCACTTCTAACTATACAGCTAACCCCAACATCTAAACATTGGTGGAACTCCAGGAGGTTATTAACTGTTGGGGCCTGGTACCAAGAAGGGGCAGTGGTTACCTTTGAATATATGAGGGACAAATATGACTTACCTTTAACAGAACACTACACATTCTGCAGGTTGCAACATTTTGTAAGTTCCACAATAAATTCTTTAGGGGCCCCGGAAACCAATTGGCTAGTTGGAATTTGTAGGAATCTTCCACTGTCGAGCAATATTATAAGCTTAATATATGATGCATTTAATGAGACCCCAAAGTCACTAAAAACTAAATATATGCAAATATGAGAGGAGGACCTGGGATACACTCTGGACCAAACTGTTTGGGAACAGAGCTGGCGCAGCCTTACCAGAGGAACATTAAACTATAGTGTGTTGGAGACATCAATTAAGGTCCTACACAGAATTTATCACACACCAATTAAACTCTTCATAGTTAATGGAAACCGATAGTATTACTCTGGAGTCCAGCACAAGCACAAGCCGTTAAGTCATATGCAAGGTCGGGGGGATCGCCCTGGGGGAGGTGGACGGAGGTAAGAAATACTGGACATCATCTTTTTTCTTCCTGGTGAATCTATGAAGGAATTGTTTTATGATTTATTTAACTATTGATTTACTTATTTTAATTTTTTTATTTTGTATTCCTTTCCCCAGTTGGGAATGGGACTGTACCACGGTTATTAGTTGGAGAAACCATGATATGTTAAAGTAAAAAAAAAAAAAAGTAAAGTATAGGCTTTGGCAGATGGCTCTCCGGAGAGGGCACTATGAAAATAATAATCTAAGGTAATAATCTCTAGATTCGCAGGTACGAAGTACAAAATGAAATTTTTATATGTGAAAGTTGTACCTATGTGATACGGATGTATATTCTTTGTGATGTGATTTACCATTGCCTAATAAAAATTACTTGTTAAAAAAAAAAGTAAAATATTTTGGTATTTATAACTAAACATTTTTGGAGTTCTACACAACATCCAGAATTATAATTGCCATAAACGCATTATGAAAGACCATGCCTTAGGTGTCTAAGTACTAAAGCAATCATTTCATTCATTCATTTCATTAGCAAACAAATACACTGATATATTTATTTTATTAATATTATTATTAAAAAATCTTGGAAAAGGAACCTAGAAGTTGGGTTGGATGCTGATAAGTGGTCAGATATTTTTGAGGTAACATATAAGACATAGAAATGCATCTCTGACTGAGACATCATTAAATATCTTCATAGAACATATTAAACACTTTCTAGACTTAATAAAATGAGTTTCATTATTTCTTCCAATTGTTTTAGGAGGTATAATCAAAATGGCACATTGATGTATGGGAATGCCCAGTATGGGATAAAATCAATCAAATTCTATATCAGGCTCTTAAAATTAACATTAATCCTGAACCAGTATATTCTACCCTGGGTTTGCCACTTAAGTTAGATGGTTACAAAAAGATTTACATATAGGTCATCTTATACATTGAATAAATCATACCTTAACAATGGAAACCTGTCTAGTAAATACATTAAATATTATTTAAACACAATGGCTTTGTTCAGAATAAGTTAATCATCAGATTCCTTATCTAAATTAGGATGTGGGCATGATGGAAATGTTACTCTATTGAATTAAAACAGTATCAATATGTACTACAAATACAGTGCCTTGCAAAAGTATTCACCCCATTGACTTTTAACCTATTTTGTTGCATGACAGCCTCAAGCTCAATGTTTTGTTAATCTGAATTTTATGTGATGGATCAGAACACAATAGTCTAAGTTGGTGTAGTGAAATGAGAAAAATGTATACATAAAACTGTTTTTTAGAAATAGTAAACAGAAAATTGGCATTTGTGTATGTATTCACCCCCTTTGTTATGAAGCCCATAAAAAGCTCTGGTGCAACCAATTACCTTCAGAAGTCAAATAATTAGTGAAATGATGTCACCTGTGTGCAATCTAAGTGTCACATGATCTGTCATTTCATATACACAACTTTTTTGAAAGGCCCCAGTGGCTGCAACACCCAAGCAACAGGCGCCACTAAACAAACACTGCAGTGAAGACCAAGGAACTCTCCAAACAAGTAAGGGACAATGTTGTTGAAAAATACAAGTCAGGGTTAGGTTATAAAAAAATATCTAAATCTTTGATGATCCACCTGGCAAGGAGGGCATTATTTAGAGAGGCTGCACAGAGACCAAAGTTAACCCTGGAGGAGAGGCAGAGTTCCACAGCAGTGACTGGAGTATCTGTACATACGACGACAATAAGCAGTACGCTCCATAGATTTGGGCTTTATGGCAGAGTGGCCGAAGAAGAAGAAAGCCTTTACTTTCAGCAAAAAACAAAATGGCACATTTTGAATTTGCAAAAAGGTATGTGGGAGACTCCCAAAATGTATGGAGAAAGGTGCTCTGGTCTGAGGATACTAAAATTGAACTTTTCGGCCATCAAAGAAAACTCTACGTCTGGCACAAACCCAACACATCACATCACCCAAAGTACACCATCCCCAAAGTTAAACATGCTGATGTCAACATCATGCTGTGGGGATGTTTTTTAGCAGCCGGGACTGGAAAACTGGTCAGAGTTAAGCAAAACCTGTACGACTCTGTGTGTAATTTAAAGCTACGACAGAGGTTCACCTTTTTGCAGGACAATGACCCCAAACACACTGCTAAAGCAACACTTGAGTATTTTAAGGGGAAACATGTGTTGGCATGGCCTAGTCAAAGCCCAGACCTAAATCCAATACAAAATCTGTGGTCAAACTTAAAGATTGCTGTTCAAAAGCGCAAACCATCCAACTTTAAGGAGCTGGAGCAGTTTTGCAAGGAGGAATGGACAAAAATCCCAGTGGTAAGATGTGGCAAGCTCATAGAGACTTATCCAAAGCCACTTGGAGCTGTGATTGCCGCAAAAGGTGTCTCTATAAAATATTGACTTTAGGGGGGTGAATAGTTTTGCACATTGACTTTTTCTGTAATTTTGTCCTTTTTGTTGTTTGCTTCACAATAAAAAAAAAACATCTTCGAAGTTGTGGTTATATTCTGTAAATTAAATGATGCAAATCCTCAAACAATCCATGTTAATTCCAGGTTGTGAGGCAATAAAACACGAAAAATGCCAAGGGGGGTTAATAATTTTGCCACTTCCATTAAAGACACATTTTATATATGTTACTATACGTACATATATAACTATTAGATGGTTACAAAAAGATTCACATATTGGTCATCATACATCGAATAAATCATACTTTAACAATGGAATCTGACTAGTAGATACATTTAATATAATTTAAACACAATGGCTTTGTTCAGAATAAGTTAATCATCAGATTCTTTATCTAAATTAGGATGGAGTCATGACGGAAATGTTACTCTATTGAATTAAACAGTATCAATATGTACTACATCTACATTAGGCTAAAGGTTTTATTATGTTTGAAAAGTGTTGGACAAAAGAGAACATGAAGAAAAATCAACATCTATTTGTAAAATCTTAGGTTGAGTTGGGTTGACATAATTAATGTGGCAAAGTATTATCTTACAATGGGGTGTGTGGGTAAAAGGGTTAACTAAAAACAGTTTACCCAATTTATCAATCACTTACAAGCTGTCAAAAACTGTCACCTACACCCCAAATCAGTACTATAAAGCTGCCATCATCTAAGGGCATCTTTGATTATAAAGATTTATAAAAGTTTTATATAAGTTATAAAACAAGGGTCACAATGGAAATCTTTACCTCTTATACACCATAAAACATCTCTACTGTAACATGTCGTTCTTCATGTTAAATGAGTATATATTTTTAATTTATAAGTACACAGTATATATATATATATATATATATATATATATATATATATATATATATATATATATATATATATATATATATATATACAAAATGTGCCTTTGTGGGAACATTTGCAGGTCCCTGCCAAGGTTCCCAGAAGGCAGTGTAATAACTGTATTTCTCAGAATTCTGGGCATGAAACAAGTTTTTTCTTTTAGACATTCAAATGTGAACACAAATGTACTATTCATTTACTATACAATTATATAAATTATTAATGGATGCACAATGATAGTAAGAAATTATTATTAAAAAATCAAGAGTAACAAATAGAAAATACTTTAGTCATAAATTAACAACAGGCTGAGTATTAGATGACCCACCAGCACACTACACTTATATAAAAATATAGGCAGTATAAAAGAAAGTATCCAACAATATATTTGTACCAAAAGCACACATGAGATAATACACAAATTAATAGAAGGTATACAAGGAAACAATGGGTGAACAGCATAAAATGAATTATAAATATAAATTATAAATTAATACTATTAGGACATATGACTATGATAAAATATACACCCCCATGCCTTACACCTGATTAATGATGGGTACTGTGATGCCCGGTAAGTTTGGGGGACTACGCTCACCCCAAATCTCTCTCTCTCTCAATGGGTCGCAACTGTTTGTTCAAATCTCAACAACAGTAAGACACTTCAGATTACAGCATCATTTCTGAAGAGGCAGGCACCCTCTAAGTATCATACACCATGTACCTTCGATTAGTACAAGCAGACTCCGACACCACCTTTGTTTAGTGCGCCAAAATTAGACTGGCCCTTCTTTATTTTTCAAAACACATTTTCAGATAACACCAAATACTTCCCCCCAGTTCGAGCCCATCCTCCAAGGAAAGACCTTGCTATCCCACCTCACCCACATGATTTCCAGATGTTTTGAGGGGTCTGGCTTTCTTGTTTTCATTACACATTTTATCTCTCATAAAACTAGCTCCCCCTTCATGACTAAAGCCAGAGCCTTCACACGTGGCCGATCACAGGGCCATATGATTCTTTAAATTCTTTAACCCTTTGTCACATAAGTGAGTGAATTAACTTTATTATTTAAGCATAGCCCACTATCCTATTTCTAACACAGATACAGTATACCAATGTTAATCAATGACAGCACCACATGCACTTATTACATGCATGATATAACTACATGTATGCATTACACCCAGGATATAACTGTTAAGCAAGTTGTTAGTACCTTCTAACCACAAATACCACATCATACCCCGTTGATAACAGCTAGATTCCCGCATCCTAGTATGCCCTAGGAATTCGTCCTGCCGGACAAATTTCTAGCCACACTGATCTCACTGGTGCAAGTGATAGAGTTGTAATTGCCTCACAGTCCACATTTCTTCCAATTCCAATGGGCACACAATTTTGGGCATAGCCTTCATGGCTCAATTGCCAACCACCTTCCCCAGGCCATGGCACATGCCCCCTCCCTCCCCATCCATTGGGGAAAACAATTTCATTGGGCAGCTGCAACTAAAACAGTCCTTCGGCCTATTAGTTCACCCAGTCCAAAGGGTCCCAGGGTGGCAGTTCCCAAGGAGCCATAGCTAGCCCTCTGACAGTTTTATATCAGCTGAAGCTCCCTCATAGGTCCACAGCCCATTACAGCCTTTCCCAAGGGCCAGTGAGCACAGATGCTCCCATCCAGACTGTTTGCTAGGCCTGGGTCCTACCAACAGTCCTCTTTGCCAGGGTAATCAATACAGTTCAAGGGTGCCATTGCCATCCCACCCCCCAAAAACCAGTGGCAATGCACTCTTCTGCCCCACTGCATGGGTAAAACACTCCCCTGGAGCACCCATAAAAATACTAATTCCAAGGTGGAATGTTCTGGACGGATCTGGAAGCCAGCACCCAATGTTGTGGTCTGGTCTAAAGTCTCCAAATCTCTATGTTGTATCTGGATAAGCATGTCACATCCCCCTCTCTCTTGAACCACCACCTGGTCACAGCACTCACCTCTCGTTGGGATCTTTGGTCACTGTGTTCCCTGGCAGGACCTCAGAGCTCTCATCCAGACTTCCCCTAGGGCCATTAGTTTGAAAGACATTCTCTGTCTTCTCAACTGCCTTGTGATTAGCAATTGTGCCCCAGCCATTTGGGTATGGCTGGCCCTCTTGGTCTGACACAGTCCCAAGGTTATTCTCTGTGTTCGCACCTGTATCCATGGCTGGTTCCTGGACTCTAGTTATTCACGGGAACCCCATGATAGGTTCACAATACATCTCTGGTTCCTTCCAGAACTCTCCCAGGCCCTCCATCTGGCCTGCTATTCCTGTCTGAGACTCAGACTCCACTGCTTTGGAGATGTACCCATAATGTATGGTACCATCCTCATCTGTCCCAGTTGTAGCAAAAATTAACTGGTCCTGGCCCAGTTGTACCTCCATATTGGTATAGTCCTGGTCAGAGTACATAATATTCTATTCCCAGATCTCTGGTAACCAGTCCTCTTCCTCCCTGTCCATCTGACAGGGTTCCTCCCAACTGGACGGCCAAACCATCCAAATGGATGCCTCATCCAGCAATTCAACATACTCCTCCTCCAGCTGCAGCTCTTGCTGAATCAGGGGTTCCAGCAAATTAGCCTCTGGGGACCATGGTTCTAGTCCCATACCTTGACAGTGTTTAAGAAACAAGTTATTTTGCCTCCTTACAGTCTCCATGCCACATTCAGGATAACCATAGACGATCTCCCATAGACCATCTATTAGCTCCAATCGAACATAGAGATCCTCTCCAAGGGCACCAACAGGCCTTATCCTGGCATGATACTGTTTCTCCAATGCAATCTCTTTCTATACCAGTTTCTTCAGCCAGCCTGACAGTTCATGGTTTTGCCGCAATTCCAGGAATGCCATCTATTGCTTTAGAAGGGCCATTCCTCTGCAGCCCTTTGCCTCTATCACCTGGCTCTCTTTTCTCTGTCTTTAGAAGCAGCCATCCTCGCTGCTGGTAAAAATGCTTGAGATCTCCCACTGATGCCACCAGCTGTTTCGCCCATCACGTTTGGGGGACTACACTCACCCCAAATCTCTCTCTCTCTCTATGGGTCGCAACTGTTTGTTCAGATCTCAACACCAGCAAGACACTTCAGATGACAGCATCATTTCTGAAGAGCCATGCACCATCAGAACCCTTTTCTTAGGATCTAAGTATCAAACACCATGTACCTTTTGATTAGTACAAGCAGACTCCAACGCCATCTTTGTTTAGTTTGTCCAAAATCAGACTGGCACTTCTTTATTTTTCAAAACACATTTTTAGATGACACTAAAACACAAAAGACTCTTGCCCATCTTCCAGTTCTTACCCATCTTCCTAGGCAAATAGCATATGTTTAGAGGGGTCTGGCTTTCTGGTTCTCATTAACGCCATAGCCTTCACATGTGGCCGATCGCAGGGTTATATAATTCTTTAAAATCTTTAACCCATTGTCACATAAGTGACTGCATTAACTTTATGATTTAAGCATAGCCCACTATACTATTTATAACGCTTATACAGTATTCCAATGTTAATCAATGACAGCACCACATGCACTTATTACATGCATTATATAACTGCATGTATGCATTACACCCAGGATATAACTGTTAAGCAAGTTGTTAGTACCTTCTAACCACACATATAATAACAGATCAACCCTAAACAGTCCAATGGGCCCTTCTGTTCATAACAGATTCATAATACATAAATAATTTGATGAAATATAATTCAAAATAAAGGATGAAAATGTTAAAAAAGAGTGAAAAAAGAATTAAAAATTGACTCCAGTTATACCTATGAGAATGAATGACCTGATAAATATAAATGCAAATGCAAACATAAATACACATATATGGATGTACAGATAGTTATAGGTAATATAATATAATTTGACAAATAAAAAAATAAAAAAAAATAAATGTACTCCCATTTCTCCCAAAATAGAGGAAAACGTTAAATTGATTTGTGAACCAACAAACATATAGGGACGAGATAGGAATATCCCTATATCTATATCTGTATATACACTCATTTGCCCTGAGTAATACAATCATGGTTATACATATAAAAGATGGTACATGAACACATCGAAATCTATAACTACAAGTATTGGTATATAAAACCACCACTTTATAAGTAGAGTGTACAGATTTGTATATATACTTAGCAGCATGTTATCACTTACACAACGTATTCTGATTTGCAGTTAGTCAAATGTTTGATTTATACTTTTTATTTTTACCAAGTGCTCCCATTCTTTTCTTTTCTAATTCTCATTAGTTTTTTTTTATTATTGAAATTCTTTCTGAAAGTGACTGTTGGTTTGCCTGGTAGAATTTCTCTTAAATACTCATCCTGTTGCAGAAGGGGCCAGAATTCACACATGGTATTATGAATAGTCTTGGCTGCTGTGTTGTACCTGGTGAGAAAGCAACAATTGGATTTATCAATGTTTTATCCCTTTGTGATACTTTGGATTTTTGGATCAAACTTTCTCTATCCGTGCTTTGTCCCTGGCTTTCTTCACTAGTTTTGGGTTATACCACTTAGCAGGGATTTTTTTATTTTATGTCAAAATCTATGCAATGATTGCAGTTCCTTCTAACCTGAAACTGGTCAAACGGAATATTATTAATCCATCCGGTGTCATGGCAGCTGGTGGCATTTACGTAACCATTTGTGTCCGTGGGTTTAGTATATAATTTGGTGGCAACCTGATTGTCTGTGCCCATAAATAGAACATCTAGAAAAGGAAGGAGGGAACAGAGGCAGCTTTATGTGACTATCAGGAAATCAACAAGGCTTGCAAAAGGGCTATTAGACTGGCTAAAATAGAAAATGAGAAGTCAGTTGCAATGGAAAGTAAGACTAACCCTAACATATTTTTTAAATATATAAATGGGAAGAAGGCCAGGAAGGAAGCTATAGGAACATTACAATGTAACACAAGCCATCTGATAATTAGTGACCAGGAAAAGGCAGATGAGCTAAATAGGTTATTTTCGTCGGTATACACAGAGGAGGTACCAGTGGTTGGATCCCCGCAACATAATGGGGCTACACTACCATCACTAAATAATTGGTTAACGCAGGAAGAAATCCAAAAGAGATTGGAGAAAATAAATGTTAATAAAGCCTCAGGTCCTGATGGAATACATCCAATGGTACTGAGGGAGCTGGGTTCTGTAATATCAAAGCAAAACAGTTATATCTAATCTTTCAAGACTCACTCACTACAGGGTCTCTACCGGATGACTGGAGAAAAGCAGATGTGATACCTATATTGAAGGGATCTAGAGCAAATCCGGGGAATTATAGACCAATAAGCCTAACATCTGTAGTTGGGAAGCTTTTAGATGGGTTAATAAGGGACAGAATACAAGAATATGTCTATTTGAACAAGATCATAGGTAGCAGTCAACACGGATTTATGAAGGATAGGTCTTGTCAGACCAATCTAATTTGTTTTTATGAGGAGGTTAGTAGGAACTTGGATCAGGGCAACTCAGTGAATGTAGTCTTCTTAGATTTTTCAAAGGCATTTGATACAGTGCCACATGGAAGACTAGTGAGCAAACTAAGGGATACAGGAATTGCAGTAAATATCTGCTCATGGATCGAGAGCTGGCTAAAAGACAGGAAAAAAATATTTCTTCCTGACCCCAGATAGTGGCAATCAGATTTCTCCATGGATCAATACACTCTCTCTAATTATGCAGGATAACCCTGAATTCCCTTCTTAATGAGAAATAAATCCAGTCTCCTATTAAAGTTATCTATTGAATCCACTGTCACCACCTCCTGTGGTAGAGAATTCCACAGATTAACCACCCTTACTGTGACGAACCCTTTTCTTTCTTTAAGGTGGAATCTTTTTACTTCTAATCTCAAGGGGTGTCCTCTTGTCAGTTGAAAACCTCTTGGCACAAAAAGCTCTCATGACAATTCTTTATACTGACCCTGGATGTATTTATATAATGTAATCATATCTCCTCTTAGACGCCTTTTTTCTAGAGAAAATAAGCTTAATTTGGTTAGTCTTTCTTCATAACTTAGCCCCTCCATATAATTCCCCGGATTTGCTCTTGCTCCCTTTTTAAATATAGGTATCACATCTGCTTTTCTCCAGTCATCTGGTAGAGACCCTGTGTTGAGTGAATCCTGAAAAATTAAATATAATGGTTTGGCTATTACAGAACCCAGTTCCCTCAGAACCCTTGGATGTATTCCATCAGGACCCGGGGCTTTATTAACATTTATTTTTTCCAACCACTTTTGGATTTCTTCCTACGTTAACCAGTTATTTGGTGAAGGTAATGTAGCCCCATTATGTTGCAGTGTCCCAACCACTGGTACCTCCCTTGTGTATACAGAAGAAAAGAACCTATTTAGCTCATTTACCTTTTCCTGGTTACTAGTTTTCAGACGGCCTGTGTCACATTGTAATGTTCCTATAGCTACCTTCCTCGTCTTCTTCCCATTAATATACTTTAATAATTAATATTTTAGGGTTAGTCTTACTCTCTTTTGCAATTAATTTTAAATTTTCTATTTTAGCCAGTCTAATAGCCCTTTTGCAAGCCTTTTTGATTTTCTTGAACTCCCGTAAAGCAGTCTCTGTCCCCTCTTGTTTGTATAACTTAAATGCATGTTTTTTACTCTAAATCTTGATCTTTAAATCATTGTTAAGCCACATTGGATGTGGTTTACTCCTTTTACTTTTATTCCCACTTGGTATATGGTGCTAAGTATGTATATTTAGTAAGGATTTAAATGTTGTCCATTTATGTTTAGTCAGTTCTCTGTCCCAGTCTATACTTGGCATTGCTACCCTTAGACCGTTAAAATCTTCCCTTTTAAAATTAAGAGTTTTTGTTGGCCCCTTAAAATTTAGTTTTTTTTAAATTCAATCTCAAATGAGACTGTGTTGTTTTTTTTTTTTTTAATTGTAAAAATTATTTGTTCAACATACATAAAAGACAAAATACATAAAAGCTATATTTCTTGCAAAGTTTGTTCCTTATAAAAGTTTTTGTATTTTTCTCTATCTCTTTATTTTTCCCCTTCATAAAGAAAAAAGGAAAACAAACAGGGAAGAAAAAAGGGGAAGAAAAAAAGGGGGGGGGGGTGGGTGGGTGTCATTTCTGGAGGGGGATATAGCTTCAAACTGTCTTTCGTTTTTAATAAGGCTGAACCACTTTTCCATTCTTTACCCAGATCCTAATTTTTCCTCATTATTATCAGAATTACAATGATTATCCCATATTTTCCATTTCATTGTATCTTGCTTTATTAACTCCGCCATTTGAAAGTTCTTCTCTAATGCTCTATTTCTTTTCAATACATTTAATATCTCATTCCAAGACGGAGTGATTTGTTGTTTCCAAAACCAGCCAACTTCCATTTTGCAATTGAAAGAACTTGCAAAATGAAGGCTTGTGTTGGATAATTTAGTCCAGACTGCATTATATGCAAAATGACCATTTGTGGTGATGAAACAATGGTTGTGCCCACTACTTGTGATATATTAAAAAAACAATTAGTCCAAAAGGACTCAATCCGTAGCCATTCCCACCATATATGCAAAAAAGAGCCTGAAAAGCCACAATCTCTCCAGCAAATTTTTTTCTCTGGGACGAGATACCATCTATTTTAAATTTTAAACTGGACTTCTCTTAAAGTTGCATTTTTAACATATCTATCAATTATTGAGAGCGCTTTCTTCCAAGTTTCTATAGAAAAGACCAGTTTTAACGCTTTTTCCCAAATTTTTATATTTATTGTTTTATCTTTTTGAAATGGTTCTCTAATAATTTGAAAGCATTTAGATATTAAATGCTTTCTATTGTTTTGAACTAGCAATCTTTCAAAATCAGTCAATTCTTCTCTGTTTATGAAATACAAATTATATTTCTTTATTGCCAATTGCAGTCTCAAATATTCCAACCAATCTTTTCTATCAATATTATATAATGTAGCAAAGTGGTCAAATGGTGCAAATTCGGACCCCAAGTAAAGTTTTTGTAATATATCTATACCTTTATTAATACATTTATTTGAAATTGAAATCTGTAATGTTCTTTCTAAGTCTTTTATTGGCGTAATTAAACTTGGTTATGGGACTAACTCAAATGTTTTATTCTTTTTATACCAAAATGTTATAGCTTTTTTAATAATCCAAGAATCCGTGATATTTTTTTTTTTTTCATGGTTCTTCACAAAAAAATCAAGTCTCTTAAATTGCCTTCTTTCAGACTAGCCTCTTCAACTTGTGTCCATGAATATGTTACCCTTGGATCTATCCACTTAACTATTTGAGATAGAATGATTGCATCATGATAAAGCTTAAGATCCTGGTATGATATACCCCCATTCTTAAATTTTCATGTTAAAATATCCTTTTTAACTCTTGATTTTTTTTCCATTCATAACATAATTATCTAACAAAGTTTGAAACTTCATAATCCAATACGACGGAAGACAAACTGGAATATTTCTCACATAATAATTAAATCTTGGCAAATACCCAAAAAGGAATTCTACCCAAAAAGGAAAGATTCTTATTTTTCCAATCTTGTATAATATTAAAGCATTCTTCATATAATTTTTTATAGTTTAATGGAATAATCTTCTTTATATCTTTATCATACACTATTCCCAAGTGTGTAAATTTATCATTTGACCAATTAAAAGGATATTTTGATTTTAATAGTTCTTTATTCTCCAATTTTAAGTTCATATCTAATATTTTAGTTTTTTTATAGGTTAAGCTTATAATATGAGATACAACTAAATTCCTTTAATATTTTGTGTAGATATTTCAACAAGTTTTTAGGTCTAGTCAACATTAATACTATAGCATCTGCAAATAAAACTATTTTATGTTCCATTCCTTTCATTTCAATTCCTTTTATATTCTTTGCAGACCTTATTAATTCAGCCATAGACTCTCTTAATAAAGTAAATAGGACAGGAGACAAAGGACACCCCTGTCTCGTCCCATTCCTTATAGAAAATCTATTTGATCTAAATCCCAAGTTAGCCACAGTTGCTTCTGGGTTTGTATATATAGCTTCTATAGCTGAACGGCCAAATGCCCCAAAACCAAATTTGTCTAAAGTAAGTTTCATATACTCACACCCTATTCTATCAAATGCTTTCTCTGCATCTAAAGAAAAGAACAGGGTGGGAGTATTATTTCTTCCAACATAGTCAATAGGATTCACAATTTTACGTGAGTTATCACTTCCCTGCCTACCCGGAAAAAAAACATTCTGATCTTTTACAATTAAATCTTGTATTGTAGTTTTCAACCGGGTAGCCAATATTTTTGATTTTTGAAGTCTGTATTTAAAAGGGATATAGGTCTATATTCACTACACCCTAAATTATCCTGTTTCTTTTTAGGAATTGGAACAATGATTGAAAGTAAGAATTCACCTGTAGTCTTACCAGTATCTTTTATTTCATTGTAAAGATCCTGTAAATGCTCTCATATGACCGGTTTACATATCTTATAAAAGAGATTGGTGAGGCCATCAGGCCCCGGTGATGTGTATAATTTAAGATCTTTAATGGCCTCTTCAACCTCAACTACTGTAATAGGGCTATTAAGATATTCTAATTGGGATTCTGATACACTTGGAAGAGATATTTTATCCAAATATTCCTGAATTTGTTCTGTTGTCGGTTTTATAAATTGTGAGTTTGCTTCTAAATTATATAATTCCTGATAGTAATTTGCAATATCTGTTGGATTACTAATGCATTTACCTTCACTATGCAAAGTTTCTATTCTTTTCCTAGTTAATTTATTTGTAATTCTATTAGCCAATAGTTTACTTATTTTATTTCCATACTGATGCATCCTCTGTTGAATCTTCCATACAGATCTATCTGATATTATTTGATTTAACTTTTTTATTTGAGCCTTACACTCTTTTATTTTATTAAACATAGCTAATTCCGAATTTTGTTTATATAGCATTTCCCACTTATATAAATCTGTATACAACTGTCTTAAGGTGGCTCCTCTTTGTTTCTTTCTTATACTCATCATCATCCCCCCTATGAAGGCTTTTTGTGCATTCCACATAGTGGATTTATGGTCTACCGATCCTGCATTATTTAAAAAAAACTTTTAACTTCCTCTTTCAATTTTTCTTTTTTAGCCTCATCTTCAAATAGAGAATTATCCATTCTCCAACATGGAATCCTAGCTTTATCTGTTCCCAGATTAAGTTTATCTAAAACAAAGGCATGATCTAAAATATCAATTGGACCAATTTTGACTTCCCTAAATTTTAAGATTGTCTTACTATCTGTAAAGACATAATGAATTCTTCTATAAGTATGGTGTCTACCTGAGAAGAAAGAATAATTCAATTGATTTGGATATAATACCCTCCAAGTATCATAGAGATTATATTTCAAATAACTCTTTACAAATTTTTTCTTTTTTCTTTTTGTATTAGCATCAAATTCTGAATGTTTAACAGAATTTCTATCCAATTGACAATTCATTATTATATTAAGATCTCCTCCCTTGTGCATATTTATTCCAACGAGCCAATACAGGATTAATAAATGAATTCTGTTTATCATTTGGTGCATAAATATTTAGCAAAGAGATTTTTTCTTGACCAATTTTTCCAACCCAAAGTATATATCTACCATTAGGATAATATATAACCAGTTCTTCATTCAAGCTTAGATCATTATTAAACAAGATGGATACCCCTCTAGCTTTTTTCTTAAAAGTCAAATTATATACCGTATCATATCCATTAATAACAAACTTTGGAATCTTATCCGTCAGCCAATGTGTTTCTTGTAATAATAAGATATCTATTTTTTCCCATCTCACTAAATTGCCAATGTGATTCCTTTTAGCTGGATGGTTCAAGCCTTGACAATTAAACGTCATGATGTTCAACACCATTTTACTTTATATAAAATTCTAAATCCTGCTCTCTCCCTCTCCAGAGATGCCACAAAAAAAAAAGGAGCAAAGGAGAAAAAAGGCGGGAAGGGGATGGGGAAAAAGGGGAAAGGAAGGGGAAACCAATAAAAAAAAAACTAACAACATATTCTATCATCATACACCAATCTTCCTCAATATGTTCCAATTTTCCCCCCCGGGCCACCTCCTACTGCCAGCTTCTGATAAGCAAGGGAATAGGGAGGGGGTCTAAGTGGCAATGGGCAAACTTTAAAGAAAAGTTTGAATGACTTGGCGGTGGTCATTTCCATATATCTTGTCCCTCTATACATAATAAAATTTACCTTTTACCCAATAAACCTGTGCAGCCTTTGGCTAAATTATTTCAGCTCTCCTTTCCTATATTTCTATCCTTATAGCTCTTGTTCTTCCCCATATATATATATAAATTTTTCATTAACTTCCTACCAAAACTCTCTCTTTAATTTCAAAATAACTTTCACCCTGATCTCTATTTACTTTCATTACCCTCCTCTATTTCATCTATCCCTTTTAAAAAAAAGTGCTCTAGTGCTTTAACCTCAAACCCATCTTTCTATCCATTATTTTTAATCTCTTTTTACTTCTTTATTTACTATTTTACTTTACCTTTTAAATATCAAACCTAAAATGACTTACCAAATGTTCTAGTTTTACTTTTCCTATTAATACTACCACTATCCATAAAAAACATTTTATACCCTCTACATTCATTTAGTCTTTCTATTAAAGTGCATTATAAATTAAAGTGCTTTGTGACAACTACATTATTTCTATAACGTTCTCTTCCTTCTCTTTCCCATCAGTAATTTAACCATATTTGTATATCATTTATATATATATATAATACTAAATGTGGTAATATTTATATATTAAAGTGCTTTTTAAGTGAAAAATGTAATTCAATAAATAGTGTTCAAATAACATCAACGTAAAAATGTTGTTACAGTGATTACCTTATACTCTTTAAATAAAATAACATAAGAGGTGAAATTTCTAATAAACAGAGGTAAATTCAAGGAAGATCAAGATTAGACTTAATTTTCAATGAGGAAATAAAATCATATTTACTTAGGGCCTCATTCTATTATCGGCCGTAGCCGTTGCGGGGCCGCAAGCTATTCTGCTATTCTATTCCCCTCCGGCTGGGGATTCCGGCAGGCTTGCGGCCGGCGCCTTGCTATCTCTTGCGGCCGCTCGCGACGGAGGAAATCCTTTGATCTAAAACGGCCGCAAGGAAATCGGCCGTAAGAAAATCCTATTTGCAATTCAATTGCTCCGGGAACCCTCTCTGCAAGGCTAAAACCGAGCCGCAGCTTACTTGCCGGAAAGAGGTCCCACTAGCACCAATTAAGCACGAAATATAGCCCAAATAAAGCAATCCTGCACTTTGAGAAGACTATAAAGTGATTTTCGGTGTTAGCAAAAATAGCTCAAAATTCCCCTATACTTAAATCCGTAAAATATATATTTTTTAATATACGTCAAATATCCATGTAAAAAGTCCAGAGTGCTTGGAGCACCTCAGACCCGCCCACGCCGCAGACGGAAAATAAACAGTTAATTTAAACTTGGGTTTGGGCTGATGTGCAAGCTTGAGAGTGGGTTACTTTTAATCCTCATGTCCCCCAATATGATCCCTAGCATTTACAGAGCTTTACAGAGCTGTCTTGAATTTATTTTTGACTTTTTAGATTTCAGAGCTTACGGCCGGTTGCAAGATTTACGGCCGGCCGTAAGAGGAGATCCTTGCGGGGCCGTTTAATTGAATTGCAAGGTAACGGGACCCCCTCAAGGAATCGTAGCCTTACTGCCGTTTTACGGCCGATAATAGAATGAGGCCCTTAGTAATCATAATTACTTACACCACTTCACAAGAAAAGATTCTCCTTCTTCTTTTGTTGTAATTATAGTTTTTTGATTATTAAAGGAAATTATCAATTTTACTGTATATGCCCATTTATAGGGGATTTATTTTTCTCTTAGAATCTTTGTTATATCTCTAAAATGTTTTCTTTTATTTAATATTTCTCCTGCAATATCTGGATAAATTTGGATCTTATCATATGGAGTTTGAAAGGTCCTTTTTTCAAAAGCTTACCTCATGATTTTATCTTTTATTGAGAAGTGGCCTACTATCACATCTCTGGAAACAGATTTTTCCAGATTTTCCGGAAGTTGGATACGGTACACATTATCTAGATATTCTTAATAAATCTTATCTTTTCCCAGTAAATAGGCCAGAAATAATATAATATAACTTTTTAAATCCTTAGCTGGTATTGTTTCAACAATTCCCCATAATTCTTATATTATTTCTTCTAGCATTTAATTCTAACCTGACAGTTCTAAAATTAAGTTCTGTCATTTGCTCTCTTAGGTAATTAATTTCTTTATTACATTTTACTTGTTCTACTGAAAGATCACTATAGCTAAGTTCTAAAACCTGTATTGCTTTAGTCTGCTTTGTTATAGCTAATGTATTCTTGGCTATTTCCAGAGACAATTCTACTTTTATTGCCTCTTGAAATTCTCTGAAAAGTATTTTTGTCGATTTCAGCGTTACTCTTTCTTCCCCCTCTTCTTGATCAACCTCTTTTTTTTTAGCTATCAGATCCTCTTCCATCCCAGATTGGGTGTTTGAAGAGTCTAACTGTGAGCTAGAAGAACTATCTATTTGCTTTTCCTCTTTAGTTCCTTTTTTGTGGAGACAGAGCTTACTCTAGATATGTTTTTTTTTCTCTCTCTATTTACTTTTACTCTCTATCTCTCATTTTTTCAAGCTTACTAATTTCTATCACTTTACCTTAATTCTCTTTCTTCTGCTCTTAGTCTACTTTTTTTCAATTCAACCTCTTCTTTTACCAGACTTTTTTTACAAGGGGAAATTCTTATATTAATCAATCAATCAATTAATTAATTAATGAATACAGTAAAAGTTATACTCAATAACCAAATATACAATATCCAATCTTTGAGGGTCTTTCCACTTCATACACAGTGTTGTAGGAACTTTTTATTATCCCTCTATAACAGATGACTCAATTTCAGCACTGTGTCCTTTGTCAGCAAAATATTTGGTATCTGATGGTTTTTCTCAGTCTATAGTGAGTCTTTTCAAATTCTCTGAAGCTCAAGTAAAATGCGGTAAGTAATCATATATAAGCAATTTCAACCCTCATGGACTGTATAAAAGTTCCAACAGCATCCCTGAGTTATTCCTAATTATATCCGGGCCATCCACAAGATTGTCTGTGGGAAATAATTGTATCCCTCTTATATTAGATGAATCTTCTGTCTTCCACTTAGGAACACTCCAGTTGGAATCAACTGCTCTCAGTGGGTTCAGATCTCCTAGCCTTTTAGGTTTCCATGAAAAAGGACAATCTTCATACTGCTGTATACCGCTAATATACAGCCTACCACAATTTAGCGCTCCCAGGGATTACTCACTTTTTAAGCAAGAGGCTATCCTCCACAATTTTGCTACCAGAAATTTTTTAGAAGAGGAGTTAGAGGTAGCCTTTTTATATACAAAGCAACCAATGAGAGACTATATTCAACAAATCTCCCTTAAAAAACTCTCTTTTTTAATACTACGAACTTCAATTTATATATGTTTGAATGTTACTTTTGAGATATACTTCAAATAGGAAGCAACAGCTATCTATGATAGCCTATAAGATTTAATCTTCAGCAACAGATTGCCTTAGGGATTGGTGGTCTTTTTATCTCCAAACTATATATTACACATAATTGCATATCTTGTATTCAGTCTCAGACCCCAACAATTACTGAGCCTCAATGAGCTCTCATAATCTTCAATATCACATAGGTTATCCAGCTCTCCCCTTTCACTCAGGGTCTTTCATCCAGGGTCTTTTTATTTTCTCCCTCTTCCTTCAATTTATATATATTTGCTTATTGCTCTTGTGGTACAATCTCAAAGGGAAAGAGCAGCTATCTATGATAGCCTATAAAATGTCATCTTCAGCAACAGATTACGTTTAGAGATTAAAGGTCTTTT
The DNA here is from genome assembly GCA_027410445.1 of Discoglossus pictus. Lineage (NCBI taxonomy): Eukaryota > Metazoa > Chordata > Amphibia > Anura > Alytidae > Discoglossus > Discoglossus pictus. The sequence goes on from CM050167.1 coordinate 90,158,248, forward strand.
TATCTCCAGAGTGTGTATTACACATAAATGCATATCTTGTAATCAGTCTCTGTGAGTCAGACATATTAAGGGTCAATTCCCACCATCTCTGCAGTCTCAGTCTCAGACCCCGACAATTACTGAACCTCAGTGAGCTCCCATAATCTTCATTATCAAATAGCTTATCCAACTCTCCCCTTTCACTCAGGGTCTTTCATCCAGGGTCCTTTTACTTTCTCCCTCTTCCTTCAATTTATATATATTTGAATGTTACTCTTGTGGTACACTCTCAACAGGAAAGATCAGCTATCTATGCTAGCCAATAATATTTCATCTTCAACAACAGATGACATTTAGAAATTGAAGGTCTTTTTATATCTAAAGTGTAAATTACACATAATTGCATGTTTTGTCATCAGTCTCTGTGAGTCAAATTAAAGGCCCATGCCAACCATCTTTGCAATTTTCAAGGGAGAGAGGAGAAAAAAAAAAGTGTTCAGAATTGCATAGGTTATTTACATCTCCCCCTTCATTCGGAGTCTTTCTCTTTTTTCTCTTTACCTTTTCTCTCTTCCTTTCTTTCTCCTTTCCCCTCTCTTCCCTTAAGTATATTTTGATTTTGTTGCAGTGGTAGCCATGCTCAGCGTCTCCCTATGTTTATGAAACTTGTAAGCTTGATTTAGCAAAGACCCTGGGACACCTCCTCTCTCAGCCAAAATTCAGCACAGCATAGCATGTATCCACTCAAACGCTGCAAACCAAACCGACCACCGCCATCCGCTCGACTAGCGCCAACTAGTAACTTTCTGGGCATGTCATAACTGAGGTCCTGAGTCCAAATGAGACTGTGTTGTGTTTACTGTTTCCCAAAGATTGCCCTATTTCAACATTTGATACTATATCGGTATTATTTGTGATAACTAAATCGAAGATAGCCTCATTTCTAGTAGGCTCTTTTATAACCTGGGCCAGATAATGATCCCTGAGTGTACTCAAGAACCTGCTCCCCTTAGCTGAACTGCTGGTTTCATTTACCCAGTTTATTTCAGGGTAATTAAAATCTCTCATTATTAGAACTTGCCCATGCTTAGCAGCATTTCCAATCTGTAACAATAATTGTATTTCCTCACTATCAGCCATATTTGGGGGTTTATAGCATACTCCTACTAATATTCTTTTGGAATTTGATGCCCCGCTATTTAACTCTACTCACAAACATTTAACATTACCGCTAGTTCCACCATAAATATCTTTTCTGGCTATTGGCTTAAATTCAGGCTTAACATACAGACAAATCCCTCCTCCTCTTTTACAATTGCTCCTATCTTTCCTTAATAAGTTAGAACCATCCAGATTAACAGTCCAGTCATGAGATTCATCCCACCATGTTTCAGTAATGCCTATTAAATCCCATTTTACATTAATTGCTAATAATTCTAACTCTCCCATTTTTCCTGGCAAGCTTCTGGCATTATCAAGCATACACCTTATGATATGAGTTTGTAGTTTGGTGGTGCCTGCCACTATACTTAAGTTACTTAGTAATACCTCCCTATTGACTATACTACCCCTCCCCATCTCCTCCCCTATGAGTTGTTACTCCATCCCATATACCCTCTACACGATCTACCCCATTACTTATATCTAGTCCCTCCGCCCCACCTACTAGTTTAAAACTCCTCCAGCCTTTGTACCATACTATCCCCTAGCACAAAAGCTCCCTCATCATTAAGGTGCAATATACTGATCATTTCTTTGTCAGTGAACAATGCTCAAAATTAGCAGGGTATCAAATATATATATATTTTTTATATATGTACTGCGTTGATACGGGAAGACCAAAAAAAAAATTGTGCCTGGGGGGCCCAAATTGTATTTTTGCACCAGGGCCCCCTATGCACTAGCTCTGCCACGGATAATATAATTACAATATCATCTACATACCTTGGACATAGAATTATATCACTTGAAAAAGGATTATGTTCCCAAATATACCTATCCTCCCATAGTCCGATATACAAGTTTGCAAAGCTGGGAGCAAACTTTGTACCAATAGCGGTCCAGGTTTTCTGTAAGTGAAAGTTATTTTTAAACATGAAATAGTTATTGTATAAGATAAACCGAATGGAGTCCAGGATGAAATCTGCTTGTGATGGCTTTACATTTTTGTATTTATCCAAATCATATTTAATGGCCGCAATCCCTAAATCGGGAGTACAAGGTGGATACATCCAATGAGATCCAGCAAAAAACTGTATTTCCATTCCCGGTTTGCTAGTAATTCCAGGAGATGGGTAGTGTCTCTAGTAAAGGATTTTAAATTAACCTTAGGTTTTAAAAACTCATCCACATTCACTGAAGATTTTTCTGTCAGGGAACCAATGCCTGAGAAAATGGGGCACCCTGGGGGGTTCAGGGGATTCTTATGTACTTTTGGGAGGTGATAAAAGTTGTTTGTCTTGGGGTATGGTACATTTAGGAATTCAAATTCTCGTTTATGCAAAATACACAAGCATCCCGTGGTGAACTTATACCAAGTTCTGTTCCAATTGAGAGACTATTACTCACCAGACTTACCTTACCAACGATATAAGTATGATTGGGGACTAACACTTACAAGGATCCTCTAGACTGACCAATACCATTTTATATAATCAATATATTGGCTATACATTACTGTGTTGATTGTTGTATTACACCTGTTTTGAAAAAAAAAACATTTACCTGATCATTATCTACAAACAGTGCTAACCAAAGTGAATCATGGACAATCATCTGCCATGACCATTAGTAAAGTTGTGTAATTTCAGAAGGAATGCTTCACTGTGACCACAATCAGTTAGCCAGGAGTGCTATCACTATCTCGAAATGAAACAGTTGAGCCACACTGATATCAAATTTCATTGGTATATAGGTGGTATCTAAAAAAAACTCATTACAATGATCACGTGACTTGTAAACATGTACCCATTTGTATTGATGTAAGATAAAGACCATCAGCCATATTGTCAGACAATGATCAGACAAATGATTCTGCTATCATAATGTTAAGAAGATGACATGCAACAATAACACATGTATAACTACTGGGTGTGATTAGCAGATGCTAATAGGTCTAAGCAAGTCAACAGCCATGCCATTATTCCTAATAAGGTCAGTCATGTTCTTTAGAAATTATATATGTAGTCATATATGGCATTTAAGATCATTCTGCTGGAGGGAATGTCAGTGATCTAATGCCTGATAGGCACTGGGTTTACAGATTACTTACAATATATGATAGCACTGCTTGGAAATAACGAACAGGACTTATTGGATGTGAGATTTGCCTAATATGAAATAAAACACCAAAATTAAATAAGTAAAGGAGATAATAACACAAATAACAAACAAATAGTGTGTGAGTTAGTTTTATTATATGGCCAACTAGCGACTTGTCCGTAAAGAAATGACGCCACTAAAATTTGAAGCCTGGCAATGCTGTTTGCCACATATTGCGAGGCTCTCACCCCCTCTCACTTGCTGGGCGCATTGAGTGCCTCTGCCCCTCTTCCCTACAGTCCTCTACCTCTCAATGCAGGTTGCGGCATAGAAGCCAATCACTCATGTCGGTCTTCACGATGAGCTCCATTGGCGCTCATGGTAAGCCTCTACTCAGCCCTGTGTGTCTCCCCCCTCTCCCTTCCACCCCCTCCCCTTCCCCTGTGTCTCTTCCATCCCCCTATTTTTCCCCTGTGTCTCTTCCCCCCTCTCCCTCTCCTGTGCCTCCTTCCCCCATCTACATCCCCTGTGTCTCCTTCCCCCTCTCCCTCCCGTGTCTCCTTCCCCCCTCTCCCTCCCTGTGTCTCCTTCCCCCATCTCCCTTCCCTGTCTCCTTCCCCCATCTCCCTCCCCTATGCCTCCTTTCCCCATGTCCCTCCCCTTGTCTCTTTACCCTCTCTCCATCCCCTGTGTCTCCTTCACCCATCTCCCTCCCCTGTGTCTCTTTACCGTATCTCTCTCCTTTATGTCACCTTCTCCCCATCTCTATCCACTGTTTCTCCTTCCCCCATATCTTCCTCCACTTTGTATCCTTCCCCCAATTTCCCTCCACTGTGTCTCCTTCAACATCTCCCTTGCCTGTGTCTCCTTCCCCCATCTTCCTCCCCTGTGTCTCCCTCCCTCCCATCTTCCTCCCCTGTGTCTCCTTTCCCCGGCTCCTGTATCTCTTCCCCACCTCCCTCCTCTTGGTCTCTCCCCCCTTTCCCTCCCCTGTTTTTCTCCCCTCACTCTTTCCCCCCTCTCCCTTGTGTTTCTTCCCCCTCTCCCTCCGGTGTCTCTCCCCAACATTTTTCTCCTGTGACTTCTTTTCCCGCCGCACCCACCTTCCCCCTCTCTATGTCTCCTTTCTGCCTCTCTCTTCCTCCCTCCGGTGCCTGCCCCAGGTATGCATGGCATGCATCTTCATCCCGTTGCAACACTCGTTTCTTGGCGTAACGTGCGCCCGTCCCCGGCACACTCCGCATTGTAACATGGAAATAAAACATGGCTCCTCCGTGGGGCACTCATTGAGCACCTTTGGCATTTTATCCCCTTCTACATTATGGGCCTCGCGAGGAGTGCCTTTGGCGCTCATCGCGGGCCCCGCAATGAGCAGCTTTGCAATCCCCTCTACATCACAGGCCTCACATAAGCATAGTTGTTCGTAATTGCGAATTTGGTGGTCACACTATTACGCATGCCCGACAACTATATATATGATTGGTTGCTGCCCCAGGTATGCATGGCATGCATCTTCATCCCGTTGCAACACTCGTTTCTTGGCGTAACGTGCGCCCGTCCCCGGCACACTCCGCATTGTAACATGGAAATAAAACATGGCTCCTCCGTGGGGCACTCATTGAGCACCTTTGGCATTTTATCCCCTTCTACATTATGGGCCTCGCGAGGAGTGCCTTTGGCGCTCATCGCGGGCCCCGCAATGAGCAGCTTTGCAATCCCCTCTACATCACAGGCCTCACATAAGCATAGTTGTTCGTAATTGCGAATTTGGTGGTCACACTATTACGCATGCCCGACAACTATATATATGATTGGTTGCTGCCCCAGGTATGCATGGCATGCATCTTCATCCCGTTGCAACACTCGTTTCTTGGCGTAACGTGCGCCCGTCCCCGGCACACTCCGCATTGTAACATGGAAATAAAACATGGCTCCTCCGTGGGGCACTCATTGAGCACCTTTGGCATTTTATCCCCTTCTACATTATGGGCCTCTTCTGTGTGTCAGCTGACTGTTTGTGTGGCACGCGTTGACTGCCGTTTGTTTTATTTTCAAAGTCCCGCGCGCCAAAAGCGCTCATTGCACTGCAAGTCTAGTGAAGAGAGGCAAGCAGCTGCAATGAGTGCCAAAGGCCTCACAATGTGAGGCGAGCAGTTGAGACATGAGGACTTAGCGAATTGAGCAGACGAGGTTTTCGTCTTTTTTGATTTACGCTGTTCTGCCTTTAAATTCATATTTTTGCGAGGTCAGATTTTTGTGCCCCAGAGATTCTGAGGTTGCAATTGTTTTTCTAAGTCCCACATTCCTCAACTGCTTGCAGCCTATGTAAGTCCTGCATTCCTCAACGGCTTGCAGCCTAAGTCCAGCGTGCCTTAACTGCTCGCCTCCCATTGCGAGGCTTGCAGAAGCGCCTTCGGCACTCATTCAGCCTATGTCCTGTGTGCATCAATACCTCAACTGCTCGCCTCGCTTCGCAAAACTTGCAGGGCAATGAGCACCTTCAGTGCTCATTGCCTAAGTCCTGCAAACTCGGAAAGCTTCAATGCCTCAACCGCTAGGGAAGTATGCTACAGGAAATAGCAGCATCTACTATTATCCCGGTCTGATACAGCAGGATTTATTTGTTACAAACTTCACAAACAACTGAAATTCTCAAAATTCTCAAACTACAATGCTCTTTTAAATGATACTTACCAGCCACCATACCTGCTCAGTACATACATACATCAGACATCTCAGCACCATCACCTAATTACTTTTTTACCAATTCTTGATCTTTAACAGATGAACCTGAATATTGTTCATCATCCACTTCTCCGCTAAACACAGCTTCATTAGTGGGAGAGATAACCACAAGATCATCACTTGAACATTGTTCATCGTCCCCTTCCTCTCTGCTAAACACAGCTTCATTGCTGGGAGAGACAACTACAACGTCTGCAGATAACTCTTGGACACTGGCACTTTGGTCAAAATGTTCATATTTTATTTTTGCTATCTGTGTCTCTAACAGTTGCATCTTCAGAGATGTCTTCTGGAGATTCCTTTATAGGAAAAAAAAATCTCTACCAGAAGTACAGTTTTGATCATCTTTTTGGTTCAGGAAAGCATGAAGACACTGATGTGACTCAGAGATAGCAATTAGCTTAATATAATAGTCATCATGCTCTTCTGATGTTGTCTCTACTGGTGGAATATTTTGAGACTTTAAAAGCAACCCATTGACCTTACCAGGTCCAGGCAGATCAGCCATGGTGGTGCTGCAATTTGAAGCAGATTTTTGTAGAGTTTAACTTTACAGAATACAGTGTCTTCAGTTAGTGTAACTAGATGCTCTCCAACACTGGACTTCAACCTGAAGCGAATACATCACAACTGGAAAGCAACCAGCGACCCACTGTCTTCTGTTAACTACAGCATCCAGAAGTACAATTGCCATTAATGTATTATGAAAGGCCATACCTTAGGCATCTAAGTACTAAAGGAATAATTTCATTCATGTATTTAATTAGCATAGAAATACACTCATCTATCAAAATAACATTTATAGAATCTTGTGAAAGGGACCTAGAAGTTGGGTTAGATGCGGACGAGTTGCCGGGTATTTTTGAGGTAACATATAAGGGCATAGAAATACATCTCTGACAAAGACGTAATTCTATCTTAATAGAACGCATTAAAGGCCTTCTACACTTAATAAAAAGAGGGTCATTATTCTGTCCATTTTTTTTAGGAGATGTAATCAAAATGGTACATTAATGTATGGGAATGCCCAGTTGTTAAAAATGTATGAGGTGACATCAATCACATCCTATCTCAGACTCACAAAATGAACATTAATCCTGAACCAGTACATTCTGTCCTGAATTTGCCAGTTCCCTTCAAACCAATTTTTTTATATGTTACTACATCTATATACTGTACATAACTATTAGATGGTTACAAAAAGAGTTACATCTTGGTCGTCTTATAAATCATACTTTAATAATGGAACCCTGACTAGTATTTGAAATGACAGGGTAGATACATTTAAGAGGATGTAAACTGGCTAAATTCAGAATAAGTTCATTATCTGATTCCTTATCTAGATTAGGATGGGGACATGACAGAAATGTTACTGTATTCAATTGAAAGCAGTATTAATATGTACAACATATACATTAGACTAAAGGCTGTATTATGCAAAATGTTGCATTTACCTGTTTATGATTGTTATTGTCAGCTTTTAGAGTTTGGGTTGAAATGATTAATGTGGAAAAGTATTATCTTGCAATGGAATGTGTGGGTGAAAGGGTTAACTACAAAAGAGCTTATCCAAATTTATAATCTGTAAAAAACCTGTAACAGTCCCCTACACCCCTAGTCAGTACTATAAAGCTGCCATCACCAAAGCATTTTAAGATTAAACTTCCTAGGGGCATCATTGATCACAAAGATTTATACAAGTTATCACATATTATTATAATTGTCTAACTACGAGTCGTCGTCACGCTTTTTCCGAGGTGCGAACGACAGGCCCTCATCGCCGGCGAGCCTCACATAGCAAGGCGAGCCGTTAAACTCAGAACCCTTACGAGATTAGCAGAACCAAAAAACCCCAAAACAAACTAAAAACACCCCCCAAAAATCAAAAAACATCACAGACAGCATGGGGCAACAGCCAGGTCATCTCGATTTAGACGATTTTTGCCACACAACAATCGCCTAAGCGAGGAAGAAAATGGCCGCCGAAATAAATGAAAACTAGGCTACACGCCCCAGGAGCACGCAATACACTGCAAACCGCGTAGCACTTTACACATCACACTACGACCGACAACATACACTATTAGAAAAGCAGGAAAATGCTCACGAGACGCGTACTACATTAATAACATTACAACTATACAATGCCGCTTTACACAATAAACCAAAGGCTTTACCTCGCGCACGCAGCCTATTTAGAATGCACACTTCAAACATTCATTACACTTTATAAGCAGGGCAAAACACTTACAATGTATATTCTATACAGCTTGTTAGCTCTTCAGCCTATTGCTCACTGCATATATCAAATATAAATAATTAAAGTATATTAATTTATTGCATAAATAATTAAATAATACTTAATCAATTAATTGAATAAATAATTAATTATTACTTAACTACATATACATAGAAATACATATCTCTCTCAGAGGACCAAATATACACAACATGAAAGGCTCGCATTGAGAGCCAAATTTTATTGACCATAATTTTTTGACGGGCAAGTCGTTGGTATAAAATAAGGGTCACAATGGAAATCTTAACCTCTTATACACATAACAAATCTCTACTGTAACATGAGGTTCTTCAGAGCAGAGAGATGAAACTTAATACATGAGTATATATTTTAATGAATAAGTACACAGTATAAATAAATTCAATTATACATTATAAATGGATATACAATTATTTTGAATGCACTTATGTATTATAATTTGTGAAATATACAATAAACTGACAACAAGCACCCAGGGTCGTAGGAGCCCAAAAAAATTCCCTAGACTTTGTAATCCCACCTCCATTTTTTTGTGACGTAATTATGATCTCTGTTTTCATTGGCTCCATCGAAACCCGTAACTATGGGTTTCACAGCCGCGCATTTAACGTTCGGCAAATAGTTTATGGATTCGTGTTCCAAATTTAATAGCTCCTTTACTCTGCCAAATTTCTAGCCCGCGGCTGTCGCAGGTCTCAAGTTGCTCATACAGGCTTAGATTTTAAGGTGGTGGATATAGCCCTTTTCTATTAGTAGCTCACAAATGTCTCTAACCTGTAATTTTGGCTGTACATTTTTTTTAAATGTTTAGATCTATTCTATTGACTTAAGCTTGCAATTTATGTCTTACAGCCTCTACATGTAAACCCTGCCTTTTAAAGTAGGATTTAAGGGGGCGTGATCATATGACCTGTCAATATTTAAGCAAGTCCGTAATTTACTTCTTAGACAGCCAAAAGTAAATGTGTAAGTCATCATGACATCAGTAAGACCTAGAAAAGTTACACATAATCTGCGGTCGGAGGCTAGGAATAAATAAGTGTTAATCACATATATAGTTGTGAGCATGCCGAAGGCGCTCCTTGCCAGCAACTGAGGACCTCGCAAAATTTACGTAGTTCCGAAAAGAAAATTCGGGGAAACGTAACGACCCATTACGAGCTCGCAAAAATCGTCCACAACACGCGCACATCAAAACATGAAAAATACAACAAATACACACAACAAATACATAAAAAGCTTACTTACAGGAAGAGGGAGCATCCAGGACCCTGAAAACTAAAGTTACACCTCAATTTAACTGAAAATAAAAGAGTTTAGACACTGAAAAATTCTCTAAGCACGAGAAAAAATAGCCGCCAAAAAAAACGAAAACAAGGCTACAGCAGTCTAAAGACGCAAAACACCACCAAACACCTACATATTTGCCGAAAAACACCTACGAGATTAAAAAACAAGGATGCAACCAGCGCGACCCCCAAAACATTACAAACACAATAAATACAAACAACAAACACATAAAAAGCTTACCCACAGCAAGGGGAGGCACCCAGGACCTCTGCAAGTCAAGTTACACAACGATTTAAGCACAAATTTCAGAGTTTAAACACCAGAAAATCACCTAAGCGAGAGAAAAAATGGCCTACGAACAAAATGAAAATGAGGCTACAGAACACCAAAGCACCACCAACAGCTACGGATAAAGTCGGACGACATCCAAAACGAAGGACGCTAAATCAGCCACAGACGCATAACACACATTAGCCGCCATTTTAGAACAATAACGTATATAATGCGGAAGTACACAGCTACCCTAACGGATTTGGCTCACGCACCCACACTATTACACTGCAACACATTCAGCACACTTACACAGCAGCTCCACAGCACTAATGCTGCAGCAACATCAAAACAGATTGCCAGCTCTTCAACAGAATGCTTCCTGCATATATTACTTAAAAATAGGTAAAGTATATTAATTTATTAATCTATTATTTATTTTATTATACACCAAACAGCATTAGCTCACTTACAATTTCATTGCCGTCATTTTTTTATGGGCAATTCGCTAGTAAGTAATAATTTCCTATCAGGCTCATGTACATGTTGGTTTCATGATATGTATTAACCCCTTGAGTCGCAGTATCGATATTACACAGAAATAACTTTAAAAAATATTTTTAATTGCATATTCTACAGTTAAATACAGCTTAATTCAATTGAGCCGTTCGGGAGAACCAGGGTCGGAAATGGAGGCCATAACTTAATTTGCTATTCAATTGGCCACTCTTTGAGGGCTCTGATTGAATTAAGGGCTGTGAGCTGTGATTCATATATATTTTTTAAATTACAAGTCAATGCCCTATAAGCCTTTGAGCTTTCACGGCTGCAAGAGTTACACACGCTAAAATCGCAAATCGCTATTCAATTGATCCGATTCCCCCACACTAACCACCCTGTGTAGTCTGCAAATAGCAAAAATTGAACCACAAGTTAATGGTACCAAGGGCTTAATGACATGTCTGGAGCACTTGAAATGCGTGTGAAAGTGATGTTAGGTCTTAGAATTAATAGCACACCATTCGCAAGCTCGCAAATCGACCCCAAAAAATACTTTATTTTAAGTTTAATCTCCGTGTTATATCGATCCAGGCAATCAATGTGTTAATCAATATAATGAAACTCCCATGTAATAGAATATCATATTTATGCCTCCAGCAATATTGCATTAAATCTGGAATGTGGGTCCAATCGTAACTCATAATTCAAGCCCATAGGACTTCCATGAAAAATGGAGGTGTGATTTCAAAGTCCTAAGGGCTTGAACCACGAGTCACAATCGGACGCAGATTCCATTGGCTGTTTCTAACCGGGAGTTACCGCCTTGCGTCAGCTATCATGTTCAAGCTCGCAAATACTGCTTTCGATAGCATGGTTTGCGATGTTCACAATCGGGCCGGAACTTTCAGCCCGGGACAATTGAATAGCACCATAAGTTGCGCCCGTTGCGGGCTCGCATCAGGCTAGCAGAAATCTGGCCTATTTAGATCGGATTACGGCCTCCGAAATGATTTTGCTGTTAGAGCTCTAATAAGTGCTTGAAAAAGCCCTTGTGAGTCCTATTTAGTACTCGTAATATTTTAAACAGAAACGTGATACTTTTTTAAATTGCGAGCTAGACTTATTTGCGAGCTAGAACTATGGGTCTAATGGAACATTGATTACTTTTTTTTGTAACTTGAATTATTTAAAGCTCATAATATCCGAGTTTTTCTGAAACCAATGGAGTTCTAAGGCCAGTTTTGCATCTTTGGCTGGCCAGTAGTGATTATGGACGGGGAACTTGTTATCTCATTGCAAGTAGCTTATAAAATATGTGTCAATATTTACATTTAATGTAAGTGTGTAAACATTTACGAATTGGGCAATAGAATAGGTCCCATAGTCTCCATCATTACTACACTGGTTCACCGGTCTGAAATCTATGGTTTGCAAACTTTGTAAAAGTCTTCTGATACTGCTAACTGCAACTTATCCAGACCGGACACCATCTCCCTCACAATTTCTGTATTAGAAAGAGGAGGAACTAAGTAACCAGAAGTGTCTTAAGATACTGAGAGGTAAATCTTAGTTTTTCTGTGCATTAATAGAGGTAGATGAAAAGAAAAGGATAGTACAGACAGAGAAAACAACACTGAGAGCAAACAGAAAAGAGAGGAGTACAGAGTGTAGATGAGAGAGAAGAGATAAAGGAGAAAAAAGAGTGAAATAATTAAAGGTTTGAGAGAAAGCACAAAGAAGAAAAGATGAGAGGCAAAAACAAGTAAAGAAGATAAGAGACAGAGAAAATACATAAGAAAAGAAAGGAAGAGAGGAAAATAGAGAGGCAAAAAAGGGAGTGATAATACATGGAGAATAAGACAGTGCCAGGAAGAGAAGAAGAGATGATGAGAAATATGCAGGGAACAAAAGGGAGAAGAGAGACTTGTAGAACAGAAGAATGGAAGATAATATTTTGAGACAACATAACATGATAACAGGAGAAGAAAAAGAACAGAGAGGTAGAAGAACATGAATGGAGAGAAAAAAGTAGGGTAAGGGAGTTGGATAAAGACAAGAGACAGACAGAAGTGTGAGATAGGCAAGGATGGAGGAGTGAGGGAAGGAGCTGAGAAATATACAGGGTATGAGAGAGACAGAGGGTAGGAGAGAAAAATACAGGGAATTAAGAGAAAGAGGAGGAGAAATAAGAGTAAGAGGCCAAAGGGAAAGAAAATAAGACCGAGGTTGGGAGATAGATGTGTTAGAGAGAGATGAGGGAAGGAGAGAAAGAGGTGAAGACAGGCAGCGGATGGAAGAGAAAGAGACAGTGGGGATTAGAGGAAGAGGGAATAGGGTGAATATGAGAACGATAAAGATATGATAGAGGTAAATGCGGGGAGAGGCAGAGGGGTAGATATAAAGGTAGGGGATAACTTGGGATTTGATGGATTAGAGACCGAGAGGCTGTAGAGACAAATTAGGAGGAGGGAGAGAAGAGAGATAAATGAATAGGTGATATAGGGGAGAAGAGAGATGGGGTCAGACAAGGGAAGGAGGAAAAAGAGAAACATAGGAAAGGAGCGTCAGATAGAGGACAGGAGACTAATGAGAGAGAGAAAAAGATAGGGTGAAAATAACAGAGGGGATAAAGAGTGTGAGAGAGACAAAGAGGGAAATACTGTCAGAGTGAGAGAAGAGGGGGACAAAGTGAGGCATACAGAAAATAGGAGGGTAGTGAAAGAGACAGATGTGTTAGATACTTATAATGGGGAGAGAGTGACAAGGAGGTGAGACAGATGCATGGAGAGGGACAGGAGTAAGGGGGGACATGGGAGAATGTAGCAACGGGGTTAAGGTCATAGAGAGAAGAGAGAAACAGATAAGAAGAAATAAAAAGAGATGGGGAGGGGAGAGGGTCGGGAGTGGGACAGGCAGAGAGGGAAAGAAACACAGCGACCAGAGGCAGACAGAAGAGGGGAGAGAAAGGCAGAGGGAAGAACAGACAAGAGGGGAAGGGTGAGGGAGATAGAGGGGAAAAGTGACAGGGGAGAGACATATACAGGGAGTGCAGAATTATTAGGCAAGTTGTATTTTTGAGGATTAATTTTATTATTGAACAACAACCATGTTCTCAATGAACCCAAAAAACTCATTAATATCAAAGCTGAATATTTTTGGAAGTAGTTTTTAGTTTGTTTTTAGTTTTAGCTATTTTAGGGGGATATCTGTGTGTGCAGGTGACTATTACTGTGCATAATTATTAGGCAACTTAATAAAAAACAAATATATACCCATTTCAATTATTTATTTTTACCAGTGAAACCAATATAACATCTCAATATTCACAAATATACATTTCTGACATTCAAAAACAAAACAAAAACAAATCAGTGACCAATATAGCCACCTTTCTTTGCAAGGACACTCAAAAGCCTGCCATCCATGGATTCTGTCAGTGTTTTGATCTGTTCACCATCAACATTGCGTGCAGCAGCAACCACAGCCTCCCAGACACTGTTCAGAGAGGTGTACTGTTTTCCCTCCTTGTAAATCTCACATTTGATGATGGACCACAGGTTCTCAATGGGGTTCAGATCAGGTGAACAAGGAGGCCATGTCATTAGATTTTCTTCTTTTATACCCTTTCTTGACAGCCACGCTGTGGAGTACTTGGATGCGTGTGATGGAGCATTGTCCTGCATGAAAATCATGTTTTTCTTGAAGGATGCAGACTTCTTCCTGTACCACTGCTTGAAGAAGGTGTCTTCCAGGAACTGGCAGTAGGGCTGGGAGTTGAGCTTGACTCCATCCTCAACCCGAAAAGGCCCCACAAGCTCATCTTTGATGATACCAGCCCAAACCAGTACTCCACCTCCACCTTGCTGGCGTCTGAGTCGGACTGGAGCTCTCTGCCCTTTAGCAATCCAGCCACGGGCCCATCCATCTGGCCCATCAAGACTCACTCTCATTTCATCAGTCCATAAAACCTTAGAAAAATCAGTCTTGAGATATTTCTTGGCCCAGTCTTGACGTTTCAGCTTGTGTCTCTTGTTCAGTGGTGGTCGTCTTTCAGCCTTTCTTACCTTCGCCATGTCTCTGAGTATTGCACACCTTGTGCTTTTGGGCACTCCAGTGATGTTGCAGCTCTGAAATATGGCCAAACTGGTGGCAAGTGGCATCGTGGCAGCTGCACGCTTGACTTTTCTCAGTTCATGGGCAGTTATTTTGCGCTTTGGTTTTTCCACACGCTTCTTGCGACCCTGTTGACTATTTTGAAAGAAACGCTTGATTGTTCGATGATCACGCTTCAGAAGCTTTGCAATTTTAAGAGTGCTGCATCCCTCTGCAAGATATCTCACTATTTTTGACTTTTCTGAGCCTGTCAAGTCCTTCTTTTGACCCATTTTGCCAAAGGAAAGGAAGTTGCCTAATAATTATGCACACCTGATATAGGGTGTTGATGTCATTAGACCACACCCCTTCTCATTACAGAGATGCACATCACCTAATATGCTTAATTGGTAGTAGGCTTTTGAGCCTATACAGCTTGGAGTAAGACAACATGCATAAAGAGGATGATGTGGTCAAAATACTAATTTGCCTAATAATTCTGCACTCCCTGTATAGGTAAGAGGAAGAGATAAGGGAGGACACATAGATAAAAGAATGAGGGGGTAGAGACAGACATTGAAAGTGTGAGAGAGACAGTGGGAGGATTTAGACAGAGGGTAAGAGAAATAGATGTTTAGAGTAAGAGTGGAGAGATAGCGTGAGAATTAGATTGCCTTTACAGACTGAATGAGGGGAGAGAGACTGACTGAGAAAGCAGAGGAGTGGCAGAGACAGAGGATGAGAGGGAATGTCTATGGGGGAGAGAAACAGGAAAAGGGGAGACGGGGAGAGGGGGAGACAGAGGGAGCAGAGACAAAGAATAGGAGGAGAAGAACAAAATGGTGAGAAAAAGACAAGAAGGTCATACGGGGCTGAGGATAGAGAAGTGAAGAACATATATAGGGGTTAAGGAACAGGGAGAGTGAGACAGGGAGATAAAGAGAGAGAGAGTGACAAATGAGAGACAGATGTGGTGACAGGAAGAGGGTGGAGAGAGGGAAAGAGATAGGCAGAAGAGAAGTGGGAAACATAGGAGAAGAAAAAAGCAAGTGGTGGTACTACCACACTTTATTACTCCTTCCTCTAACTTTATTATTATGAATATACTGATATCACTGCACTATACCCATGCATGATTTACATATAGTACGTTCTCTTTGGATATTCTAAGAGGTACCATAATTCCCGAGTGATATTTGTTGCCAACATTCCCATAATAACAAGCGTCTACATAGGATGCCAGTAACCGATATTAGGCAGCAGATTTGTTTTTGTATATATATACTATTTTAATCGTCGTTTTTTAATTATTATTGGGCAAGAAATGTCTTATTATGTCTAAATAAGAGATAAGATTTATTGCTACAGATGTATGCTTGTTTATCTCCATTCAATACAAGTGATGTACACATTATAACCCTTGGGAGATTATATACTAGTCCAAATAAGGTGTTCTTTCTCCTGTTGTTCCTACTGAGTTTACTATCTCCAGTGATTGTGTTATGGATTCTGGTTTTGACCCATAATTACGGCTCCTCAGTTCAGATTTCTGCATGTTATTTGTTGGGTATTTAGGGTAATGCCAGTATAAACAAGTGTGATGTTCTTCTTTAGTTTTTATAATGCCATATTACTTAGCAGAATATTAAGTTATTAATTTATAGATATAATGTAAAATTAGAGGTAAAATTAAGAATGTTCTGAGTGACTGATCTTGAAATAATGGCATTAACTGTGAGGGTCTTTTCAATTGTGGTGATTCTTTTGCTGATAGCCAGGTCTCAAGATTATGTCACATGATCTTGTGAGAGGTCCCAACCAAAGCAATCTGGGGCAGGAGGTAAGAGGAGGAAGAGGAACAGATTAAAGTGAGCTAATGCACGTTGTGATCTCTCTCCTCCTGCTGCTAGACACCAGGGATAAAGTACCTACCTCTCCTACAATATAGAGGAGGAAGGTTTTGTTGTGTATGTATATATATATATATATATTTAAAACAAAACATCTAATCCTACGCCCTTGATAATGCCCCTTACTAATTTGACCCCTAAAATAGAGGTAATACAATAAAAACACTAGCGTCTCCAATAATGCACCAAAATTAGTTCAGTAATTGTATCTGTAATCAAATACCTTAATTTTATTTTTATGTTGGTTCCCTATAAGGATCAGTTTAAGAAATGTAGCCAATACATAAATATACAAATATAAACAATAGCTGCAAGAAAATTCATTTAAACAATGTATTTATTATACAAATATATCCTTAAATATGTGAATATTATAAACATTTTAACATAATATATAAAGAATTGGTACATTAACCATTCTATAATACTGGTGTTGTATTATAAAGTCTATAGCCACTCAGGGTGAATCTTCCTCTTTTTAAAAGGCACCACTGAATATTTTTGTGCGACTGTCAATGCTTTCTTAGGAGGGGTATTGGGAGACCTCTCAGATTCTTCTGTCAGTCTTGCTGATTCTTCTTTTGGAGTGATGTTTATAAGACTTCTTTTCCTTTTTCTGGCATTATCATCAATTATCCCATTACTAACATTAGAGTCTTCTTCAAGGTTTGTGGCAGGTCTCTTTTCTGAGTGATGTTTAGGGGTTGACTCTAAGGTTAGGGAAGAATTCTCAGCACCATCGCCTTGGTTCTCTAATGCCAGTCCTTGGTCTTGAATAGATGGACGTGATGATATTTTATCACCCCAGACACTGCTAAACAAGGCTTCATCAGTGGGACAGATAACCACAATGTCATCATCTGAAGATTCTTCAGAATCCTCCTCTCCACTGAACACATCTTCATTACTTGGAGAGATAACAAGAAGATCATCTGCTGATTCCTTTATAGGAAAAAACACCCTTGACCAGAAGCACAGTTCTGGGTCATCTTCCTGATTCAGGATTGAATGTAGACACTTATGTGACTGAGAAAATGCCTTTAACTTAGCCTCATAGTCATCATGTTCTCCCAATTTTGTCTCTTCTGGGGGAATATTTTTAGACTTTAAAAGCAATTCATGGACCTTTTCAGGTCCCGGCAGATCATCCATGGTGACACTGCACTTTCAGTCAGACGTCTGTAGTGTTAAACCTTACAGAATACAGTGTCTTCTAGTGTGACTAGATGTTCTCCAACACTGGTCTTCAACCTAAAGAGAATATGTCACAACTGGAAAGCAACCAGCCACTCACTGTCTTCTGGTAACTGTCGAGTCAGGTAAGATAGAGCAGCTGTGTTACTCAGTCTCTGTGACAACCATGGAATTATTTATCTTCAAGCTTCTGTGATGTCAGCTGCAGGCGTAGGGACATCACAACTGTTGAGTGAGCTATGGCATCTTCAAAGTACATCTTAGTCTAAACTCCAATTCAATACACTAAGGGCCTCATTAAATTGTTCAAATTGTAGCCTGCAAAAGATACTGATATTAAATTGGCCGATTTTAGCTACTCGCAATCTATTTGTGGATTACAGGCTGATCTTTCAAGCCCACAAATGTTACAAATGCTAAAATCGCAAATCCATATTAAATTGCTACAAAACCCCAAGCCATCAAATGTTTTTAAACCTGTAAATAGCAAATGTAACAAAAAATATTACGAGTACTAGATTGGACTCGCAAGGGGGTAAACACCTTCGTAGCACTGCAGAAGCAAATATAAACACATTACTGTACTTTAAAATACAGGGAAATGGATCTAAGGTATTATAATAAATTGCACAACAGTCTCAAGATCACAATTTTATTTTAAAAGTTTTATTTCTGTGTTATATTGATTCGGCAATCAATGGATTAATACATTTCAAGGAACCCACATGCACTAGACCAGTAGATTTATTCATTTTTTTACATTTCAACATTTCTGTAGAGTCAGATCTCAAATTATACTTCTAAACACTAATGATTTGTATTTTAAAGTCCATGTTTTATTGACATCATGATGACGGTCTCATTTACTATTGGCTCTGTCTAATCTGCAACTTAAGGGTTTGTCTCTGTCTAAGCAGTAAGTTACATGTGTGGCTTAATTGATCAAGATCAGGCCCATAAAAGCTACATATAGAGCCCTATTAAATTCCAATTCCAATTATTGAAATTTGCAGGAGTTACAGAGCGATTAAATTAGAAAAAGCTGCAATGACATGGCCGAAATCCAAATCCGTAAACATGCTTCGGCACGTAGCATTTCTGGACATGAACATTATAATTTATTCAAACCCGTAGTTATGGGTTTAGATGGAGCCAATAGTAAAAGAGACCATCATCATTACATTACTAAAACATGGAGGTTAAATTTCAATCACTTACGGTTTTGAAGTCCAAGTTGGGATTGGGCCCGCATTCCAGAAATAATGCAATATGAAAAATTAAAAAAACTAAAAATTCTAGTCTAATATATGTATGAAGAAAATGATTGCCGGGATTGATAAAACACAGAAATGTTTCACAGATTTACTTATATGCCAAGCAGGCAGTTCTGCTGCTACAGATACATATATATTATTTATAATTAAATGTAATTTTGTCCTTATACATCCATAAGGATTCTGTCCAGAGATCATTCTCAATAAGATGACAGAATATGAAATTGGCAAATAAATCTTCTGTGATGTAGAGTTTTTATGACTGCTCCACAAAATCTTACAGGCGTGATACATTTAAAGGAACATTGTGGGCAGATTTGTTAGATATTTTGCAGAAATACACATAAAGTATGCAACACAAAAGTTGGTAAAATATTGGAAAATACAGATCTACAAACTAGTCTCAATATGTCAAAAAGTGAAATATTTTGGTATTTATAACTAAACATTTTTGGAGTTCTACACAACATCCAGAACTATAATTGCCATTAACACATTATAAAAGACCATGCCTTAGGTGTCTAAGTACTAAAGCAATCATTTCAGGCATTAATTTCATTAGCATACAAATACACTCATATATCAAGACTACATTTATAAAATCTTGGAAAAGAGACCTAAAAGTTGGGTTGGATGCTGATAAGTGGTCAGATATTTTTGAGGTAACATATAAGGACATAGAAATGCATCTCTGACAGAGACGTCATTAAAATATCTTCATAGAATGTATTAAACACTTTCTAGACTTTATAAAATGAGTTTCATTATTTCTTCCAATTGTTTTAGGAGGTATAATCAAAATGGTACATTGATGTATGGGAATGCCCAGTATGGGATAAAATCAATCAAATTCTATATCAGGCTCTTAAAATGAACATTAATCCTGAACCAGTATATTCAACCCTGGGTTTGCCACTTCAGTTAAATTAGATGTTTAAAAAAAGATTTACATATTGGTCATCTTATACATCGAATAAATAATACTTTAACAATGGAAACCTGTCTAGTAAATACATTTAATATGATTTAAACACAATGGCTTTGTTTAGAATAAGTAAATCATCCGATCCCTTATCTAAATTAGAATGGGGAGATGATGGAAATGTTACTCTATTGAATTAAAACAGTATCAATATGTACTACAAATACAGTCCCTTGCAAAATTATTCACCCCCTAGACTTTTTACCTATTCTTTTACATTACAGCCTCAAGTTCAATGTTTTGTTAATCTGAATTCTATGTGATGGATCAGAACACAATAGTCTAAGTTGGTGAAGTGAAATGAGAAAAATATATTCATAAAACTGTTTTTTAGAAATAGAAAACAAAAAATTGGCATGTGCTTATGTATTCACCCCATTTGTTATGAAGCCCATAAAAAGCTCTGGTGCAACCAATTACTAATTTGACTTCAGAAGTCAAATAATTAGTGAAATGATGTCCACCTGTGTGCAATCTAAGTGTCACGTGATCTGTGATTACATATACACACCTTTTTTGAAAGGCCCCAGAGGCTGCAACACATAAGCAAGAGGCACCACTAACCAAGCACTGCCATGAAGACCAAGGAACTCTCCAAACAAGTAAGGGACAATGTTGTTGAGAAGTACAAGTCAGGGTTAGGTTATAAAAAATATCTAAATCTTTGATTATCCCCAGGAGCACCATCAAATCTATCATAATCAAATGGAAAGAACATGGCACAACAGCAAACCTGCCAAGAGACGGCCGCCCACCACAACTCACGGACCTGGCAAGGAGGGCATTATTTAGAGAGGCAGCACAGAGACCTAAGTTAACCCTGGAGGAGAGGCAGAGTTCCACAGCAGAGACTGGAGAATATGTAGATAGGAAGGAAATAAGCTGTACGCTCCATAGAGTTGGGCTTTATGTCAGAGTGGCCAGAAGAAAGCCATTACTTTCAGCAAAAAACAAAATAGCACGTGTTGAGTTTGCATAAAGGTATGTGGGAGACTCCCGAAATGTATGGAGGAAGGTGCTCTGGTCTTATGAGACTAAAATGTAACTTTTCGGCCATCAAAGAAAACGCTACATCAGGTCAAACCCAACACATCACATCACCCAAGGAACACCATCCCCACAGTGAAACAAGGTGGTGGCAACATTATGCTGTGGGGATGTTTTTTTCAGCATCCAGGAATAGGAAACTGGTCAGAGTTGAGCAAAACCTGTAACACTCTGTGAGCAATTTGAGGCGAGGATGAAGGTTCACCTTTCAGCAGGACAATGACCCCAAACACACTGCTAAAGCAACACTTGAGTGGTTTAAGGGGAAACATGTAAATGTGTTGGAATGGCCTAGTCAAAGCCCAGAGCTCAATCCAATAGAAAATCTGTGGTCAGACTTAAAGATTGCTGTTCACAAGCGCAAACCATCCAACTTGAAGGAGCTGGAGCAGTTTTGCAAGAAGGAATGGGCAAAAATCCCAGTGTTAAGATGTGGCAAGCTCATAGAGACTTATCCAAAGCGACTTGGAGCTGTGATTGCCGCAAAAGGTGTCTCTACAAAGTCTTGACTTTAGGGGGGGGGGGGGTGAATAGTTATGCACATTGACTCTTTCTGTTATTTTGTCCTTTTTGTTGTTTGCTTAACAATATAAAAAAAATCTTCAAAGTTGTGGGCATGATGCAAATGATGCAAATTCTCAAACAATTCGTGTTAATTCCAGGTTGTGAGGCAATAAAACACAAAATATGCCTAGGGGACTGAATACTTTTGCCACTTCCATTAAAATATTGTTTTATATATGTTACTACACATACATACATAACTATTAGATGGCTACAAAAAGATTACATATTGGTCATCATACATCGAATAAATCATACTTTAACAATGGAAACCTAACTAGTAGATACATTTAATATGATTTAAACACAATGACTTTGTTCAGAATAAGTTAATCATCAGATTCTTTATCTAAATTAGGATGGGGTCATGACGGAAATGTTACTCTATTGAATTAAAACAGTATCAATATGTACTACAAATACAGTGCCTTGCAAAAGTATTCACCCCATTGACTTTTAACCTATTTTGTTGCATGACAGCCTCAAGCTCAATGTTTTGTTAATCTGAATTTTATGTGATGTACTACATATACATTAGGCTAAAGGTTGTATTATGTTTGAAAAGTGTTGGACAAAAGAGAACATGAAGAAAAATCAACATCTGATTGTAAAATGTTGGGTTGAGTTGGCTTGACATAATTAATGTGGCAAAGTATTATCTTACAATGGGGTGTGTGGGTGAAAGGGTAATTAAAAACAGTTTACCCAAACTATCAATCACTTACAAGCTGTAAAAAACTTTATCTGGAACCTACACACCAAATCAGTACTATAAAACTGCCATCACCTAAGGGCATCTTTGATAGTAAAGATTTATAAAATATCTATATAAATAATAAAACAAGGGTAAGAATGGAAATCTTAACCTCTTATACACCATAAAACATCTCTACTGTAACATGTAGTTCTTCATGTTAAATTAGTATATATTTTCAATTTATAAGTACACAGTGTATATATATATATATATATATATATATATATATATATATATATATATATATATATATACAAAATGTACCTTTGAGGGCACATTTGCATGTCCCTGCCAAGGTTCCCAGAATGCAGTGTAATAACTATTTCTCAGAATTCTGGGCATGAAACAAGTTTTTTTCTTTTAGACATTCAAATGTGAACACAAATGTACTATTCATTTACTATGCAATATTATAAATTATTAATGTATGCACAATGATAGTAAGAAATTATTATTAAAAAGTCAAGAGTAACAAATAGAAAATACTTTAGTCATAAATTAACAACAGGCTGTGTATTACATAAACCCACCAGCACACTACACTTATATAAAAATATAGGCAGCATTAAGGAAAGTATCCAACAATACTACTAATAATAAACAAATTAATAGAAATGGTATACAAGGAAACAATGGGTGAACAGCATAAAATTAAATATAAATGCTAAATTAATAATATTAGGAAATATAACTATGATAAAATATACACCCCTATGCCTTACACCTGATTAATGATGGAAACTGTTACGCCCGGTAAGTTTTGGGGACTACGCTCACCCCAAATCTCTCTCTCAATGGGTCGCTACGGTTTTTTTCAGATCTCAACACCAGCAAGACACTTCAGATGACAGCATCATTTCTGAAGAGGCAGGCACCATCAGACCCCTTTGTCACAACCTACTATGATGATGGGATCCACAGTATCCTAGTACTCTTATTCCCAGTAGGTTTAGACCTAAGTGTGGGTGACTCTAGACCTATGGACAGTCTATGTCGGTACAAACGCATAAGTCCCAGCTTGCTTTGGTAGTGTACCTGGGAGCACCTTGGTAGGGAGTCAGAACGAGCTCCTCTACAAGCATATGCCTCTGGGTCAATAATACATGCTTAGTCAAAGTATGAAAATTAAGAACACTTTATTTTGGAAACACACAGTATTTAAACAACTCACAAATCCAGTACAGGGAGTGGCTACCCCCTTGTCCAACCCTCATCTTCCTCTTGGCCAATGGGGAAATCTCCAGAGTAACTTGATTACCTCTGGCCAATGGACTAGAGGTAAGCTCTGGGAACTTCCAGACCCCTCCCATGGGCCGCCCACTAGGTGTGGGTACCTAACTTCCTTGGTCTCTGGCTCTCAAGGGAGAAACATCTATCTACTCCTGTACTATGACCCTGATATTGGGCTGAAGACCCCGTGGGGTTAAGGTGCCTCAATGTCTGTACAGACCCCTTTGTTCTGGCCTTGCTATCACTTCAAGCGTTTACTTTAGGTGATAGCTGGAAGGCAGATGGGTGATCTACTCAGGTTACTATTTGTATCAGACCCAATATGGATGACTGCACACAACATGGCTCCCACATTACAATACAATATATTTACAGATAATACCACTACAACATTTTATAATCCACAGCATCTCTCCCTTTCCCACATGTTATGAGTTGAGGCAGTACTTCCCACGTCAGTCCACTTAATGCGTTATGACAACTTTATTAGTGGTGACGTGGTAAACTGCCTCTTCTCTGAATGCATAACAATAACAGTGGGACTCTGCCCTGAATATATAACATTATAACAGTGGCTCTGGGAGCCCAAAACCTTCTGTTCAATAACATGTGGCAGATAACAGTTCCAAATCCAAGATGGCCCCTGGCTGATTCATGACACCCTTTTCTTAGGATCTAAGAATCACACACCATGTACGTTTGATTAGTACAAGCAGACTCCGACACCACCTTTGTTTAGTGTGTCAAAAATCAGACTGGCACTTCTTTATTTTTCAAAACACATTTTCAGATGACACAAAACACCAAAGAATTCCCCCCAGTTCTAGCCCATCCTCATAGGCAAATAGTCCACATGATTTCCAGATGTTTAGAGGGGTCTGGCTTTCTTGTTCTCATTACACATTTTATTTCTCATAAAACTAGCTCCCGCCTTCATGACTAAAGCCAAAGCCTTCACACGTGGCCAATCGAAGGGCCATATAATTCTTTAAAATCTTTAACCCTTTGTCACAAAAGTGACTGTATTAACTTTATTATTTAAGCATAGCCCGCTATCCTATTTCTAACACAGATACAGTATTCCAATGTTAATCAATGACAGCACCACATGCACTTATTACATCCATGATATAACTACATGTATGCATTACACCCAGGATATAACTGTTAAGCAAGTTGTTAGTACCTTCTAACCACACATATAATAACTGATGAACCCCAAACAGTCCAATGGGCCCTCCTGTTCATAACAGATACATCATAAATAAATCATTTGATGAAATATAATTCATATTAAAGGATGAAAATGTTAAAATAGAGTGGAAAATTAAGCAAAAATTTATACCAGTCATGTGAATGAATGCCCTGATGGATATAAATGCAAATGTAAACAAAAATATACATATATGGATGTACAGATAAATATAGGTAATATAATATAACTTGACAAATAAAAAAATGATATTACCTAAAATAAAATAAATGGACTCCCATTTCTCCCAAAATAGAGGAAAACATTAAATTGATTTGTGTACCAACAAACATATTGGGACGAGATAGGAATATCCCTATATCTATATCTTTATATACGCTCATTTGCCCGGAGTAATACAATCATGGTTATACATATAAAAGATGGTACATGAACACATCTATATCTATAACTACAAGTATTGGTATATAAAAACACCGCTTTATAAGTAGAGTGTACAGATTTGTATATATACTTAGCAGCATGTTATCACTTACACAACGTATTCTGATTTGCAGTTAGTCAAATGTTTGATTTATACTTTTTATTTTTACTTGTGAATACCACCATATTTCTATTTTTGGTCTTCCAATGTTTACAGGTGCTGCACCCCTTTGTACCGCATTTGAAAAAAAACTATCAGTGATGTTTTGCAAGTGCTCCCTTCTTTTCTAATTCTCATTAGTTCACTAGTTTTTTTTTATTGAAATTCTTTCTGAAAGTGACTGTTGGTTTGTCTGGTAGAATTTCTCTTAAATACTCATCCTGTTGCAGGATGGGCCAGAATTCACTCATTGTATTATGAATAGTCTTGACTACTGTATTGTACCTGGTGAAAAAGCCACAATTGGATTTATCAATGTTTTTATCCCTTTATGATACTTTGCATTTTTGGATCAAACTTTTTCTATACTTTGCTCCTGCCTTCTCCACTATTTTTGGGTTATACCACTTAGCAAGGAATTTTTTATTTAAAGCTTCACTCCTTATGTCAAAATCTACGCAATGATTGCAGTTCCTTCTAACCTGAAACTAATTAAACAGAATATTATTAATCCATCCGGTGTCATGGCAGCTGGTGGCATTTACGTAACCATTTGTGTCAGTGGGTTTAGTATATAATTTGGTGGCGACCTGATTATCTGTGGCCATGAGTAGAACGTCTAGAAAAGGAATTACAGAGCTGCCTGAAGACATAGTAAATTGGAAGTTCATGCTATTAGAATTCACATACTTTAGAAACACCTCCTTTGTATCTGGTTTACTATCCTCCCCAGAGGCTGAGCTACCGCCAGTGCAGACGGTGCAAGGCACCAAGGTCCCTGCCCTCTGAGGGTCCCCTGCAGGTCCCCTGTGGCCCCCATGTCCCATCTGTAGCCCACAAAGACCAGTTTTGTCCCAACGTACCTCCCGTGGGGCCTGCAGGTCCTCTGTGGCCCCTAGACACTTATGGCCCCACGGATACTCTGTTACCCCCCATGAATACTCTGTAGCCCCCTGTTGCCCCTGTGCCCCCCTGGGATCACTATGGCCCCAGGGCCCCCTGTAGCACCTTATTACCCCCACAGACCTCTTGTGGGTCCCCTATGTCCCCTTATGACCCTCTGTGGTCCTTCACAGACCCTATTGCCCCTAAGGCCCCTTATGGCTCCCACGGACCTCCTGTATGTCTCCTGCAGCTCCTTGTGGCACACTGTAGCCGACCACAGGCCCCAGCGGCTTCCTGAATGCCCCGTGGCCCCTCATCCCCCTGTGTTGCCCCTCAC
Organism: Discoglossus pictus; assembly: GCA_027410445.1. Lineage (NCBI taxonomy): Eukaryota > Metazoa > Chordata > Amphibia > Anura > Alytidae > Discoglossus > Discoglossus pictus. Next base: position 90,184,640 of record CM050167.1, read on the forward strand.
GTACCTCTGCAAGCTCTCTCAGCCCTGTGTTCCCCCTCAGCCCTGTGTGGCCCCTCACAGACCTCTGCAGCCTCCCTGCCTCAGCCCCCTGTGGCCTCACTCGGCTCCTTGTGGCCCCCTCGGTCCTTGCTGGCCCCTGTGGCCTTGCATAGACCTCTGCAGCCCCCATCGGGCCTCTGTGGTTCCACTCGGCCCTCTGGCCTGATGTGGCCCTTCCTCACCCCAGGAAGTGGAGTGCAGCATTAAGTATAAGATATTATTTATACAGGTTTATATATATATATATATATATATATATATATATATGTGTGTGTATATATATATATATATATATATATAAATCTACCGTATTGGTCCGAATATAAGCCGCACCGTTTTTTCTATTTTTGAGTCTGCGTTACAGGTGTGAGTCTGCGTTATAGGTGTGGTTTATATTCGGGACCGTAAAAAAAATGACTGCCGATTTGCGAGCTTACGAGTTACGTGTGCGGCTTATAATCGTGAACGTAAAATTACTGCAGATTTGCTTGCTTGAGACTGCATTGTAGCAAATGAATAATGATTTGCAAATGTAAAATTACAGCCGATTTGCGCGATTGCAAGTTAAGGGTGCCGATTTGCATGCTTGAGACTGCGGTATTGTAGCAATTGAATAGCGATTAACGGCTTTAGTGATTCTAACATCCTGTAAGGCCTATACAAACTTTATAAGTAAGCCAAACCTAGGGTACTGCAAATTGTAATTAATAGTAAATAATATGACTAGCATATATTAGTGTTAGTAGAACAACACAGCATAATTGTCTTAGGCAGTGTAAATAATTAATTAATTTTAGAGAGACTTGAACAGTACACCTTTAATTCCCAAGACAACCATCCCACAAAGAATATCCAAAAATGATTCTACATACAGACGAGAATCATGACTCAAACCATTTAAAGATAAAATATAACTTTTATTAAATAAATAAAATAGATATTGACTATAAAATAGATATTAAAAAATGTTTCACTACCAGTCTCCCATACTGCACATGGTACTCTCAAATACCACCCGTAATTAGACAAACAGTAAATAACATGCACAAATCTAAATGTGCCTCACAATGAGTATACTTAACCTATGATTTGATTTATATTATTATTTACTGATATTTATCACACTTAAATTAAGTATATATCATAGGTTCAATTTGAGACACATAGCAGTATAACACTGCAAAGCACAATATTATTAAATAATCAGAGAGAATGACACAATCAATTTCGTTGAAGAGTAGGAAGTATGCAAGTCAGTAGGTGATTAAGAATTGTACCTCTGTGGCCCTATTCACATATGTATAGTGGATTAGGCAGATAAGGGCCAACTATTTACCCATTAATCTACCTATGAAGACCTATCCTACACTCCCTATCTGGGAGTTGATATATGAGTGTCTGTTTTTAAGACATTCTGAAACGGCTCAATGATATCAGTGTAAATCAAGAAACGCTTTTAGTGACCTGTGATGTAGAGAGCCTTTATACCTCAATTAAACATGAGGCAGGATGTCAGGCAGTACAATACTTTCTTAATATGGCTACAATTGCTGATTATAAAAGAAAAACAACTTTGTTTTGAGACTTTGGAAATATACTCTCACTCACAACTACTATTTACCCATTAATCTACCTATAAACACCTATGCTAGACTCCCTATCTGGGACTATTCACACCACTGGCGCACTTAACTACTCTCCAACGAATATATGTGCACACAAAACACCATCTACGGAGGTACAGATACTCCTGTACAGATCAGTTACTCCTGAAAGAGTGACGTCATCATTGGGAGACACAGGAAACAGATCCGACCAGCACGTTTCGCGCCAGCTTCCACAGGGATCATAAAACTGAAGGGGGTTTATATCATGTAAGTCTTTTTGTTCACTTGATTCTCGCATCTGCTGCATGTTTGCAATCAACTAACTCCTGACCAGAGCTACGGAAACAGAAAGGAGTTAATATTTAAGGTGGATATAAAAGGATAACAGAAACAGAAAGGAGTTAGAACTTAAGGTGGATATAGAGGGATAAAGCACCATTATTTAATTTTGAATAGAACATCAATCCCAGATTAAACATTTGTAAGATCTGCATAGAAAAGGCTTATTATGACATATCGATACATCTCACACTATTACAAACAAATAATGATATTAATAATATGTTATAATTCATGAAATAATAAGCAGTCCACAATCCAATTATAGAAAAATAACACATGAGATTTTAGTAGAATATTATAATATTATAATTCAGTCTATAATGTATCAAGAAAATTATTTTCTCCAAATGTTATACAAATGGATGTCATATCATTCATTTATTACTTTAAAGGTAAGTATGTTAACACAACTACTGTATACCAAAAGAAGGCAAAGATATTATTCATAAAGATCTAATAAGCTCTTTCTTGGGTAACAGATCTAATAGTAATGATAGAGATTATGTAGTTTTACGTATATATAAACTCTTTCTTGGGTAACAAATCTAATAGTAATGATAGCGATTATGTAGTTTCACATATATATATACAGTCAAACTACCCTTGGATTTGTCTCTTAAGAAGAATAGTAACTTAGTGTAGAATATACTAAATAATATTAAATGAAATACATAATTTCAAATCAATAAACAGTATATTTAATTCAAATATGAGAAAGAATTGTGACTAAATATAAGAGAATTTTCACAGAAATGCACAGATAAACCAGTCTACCAATAATTTGGCTTAAAAGGTGTTAAAAGAGTTTCACAAAAATACACTGAAGTTGTTATATTCATTAAGTCCACCTGGGACTACAGTATTAAGTAACGCTATCTATTTGCTCTCTGCCCTAAGTAGTTCTAATTCAAGATTACCCTGCCTTATCCCTAGACTTATTTTTTCTAACACCCAACATTTAAGTATGGGTTTAGAACAATGTTTGTCACTAAAATGTCTGGCTACTGAAGTCAGGGTTTTGCCTTTGGCGGCATCTGAAATACTGTTACGTATATTACAAAGATGTTCAGCAAGCCTTTTTCTAAGATCTCTATTTGTGATACCAACATATCTCTGTTGGCATGGACATTGTAAGCAGTATACTACCACAGATGTACTACATTTGAAAAAGCCCTTTAGGCATCTTATCTTTCCAGTCCTATCAATAACAGTATCCACTTTGCACATAAATGGGCATAATTTGCAATGTCCACACCCAAAAGTACCATCAGATAAGGATCTGGTATTTTTCTTCTTTTTGCAGAAAGAACATCACAAATATTTTTAGATCGTCTCCATCCTGTATCAATTTTGGCCCCAATCAAAGTTGATATATGAGTGTCTGGTTTTAAGACATTAATATGTCTATTCAAAATGTCTTCGATTTTCAGCCAATCTTCATTGAAAGTTTAAATAAATCAAGTCTCCTTTGTATTAGTTCTTAATTCAGGGGATAATAAGCTATCTAATTGGGTATAAAGAGCCCTATGATAGGCTTTTTTTAATAGAGGAGTTACTATAACCTCTATTTTTTAGTCAGTTCCTCAACTCATCAGCTCTTACTTTAAACAGATCTACATTTGAGCAATTCACCTACAGGTATAGCACGTAGAGTTAGAGGAAAATGTGAACTAGAATTATGTAAAGTGCTATTGGTGGACATTGGTTTGCGATAAAGGTCAGTAACAATCCTGCCTTCTTCGTTTTTGCTAATTGTGATATCCAGAAAATCCACTTGCTTTGAATCACAAGTGTGAGTAAGTTTAAGATTGAGGTCATTTTTATTTACCGTATTTATCGGCGTATAACACGCACTTTTTATACCTGAAAATAGGGAGCAAATGATAGGTTCGTGTTATACACCGATATTCACTCCCCCCTCCTTATCCTCAACCTCCCTCATCATTCTAAACCTCCCTCCTCATTCTAACCCCCCTCCTCATTCTAAACCCCCCCTCTCCTCAACCTAAACCCCCCTCTTCAACCTAAACCCCCCTAAATAGCCCCCCCCCCCCCTCACTTACCTGCTTCTGCTCCGGCCTCCGCTCCTCTCCTTGACTCGGCGCGCATGTGACGTCACATGAGCGCCACATCATTATCATATACCGAGTGGCACCCAGTATATGCTAATGACATGGCGTGCATGTGACGTCACATGCGCGCCGGGTCAAGGAGCGGAGCGGAGGCCGGAGCAGAAGCAGGTAGGTGAGGAGGAGGTATTTAGGGGGGTTTAGGTTGAGGAGAGGGGTTTAGGTTGATGAGGGGGGTTTAGGTTGAGGAGGGGGGTTGAGGAGGGGATTGAGGATAGGGGGGTTGAGGAAGGAGGATGAGGATGGGGGGGTTGAGGTTGAGGATAGGAGGGTTGAGGGTAAAGGTGGAGGTTGAGGAGGGGGTTGAGGAAGGAGGATGAGGATGGGGGGGTTGAGGGGGTTTGAGGATGGGGGTTTGAGGAGGGGGTTTGAGGAGGGAGGTTGAGGAGGGGGTTGAGGATAGGGGTTGAGGAAAGAGGCTGAGGTGGTTGAGGGGGTTTGAGGATGGGGGGGTTGAGGAGGGGGTTTGAGAAGGGGTTTGAGGAGGGGGTTGAGGATGGGGGGGTTGAAGAGGGAGGTTGAGGTTTAGGAGGGAGGTTGAGGTTGAGGAGGGAGGTTGAGGATGAGGAGGGAGGTTGAGGAGGGGCGTTGAGGATGAGAAGGGAGGCTGAGGAAGGGGGTTGGGGTTGAGTAGGGGGGTTGATGATAGGGGGTGGAGGGATGAGGATGAGGGGGTCGAGGGTGTTTGAGGATGGGGGGTTGAGGAGGGGGGTTGAGGAGGGGGTTGAGGATGGGGAGGATGAGGAGGGAGGTTGAGGATGGGGGGGTTGAGGAGGGAGGATGAGGAGGGAGGTTGAGGAGGGGGTTGAGGATGAGGAGCAAGGTTGAGGATGAGGAGGGAGGTTGAGGATGAGGAGGGGGGTTGAGGATGAGGAGGGGGTTGAGGATGAGGAGGGGGGTTGAGGAGGGGGGTTGAGGTTGAGGAGGGGGGTTGAGGAAGGAGGATGAGTATGGGGGGGTGGAGGAGGGGGTGGAGTAGGGGGTTGAGGATGGGGGGTTTGAGGAGGGAGGTTGAGGATGAGGAGGGGGGTTGAGGATGAGGAGGGAGGTTGAGGATGAGGAAGGGGGATGAGGATGAGGAGGGGGGTTGAGGATGAGGAGGGGGGTTGAGGATGAGGAGGGGGGTTGAGGAGGGGGGTTGAGGTTGAGGAGGGGGGTTGAGGAAGGAGGATGAGGATGGGGGGTGGAGGAGGGGGGTGGAGGAGGGGGTTGAGGATGGGGGTTTGAGGAGGGAGTTGAGGAGGGAGGATGAGGAGGGAGGTTGAGGTTGAGGATTTTGCTTCAAAGTTCTTTATTTGACTTTTTTTTTCCTGAAATTTCCTTTTTAAAATGAGGTGCGTGTTATTTGCCAGTGCGTGTTATATGCCGATAAATACAGTAATTTACCAATGAATCCATCCAAACATTCTTGCGTTCCATCCCAGGTAGTCAAAATGTCATTGATGTATCTCAGCCAAATGGTAACATGATCAGTAAATCCCGAATTACCATCAGTAAACACCCGTTCTCTTTCCCACCATCCTAAGTAGATGTTAGCGTAGGTCGGTGCACATGATGACCCCATAGCTGTTACTCTTTTTTGTAAATAGAATACATCATTGAACAAAGTAGTTGTGAGTGAGAGTATATTTCAAAAGTCTCAACACAAAGTTGTTTCTATTATAATCAGAAATTGTAGCCATATTAAGAAAGTATTGTACTGCCTCACATCCTGCCTCATGTTTAATTGAGGTATAAAGGCTCTCTACATCACAGGTCACTAAAAGTGTTTCTTGATTTACACTGATGTCATTGAGCCGTTTCAGAATGTCTTAAAAACAGACACTCATATATCAACTCCCAGATAGGGAGTGTAGGATAGGTCTTCATAGGTAGATTAATGGGTAAATAGTGGGCCCTTATCTGCCTAATCCACTATACATATGTGAATAGGGCCACAGAGGTACAATTCTTAATCACCTACTGACTTGCATACTTCCTACTCTTCAACAAAATTGATTATGTCATTCTCTCTGATTATTTAATAATATTGTGCTTTGCAGTGTTATACCGCTATGTGTCTCAAATTGAACCTATGACATATACTTAATTTAAGTGTGATAAATATCAGTAAATAATAATATAAATCAAATCATAGGTTAAGTATACTCATTGTGAGGCACATTTAGATTTGTGCATGTTATTTACTGTTTGTCTAATTACGGGTGGTATTTGAGAGTACCGTGTGCAGTATGGGAGACTTGTAGTGAAACACTTTTTAATATCTATTTTATATTCAATATCTATTTTAATTATTTAATAAAAGTTATATTTTATCTTTAAATGGTTTGAGTCATGATTCTCGTCTGTATGTAGAATCATTTTTGGATATTCTTTGTGGGATGGTTGTCTTGGGAATTAAAGGTGTACTGTTCAAGTCTCTCTAAAATTAATTCATTATTTACACTGCCTAAGACAATTATGCTAATATATGCTAGTCATATTATTTACTATTAATTACAATTTGCAGTACCCTAGGTTTGGCTTACTTATAAAGTTTGTATAGGCCTTACAGGATGTTAGAATCACTAAAGCCGTTAATCGCTATTCAATTGCTACAATACCGCAGTCTCAAGCATGCAAATTGGCACCCTTAACTTGCAATTGCGCAAATCAGCAGTAATTTTACGTTTGCAAATCGCTATTCATTTGCTACAATGCAGCCTGAAGCACGCAAATCTGCAGTAATTTTACATTCGCGAATATAAGCCGCACACGTAACTCGTAAGCTTGCAAATCGGCAGTCATTTTTTTACAGTCGCGAATATAAACCGCACCCGTAACTTGCAAACTCAAAAATTGGAAAAAAGGTGCGGCTTATATTCGGATTAATACGGTAGATTTATATATATATAAATATATATATATATATATATATATACAGTATATATATATATATATATATATATAAAAATATATATACCTGTATATATATATATATATATATATATATATATGTACATATAGGTGTAGATGAATATGTAAATGTGTACGTATATATATATATATATATATATATATAGACACAGACACAAATATATATGTATACACACAAACATATTATATATATATATATATATATATATATATATATATATGTATATATATATATATATATATATATATATATATATATATATATATATATTATATACAGTGCCTTGCAAAAGTATTCACTCCCCTCGGCATTCTTGTTTTGGCCTCACAACCTGGAAATTAACATGTATGGTTTGAGGATTTGCATCTTTTAATTTATAGAACATGCCCACCACTTTGAAGATGTTTTTTTTTATTGTGAAGCAAACAACAAATAGGACAAAATAACAGAAAAAGTAAATGTGCATAACTATTCACCCCCCTAAAGTCAATACTTTGTAGAACCACCTTTTGCAGCAATCACAGCTCCAAGTCGCTATGGATAAGTCTCTATGAGCTTGCCACATCTATGTACAGATACCCCAGTCTCTGTGTTGGAACTCTGAGGCTCCTCCAGGGTTACCTTAGGTCTCTGTGCTGCCTCTCTGAATAATGCCCTCCTTGCCCGGTCTGTGAGTTTTGGTGGGCGGCCATCTCTTGGCAGGTTTGCTGTTGTGCCAAGTTCTTTCCATTTGGTTATGACAGAATTGATGGTGCTCCTGGGGATAACCTAACCCTGACTTGAATTTCTCAACAACATTGTGCATTATTTGTTTGGAGAGTTCCTTGGTCTTCATGGCAGTGTTTGGTTAGTGGTGCCTCTTGCTTAGGTGTTGCAGCCTCTGCAGCCTTTCAAAAAAGGTGTGCATATGTAATGACAGATCAGGTGGACATCATTTCACTAATTGTGTGTCTTCTGAAGGTAATTGGTCACACCAGAGATTTTTTGGGGCTTCATAACAAAGGGGGTAAATACATACGCACATGACAGTTTTCTGTTTTCTATTACTAAAAAATAGTTTTATGTATATGTTTTTCTCATTTTTCTTCACCAACTTAGACTATTGTGTTCGGATCCATCACATACCATTTAGATTTACAAAACAATGAACTTAAGTCTGCAATGTAACAAATTATATATATATATATATATATATATATATATATATATATATATATATGTTATATGTACTGGAAGGGGTTCGGGAAATGCAAAAACAATAATAATTGTGTCTCTCACTGTTAACCTACCATTAAAATTATATACTGATCATTTCTTAGTCAGTGAACAATGTTCAAAATCCGCAGGGGATCAAATATTTCCCCCCCCCCCCCTCCACTGTAGATCCTCATATATGTATATATATATTTTATATATGTACTGCATTGATGTTGAAGGGGGTATGAGAAGTCCCAAAAAACAAAATTGTGCCTAGGGTGCCCAAATTGTATTTTTGAACCGGGGCTCCCTATGCACTAGCTCAGCAACTGATAATAAAATTACAATATCATCTACATACCCTGGCCATAGAATGATATCACTTGAAAAAGGATTCTGTTCCGAAATATACCTATCCTCCAATAGTCCGATATACAAGTTTGCAAAGATGGGAGCAAACTTAGTACCCATAGCTGTCCCGGTTCTCTGTAAGTGAAAGTAATTTTATACATGAAATAGTTATGGTATAAGATAAACCGAATGGAGTCCAGGATGAAATCTGCTTGTGATGGCTCTACATTTTTGTATTAATCCAAATCCTATTTAATGGCGGCAATCCCCAATCCGCAATCCCCATCGTGGGGGATAGAGGAGTACAAGGTGGATACATCCAATGAGATCCAGCAAAAAACTGTCCTTCCATTCCGGGTTTGCTAGTAATTCCAGGAGATGGGTAGTGTCTGTAGTAAAAGATTTTAAATTAACCATAGGTTTTAAAAACTCATCCACATTCTCTGAAGGTTTTTCTGTCAGGGAACCTATGCCTGAGAAAACGGGGATTCTTATGTACTTTTGGGTGGTGATAAAAGTTGTTTGTCTTGGGGTATAGTACATTTAGTAATTCAAATTCTCGTTTATGCAAAATACCTAAACATCCCGTGGTGAAATGATACCAGTTGAGGGACTATTACTCACCGGACTTACCTTACCAACAATATAAGTAGGATTGGGGACTACCACTTACAAGGGTCCTCTAGACTGATCAATGCCCTTTAATATAATCAATATATTGGCTATACATTACTGTGTTGATTGTTGTATTACACCTGTTTTGCATAAATAAATTTACCTGATCCTCATCTACAAACAGTGCTAACCAAAGTGAATCATGGACAATCATCTGCCATGACCATTAGTAAAGTTGTATAATTTCAGAAGGAATGCTTCACTGTGACCACAATCAGTTACCCAGGAGTGCTATTACTATCTCAAAATGAAACAGTTGAGCCACACTGATATCACATTTCATTGGTATATGGGTGTTATCTAAACAAAAGTGATTACAATGATCACATGACTTGTAAACATGTACCCATTTGTATTAATGTAAGATAAAGGCCATCAGTCACAATGCCAGACAATGATCAGACAAATGATTCTGCTATCATAATGTTAAGAAGATGACATGCAACTATAACACATGTATAACTACTGGGTGTGATTAGCTAATGCTAGATGCTAATAGGACGAAGCAAGTCAACAGCCATGCCATTATTGATAATACAGTCATGTTCTTTAGAGATGATATGTATAGTCATATATGGCATTTAAGATCATTCTGCTGGAGGAAATGTCAGTGATCGAATGCCTGATGGGCACTAGGTTTACAGTTTACTTACATTATATGATAGCACTGCTTGAAAATAACGAACACAACTTAATGGATGTGAGATTTTCCTAATATGAAATAAAACCCCAAAATTAAATCAGTAAAGGAGATAATAACAGAAATAATAAACAAATAGTGTGTGAGTTACTTTTATTATATGAACAACTAGCGACTTGCCCGTAAAAAATGACAGCAATAAAATTTGAAGCCTGGCAATGCTATTTGCCACACATTTCGAGGCTCTCACTCCCTCTCACTTGCTGGGCTCGCAATGAGCACATTCAGCGCCTCTCCCCTCTCTTCTCTACAGTCCTCTACCACTCAGTGCAGGTTGCGGCATACAAGTTTGTCACTCATGGCGGTCCTCTCGATGAGCACCTTTGACGTTCATGGTGAGCCTCTACCCTACCCTGTGTGTCTTCCCCCCTCTCCCGTCCACCCTTATCCTTCCCCTGTGTCTCTTCCATCTCCCTCTTTCTCCCCTGTGTCTCTTCCCCCCTCTCCCTCCCCTTGTTTCTTCCCCCTCTCCTCCCCTTTGTTTCCTTCCCCCATCTCTCTCCACTGTGTCTCTTTTCTCATCTATCTCCCCTGTGTCTCTTTCCCCACTCTCCCTCCCATGTCTCCTTCCCCATCTCCCTTCCCTGTGTCTCCTTCCCCAATTTCCCTCATCTGTGTCTCGTTAACCCATCTCCCTCACTTATGTCACCTTCTCCCCATCTCTCTCCACTGTGTCTCCTTCCCCAACATCTTCCTCCACTTTGTCTCCTTCCCACAATTTCCCTCCACTGTGTCTCCTTCAACATCTCCATCGCCAGCGTCTCCTTGCCCCATCTCCCTCACATGTGTTTCCTTCCCTCCCATCTTCCTCCCCTGTGCCTCTTTCCCCCTCTCCTATGTCTCTTCCTTCCTCCATCCCCTTGGTCTCTCCCCCTTCTCCCTCCCCTGTGTTTCTCCCCTCACTCTTTCCCCCTCTCCCTTGTGTCTCTTCCCCCTCTTCCTCCCGTGTCTCTTCCCGCCGCCAATGTTTCTCCCCCCCTCCTGTGACTCCTTTCTCTACCCCCCTCTCCGTGTCTCGTTTCTGCCTCTCTCTTCCTCCCTCCTGTGGCTGCCCTAGGTATGCATGACATGCATCTTCATCCCCGGTGCAACACATGCCCCCCTGGCATAACGCGTGCCTGCCCCAGGCAGACGCATTGTAACGTGGAAATAAAGCATGGCTCTCTGTGGGGCTCGCAATGAGCACCTTCGGCACCTCCTCCCCTTCTACATTATGGGCCTCAGGAGGAGCGCCTTTGGAGCTCATTGTGGGCCCCCCAAGGAACAGCTTTGCTGCTCATTGCAAGCCACTCTACATTACAGGCCTCACTTGAAATAACGATAACTATATATATGATAGCTCATGAGTACACATGCTTTGCTGAATCTGTTGTGCAGTGTGTGAGACTGACCAATCTGTGACCATTTCTCAGCAATAGTTGTTAAAATGCTGATGAGACATTGTCCAGGATAGCCTAGTACAGGACTGCACATGCAGTCCTGCAGAGTTTGTATCTGCATATGCTGCATAGGGGACACCCATACATGTACTCTCTATTGGATGTTAACTCACTCTGAATCTATTTGGTGACTGCTAATCAGAATCAGGGTTAACTGCAGGTATTGTATACACATCTAAGTCAGCACATTTATGACATAGATATGTTTGCTTCCTGGATTTGCATAGTGATTGCTTATATATCTATCCCTAGTGAAAACCAGGGAGCTTACATATGTGTTATCATGTGTGTGCGGTTTACATGTGTGTGCATGTGAGGGTATGATGGTGTACATGATATTCACATTGAATGGTGCTCTTCTGAGTCCACCTGTCCTGGGATTCCCACAACTGCTGCTGGTTCAATCCAGGCCCTCAGTTTTCTCTCCCACTCAGTATAGTTGATGCTAACTGGAGGGCCCTGACCTGTTGCTCAGGCTGCTCTGACCTCTTCCACCATCTTCTTCTTAACTTTGGCCCTGCTGTTATTATACCTGTGCTTGAAAGAACTCACATCCCTGTTAGCAAAGCCACAGACAATTGTAGCAACCTCACTCCAAGCCTGTGCCTTCCAGTATAATTAGGGGCCCTGTGCCTTGCCACAGCCTCTTGCCCTCCTGACTATGCCTGGGATGCTGTCTTCCCTCATCTCTCCCTGGGGACTGTCCCTCTTCACCACTGCTTCCCTCACTGGGATCAGGGCCCTGACCATCTGCCCCTGCTCTTTAGGTTCCTGCATCTAGGGGCACTCTCCTATGCCTCTCCCTGAGCTGCTACCCCTCCCTCTTTTCTCTTCCTCTCCCCTCCTACAGATATGAAAAAATTAAAGAAATGAAAAATGTACATGTATATGTATTTGAGGTAAAACAAGAATTTGTGTATTATATATATTAGTAGCAAATTTCCCGTCAAAAAATGACGGGCATAAAATTGTAAGCCAGTGAATGCTGTTTGCCACACAATGTGAGGCTTTTGCTTCTCTGAGCACCTTCTGCACTCATAGCGAGCTCCGCGATGAGAGCCTTCAGCGCTCATTGCGAACCTTTCATCCCGCCTACTGTACGGGCCGCTCATTGCAGGGTTCATTAACCTGCAAGTTTTGTGCTTGGGAATGCCATGTGTCTCTTTCCAGCATCTCCCCCTGTCCCATCCCTGTGTGTTTCTCTTCTGTGTGTCTGCTGACTGTTTGTGTGGCCCGTGCTGAGTGGCGGTTGTTTTATTTTCAAAGTCCTGCGTGCCTGGCGTTATTGGTATAAGTGTTACTGCCTTTGACGTTGTGTATTTTCTAAGTGCCGATTGCCTGACTTTGCTCAGCCTCGTTTTCATCCAGTTTCAGATTTTTTTAAGTTCTTCGTCCACCATTTTTTTTCTTGCTTAGCAGATTTTTGAGTGATGGAACACAGCAAATTAGGCTCAAAATCACTTGCAACCCACTCCCAGGCTTCCTGGCTCTCCCCCTGTGCTGTGTGTGAGTGTGTTTTAATGTATATTTTATTATTTTTCATGTTTTATGTTTTTTCCGCGGTTCGGCCGTTAAATTTGTATTTTTGGGAGCTCTGACTTTTGTGCCCCCGAGATTCCTCAACTGCTTGAAGCCTAAGTAAGTCCCGCATTCCTAAACGGCTTGCAGCCTAAATCCAGCGTGCCTCAACTGTTCACCTCACTTTGCGAGGCTTGCAGGAGCACCTTCAGCTCTCATTTCAGCCTATGTCTCGCGTGCATCAATACCTCAACTGCTCGTCTCGCTTCGCAAAACTCGCAGGGCAATGAGCGTTTTTGAATAAAGCTTAAAACGAGATTGAATAAAGCTTTTTGTATTCTATCTTGCGTAATAACGCTAAATAAAGTTTATTTAAAAGGAGGCTAAATAAAGTTAATTGAAATGAACATAACGTTGCGTCATGACGTCATCGCATAAACGTGAACGTCATTACGTAATTACGCAAAACCCGGAAGTAACAGGGCTTTTTTAAGCCAGTGTGAAAGCCAGAGCAGTATAGCCTTAGAAAAAGTCCTGTGAAAAGACGATACGGACCGTTGGCACCTAGTTTTTTCAGTGGAACAGGCTCTAATCTCCCTAATATGGCTTAAAGAGTCCCTTGCCAATTTTTGCCTACTTTTTCAAGGGAATAAGAAACGTGAAGAGAGGGAACTGAATCGCAAGTATTTTTGTTTGCCACATGTTATCACCCTCCCACTTTCGTTGTCTATCTAATTATATCCCTATTGCAACTATGAAATATCTTTTTGTATAAATATATAGTTGTTTTATTGACTGAATAGATTCCCTATTTTTGGGAGATATAGAATGCCTGGGTTTCCACTATATAGTTTGTTTTTAATATGTACATTTTGTGTTTTATCTTAATTCTTTTTCCAACTCTGTGATTATCAGTGTATCCTGTGTTTACAGGACTATCAGTATAGGCTAATATATGAGAGCTGATTTGCCTACAATTGTCATTACAGTACTATATAAGCCTGGGAATATATTGATCTGGACTATCAAAAATAGAACATATTATCTCTATATTTACATTATTTAAAGTACTGTAATTCTGGCATTATGTAACAAAGTTAGAAAGCACTGTTTTATTCATTTCAGCGTTTTTCCAGGATCAATAGTATCCAAATAAAATTAGCTATTAAATTGCAATAAATTTGCTGGCATTCAACCCCATAACATGCAAAAGGAGCCAAGAAGCCAACGGGTACTAGAGAGGACCTGCAAGGGGCTAAAAGTCCAATCCATAGCACTGCAAATGCAAAAATACACACACTACTGTACATATAATAACAGGGAAAGTGATGTTAGGGATTAGAATTAGTAGCACAACATCCTCAAAATCGCAAATAGGCAATATTAAATATTTATTTCCGTGTTATATCAATCAATGTGTTAATACATATAATGGAAGGTGCATGTAAAAGAATATCATATATACGGCTTTATCTGGATTGCATTATTTCTGGAATTCGGGTCCTATCGTAATTCGTATTTGAAACCCCTAGGACTTTGTAATCCCACCTCCATTTTTTTGTGACGTAATTATGATCTCTGTTGTCATTGGCTCCATCTAAACCCGTAACTATGGGTTTGACTAATTGATCACATTCACAGCCGCGCAGACAACGTTCAGCAAATGGTTTAAGGGTTTGTGTCGCAAGCCCGTAGCACGAGCCCTGCTCGAATTTAATAGCTCTGTTACTCGGCCAAATTTCTAGCCCTCAGCTGTCCCAGGTCTCACGTTGCTCATACAGGCTTAGAATTTAATGTGGCTAATATGGCCCTATTCTATTAGTAGCTCACAAATGTCTCTAACCTTTAATTTTGGCTGTACATTTGTTTTTCTCTAAATGTTTAGATGTATTCTATGGACTTAAGCTTTCAATTTATGTCTCACAGCCTCTACATGTAAACCCTGCCTTTTTAAGTAGGATTTCAGTGGGCGTGACCATATGACCTGTCAATATTTAAGCAAGTCAGTAATTTACTTCTTAGACAGCCAATAGTAAATAAGTACGTCATTATGACATCAGTAAAACCTAGAAAAGTTACACATAATCTGCAGTCGGAGGTTGGGAAGAAATTAGTGGCAATAAGTAATAATTGCCTATCAGGTTCATAATCAAGCAATCTAACACTCAATAAAATGCGTTAGATCATCTGTTTTAGTCCATGTTGGTTTCATAATATGTATTAAGCCCTTGAGTCCCAGTATCGATATTACACAAAAATAACCTTTAAAATATTTTTAATTGCATATTCTACAGTTAAATACAATTTTATTCAATTGAGCCGTTCGGGAGAACTAGGCTTGGAAATGGAGGCTGTAACTTAATTTGCTATTTAATTGGCAACTCTTTGACTGCTCTGATTGAATTACGGGCTCTGAGCTGCGATTCATATGGATTTTTAAATTACAAGTTAATGCCCTCCAAGCCTTTGATCTTTCACGGCTGCAAGAGTTGGAAGCGCTAAAATCGTAAATCGCTATTCAATTGCTCCGATTCCCCCACACTAACCACCCTGTGTAGCCTGCAAGTAGCAAAAATTGAACCACAAGTTAATGGTACCAAGGAGGTATCGCAAAGGGCTTAAAAAGGGCTTCAAATCTGTGGTTTGCAAACTATGTGAGTCTTCTGATACTGCTAACCACCACTTAGCCAGACCGGACACCATTTCCCTCACAATTTCTGTATTAGAAAGAGGGGGAACTAAGTAACCAGAAGTGTATTAAGATATTGAGAGGTAAATCTTATGTTTTCTGTGCATTAATAGAGGTAGATGACAGTGAAAAGAAAAAGATAGTAGAGACAGAGAAAACAACACTGAGAGCAAATAGAAGAGAGAGGAGTACAGAGTATAGATGAGAGAGAAGAGATAAAGGAGAAAAAAGAGTGAAAGAATTTAAGATAAGAGACAGAGAAAAGACAGAAGAAAAGAAAGGAAGAGAGGAAAATAGAGAGGCAAAAAGGGAGCGATAATACATGGAGAAGAAGACAGAGCCAGGAAGAGAAGAATAGATGATGAGGAATAGGCAGGGAAAAAAAGGGAGAAGAGTGACTTGTAGAAACAGCATAAGACAATAACAGGAGAAGAAAAAGAGCAAAGAGGTAGAAGAACATGAATGGAGAGAAAAAAGTAGGGTAAGGGAGTTGGATAAAGGCAAGAGATAGACAGAATTGTGAGATAGGCAAGGATGGAGGAGTGAGAGAAGGAGCTGGTAAATATACAGGGTATGAGAGAGACAGAGGGTAGGAGAGAAAAATACAGGGAATTAAGAGAAAGAGGAGGAGAAATAAGAGTAAGAGGCAAATGGGAAAGATAATAAGACCGAGGATGAGAGATAGATGTGTTAGAGAGAGATGAGGGAAGGAGAGAAAGGGGTGAAGACAGGCAGCGGATGGAAGAGAAAGAGACAGTGGGGATTAGAGGAAGAGGGAATAGGGTGAATATGAGAAAAATAAAGATCTGAGAGAGGTAAATGTGGGGAGAGGCAGAGGGGGGAGATAAAGGTAGGGGATAATTTGGGATTTGATGGATTAGAGACAGAGAGGGGGTAGAGACAAATTAGGAGGAGGGAGAGAGAAATGAATAGGTGATATAGGGGAGAAGAGAGAGATGGGGTGATACAAGCGGGAAGGGAAGAAGGAAAAAGAGAAACATAGGAAAGGAGCGTCCAATAGAGGACAGGAGACTAATGAGAGAGAGAAAAAGATAGGGAGAAAATAACAGAGGGGATAGAGAGTGTGAGAGAGACAAAGATGGAAAGACTGTTAGAGTGAGAGAAGAGGGGGACAAAGTGAGGCATACAGAAAATGGGAGGGTAGTGAAAGAGACAGATGTGTTAGATACTTATAATGGGGAGAGAGTAACAAGGAGGTGAGACAGATTCATGGAGAGGGAGGAAGGGGGGACATGGGAGAATGTAGCAACAGGGTTAAGGTCATAGAGAGAAGAGAGAAACAGATAAGAAGAAATAAAAAGAGATTGGGGGGGAGAGGGTCAGGAGTGGGACAGGCAGAGAGGGACATAAACACAGCGACCAGAGGCAGACAGAAGAAGGGAGAGAAAGGCAGAGGGAAGAACAGACAAGAGGGGAAGGGTGAGGGAGAAAGAGGGGAAGAGAGACAGGGGAGAGAAAGATATAGGTAAGAGGAAGAGATAAGGGGCACGTAGATAAAATAATGATGTGGTAGAGACAGACATTGAAAGTGTGAGAGAGACAGTGGGAGGATATAGACAGAGGGTAAGAGAAATAGATGTTTAGAGAAAGAAGAGAGAGATGGCGTGAGAATTAGACTGTCTTTACAGACTAAATACGAGTGGAGAAATTGACTGAGAAAGCAGAGGAGTAGCAGAGACAGAGGATGAGAGGGACTGACTATGGGGGAGAGAAACAGGAGAAGGGATAGAAGGTTAGAAAGAGGTAGAAGATGGGGAGGAGTGAAAGAGAAAGCGGGGGACTAGAGACAGAAAAAGGGGAGACAGGGAGAGGGGAGACAGAGGGAACAGAGAAAAAGAATAGGGAGAGATGAACAAAACGGTGAGAAAAAGACAGGAAGGTCATAGGGGGCTGAGGATAAAGAGGTGAAGAACATGTATAGGGGTTAGGAAACATGGCAAGTAAGACTGGGAGATAAAGAGAGAGAGAGTGACAAAGGAGGGACAGATGTGGTGAAAGGAAGAGGGTGGAGAGAGGGAAAGAAATTGGCAGAAGAGGAGTGGGAAAGACATAGGAGAAGAAAAAGACAAGTGGTGGTACTACCACACTTTATTACTCCTTCCTCTAACTTTATTATTATGAATATACTGATTTCACTGCACTATACCCACGCATGGTTTACATATAGTACGTTATCTCTGGATATTCTAATACCATAATTCCTAAGTGATATTTGTTGAGAACGTTCCCATAATAACAAGAGTCTACATAGGATGTCAGTATCCGATATTAGGCATCAGAATTGTTTTTGTATTTATACTATTTTAATCGTCGGTTTTTAATTATGATTGGGCAAGAAATGTCTTATTATGTGTAAATAAGAGATACATTTTATTGCTACAGATGTATGCTTGTTTTTCTACATTCAATACAAGTAACATACACATTATAATTCTTAGGGAGATATTATCTACTAGTCCAAATAAGAAGATTTTCTTTCTCCTCTTGTTCCTACTGAGTTTACCATCCCGAGTGATTGTGTTATGGATTCTGGTTTGGACCCATAATGACTGTTACTTAGTTCAGATTTCTGCATGTTATTTGTTGGGTATTTAGGGTAATGCCAGTATAAACAAGTGTGATGTTCTTCTTTAGTTTTTATAATGCCATATTATTTAGCAGAATATTCAGTTATTAATTTATAGATATGATGCAAAATCAGAGGTAAAATTAAGAATGTTCTGAGTGACTGATCTTAGAGTAATGGCATTGACTGTGGGGGTCTTTTCAATTGTGGTGATTCTTTTGCTGATTCCCAGGTCTCAAGATTATGTCACATGATCTTGTGAGAGCTGCCGATCAGAGCAATCTGGAGCAGGAGGTAAGAGTAGGAAGAGGAACAGATTAAAGCGAGCTAATGCACGTTGTGATCTTTATCCTCCTGCTGCTAGACACCAGGGATAAGTTACCCACCTCTCTTAAAATATAGAGGAGAAAGGTTTTGTTGTGTATGTATACATATATATTTAAAACAAACCATCTAATCCTATGCCCTTGATGATGCCCCTTACTGTTTTGACCCCTAAAATACAGATAATACAATAAAAACACTAGCGTCTCCAATAATGCACCAAAATTAGTTCAGTCATTTTATCTGTAATCAAATACCTTTATTTTATTTTTATGTTGGTTACCTATAAGGATCAGTTTAAGAAATGTAGCACATTACATAAATATACAAATATAAACAATAGCTGCAAGAAAATTTGTTTAAACAATGTATTTATTATAAAAATATATCCTTAAATATGTGAATAATATAAACATTTTAACATAATATATAAAGAATTGGTACATTAACCATTCTATAATACTGGTGTTGTATTATAAAGTCTACAGCCACTCAGGGTGAATCTTCCTCTTTTTAAAAGGCACCACTGAATATTTTTGTGCGACTGTTAGTGCTTTCTTAGGAGGGTTATTGGGAGACCTCTCAGATTCTTCTTTCGGTCTTCCTGATTCTTCATCTGGAGTGATGCTTATAAGACTTATTTTCCTTTTTCTGGCATTATCATCAATAATCCCATTACTACCTTTCGAATACTCTTCAAGGTTTGTGGCAGGTCTCTTTCCTGGGTGATGTTTAGGAGTTGACTCTAATGCTAGAGAAGAATTTTCAGCACCATCGCCTTGGTTCTCTAATCCTTGGTCTTGAATAGATGGACATGAAGATATTTTATCACCCCAGACTCTGCTAAACAAAGTTTCATCAGTGGGACAGATAACCACAATGTCATCATCTGAAGGTTCTTCATAAAACTCCTCTCCACTGAACATATCTTCATTACTGGGAGGGACAACAACAAGATCATCTGGTGATTCCTTTATAGGAAAAAAAAACCTTGACCAGAAGCACAGTTCTGGGTCATCATCTTGATTCAGGATTGAATGAAGACACTTATGTGACTGAGAAAAGACCTTTAACTTAGCGTTATAGTCATCATGTTCTCCCAATTTTGTCTCTTCTGGTGGAATATTTTTAGACTTTAAAAGCAATTCATTGACCTTTTCAGGTCCCTGAAGATCATCCATGGTGACACTGCAACTTGGGTGAGACGTCTGTGGAGTTAAACCTGACACAATACAGTGTCTTCTAGTGTGACTAGATGTTCTCCAACACTGGTCTTCAACCTAAAGAGAATACGTCACAACTGGAAAGCAACCAGCCACTTACTGTCTTCTGGTAACTGCCGACCCAGGTGAGACAGAGCAGCTGTGTTACTCAGTCTCTGCGACAACCATGGAATTATTTATCTTCAAGCTTCTGTGATGTCAGCTGCAGGTGTAGTGACATCATCAACTGTTGAGTGAGCTATGGCATCTTCAAAATACACCTTAGTCTAAACTCCAATTCAATACACTAAGGGCCTCATTAAATTGTTCTAATTGTAGCCCGTAATAAAGCCTGCAAAAGTTACTGATATTAAATTGGCCACTTTTAGCTACTCACAATCTATTTGCGGGTTACAGGCTGATCTTTCAAGCCCACAAATGTTACAAGTGCTAAAATCACAAATCCATATTAAATTGCTACAAAACCCCAAGCCATCAAATGCTTTAAAACCTGTAAATAGCAAATGTAACAAAAAATATTACGAGTACTAGATAGGACTTGCAAGGGGGTTAAACACCTTTGTAACACTACAGAAGGAAATATAAATACACCACTGTATTTTAAAATACAGGAAATGGATCTAAGGCATTATAATAAATTGCAAAAAAATCTCAAGATCGCAATTTTTAAAAAAAAGTTTTATTTCTGTGTTATATTGATCTAGCAATCAATAGATTAATACATATCAAGGAACCCACATGCACTAGACCAGTAGATTTATCGATTTTTATACATTTCAACATTTCTGTAGAGTCAGATCGCAAATTGTACTTCTATACACCAATGATTTGTAGTTTAAACTCAATGTTTTATTGACATCATGATGACGGTCTCATTTGCTATTGGCTCTGTCTAAGCAGTAACTTAAGGGTTTGGCTCTGTCTAAGCAGTAAGTTACAGGTCTTGCTTAATTGACCAAGATCAGGCCCATAAGTACTACATATCAAGCCCTATTAAATTCCAATTCCAATTATTGAAATTTGCAGGAGTTACAGAGCGAATAAATTAGAAAAGGCTGAAACGACATGGCCGAAATCCAGATCCGTAAACATGCTTCGGCAGGTAGCATTTCTGTATGTGAACATGATAAATTATTCAAACCCGTAGTTATGGGTTTAGATGGAGCCAATAGTAAAAGAGACCATCATCATTACGTCACTAAAACATGGAGGTTACATTTCAATCACTTACGGTGTTGAAGTCCAAGTTGTGATCGGGCCCGCATTCCAGAAATAATGCAATATGAAAAAATAAAAAAACAAAAAATTCTAGTCTAATATATGTATGAAGAAAATGATTCCCGGGATTGATAAAACACAGAAATTAAACGTAAAAAATGTTTTTATTGCAGATTTGTGCGCTTGAGAATAATGTCCTATTAATTTTAATACTTTTCAGCTATTTCCCTGTAATTTAAAAAACAGTAGTGTGTATATATTTGCTTTTGCAATGCCACGTACAGGAGTTTAACCCCTTTGCGAGTTCTCTCTAATATCCGTAGGATTTTTGGCTACATTTGCCATTTACGGGTGTGACAACAATTGCGGGCTTAAGGAATTGTAGCAATTTAATAGCGATTTGCGATTGTAACATTTACCGGCTTGAAAGACCAAAGGCTTAGCTGGGTTGGAGTTACCACAGTTGTTTTACAGCCGATAACCTGTAGATTGTTTGCAGGTAGCTAAAAGAGGCCAATTTAACAGCCGTAACTTTTGCGGGCTCCTTTATGAGCCTCAGTTACTACCAATTTGGCAAATATAATAGGGCCCTATGTTTCACAGATTTACTTATATGCCAAGCAGGCAGTTCTGCTGCTACTGATGATACATATATATTATTTATAATTAAATGTTATTTTGTCCTTATACATCCATAAGGATTCTGTCCAGAGATCATTCTCAATAAAGTGACAGAATATGAAATTGGCAAATACAACTTCTGTGATGTAGAGTTTTCATGACTGCTCCACAAAATCTCACAGATGTGATACATTTAAAGGAACATTGTGGGAAGATTTTTTAGATGATTTGCAGAATTACACATAAAAATATGCAACACAAAAGTAGGTAAAATATTGGAAAGTACAGATCTACAAACTAGTCACAATATGTCAAAAATTGAAATTGTTTGGTATTTATAACTAAACATTTTTGGAGTTCTACACAACATCCAGAACTATAATTGCCATTAACGCATTATGAAAGACCATGCCTTAGGTGTCTAAGTACTAAAGCAATCATTTCATCTATTAATTTAATTAGCATACAAATACACTGATATATCAAGATTACATTTATAAAATCTTGGAAAAGGGACCTAGAAGTTGGGCTGGATGCTGATAAGTGGTCAGATATTTTTGAGGTAACATATAAGGACATAGAAATACATCTCTGACAGAGACATCATTAAAACATCTTCATAGAACATATTAAACATTTTCTAGACTTAATAAAAAGAGTTTCATTATTTCTTCCAATTGTTTTAGGAGGTATAATCAAAATGGTACGTTGATGTATGGGAATGCCCAGTATGGGATTAAATCAATTAAATTCTAAATCATGCTCTTAAAATGAACATTTATTCTACCCTGGGTTTGCCACTTCAGCTAAATTAGATGGATACAAAAAGATTTACATATTGGTCATCTTATACATCGAATAAATCATACTTTAACAATGGAAACCTGTCATTTAATATGATTTAATTACAATGGCTTTGTTCAAAATAAGTTAATCATCAGATTCCTTATCTAAATTAGGATGGGGAGATGATGGAAATGTTACTCTATTGAATTAAAACAGTATCAATATGTACTACAAATACAGTTCCTTGCAAAATTATTCAACCCCTTGACTTTTTATCTTGTTACATTACAGCCTCAAGTTCAATGTTTTGTTCTGAATTGTATGTGATGGATCAGAACACAATAGTCTAAGTTGGTGAAGTGAAATGAGAAAAATATGTACATAAAACAGTTTTTTAGAAATAGAAAACAGAAAATTGGCATGTGCGTATGTATTCAACCCCTTTGTTATGAAGCACATAAAAAGCTCTGGTGCAACCAATTACCTTCAAAAGTCAAATAATTAGTAAAATGATGTCCACCTGTGTGCAATATAAGTGTCACATGATCTGTCATTACATATACACATCTTTTTTGAAAGACCCCAGTGGCTGGAATACCTAAGCAAGAGGCACCACTAACCAAACACCCCAGGAGCACCATCAAATCTATCATAATCAAATGGAAAGAACAATGCACAAAAGCAAACCTGCCAAGAGACGGCCGCCCACCAAAACTCACGGACCTGGCAAGGAGGGCATTATTCAGAGAGGCAGCACAGAGACCTAAGGTAACCCTGGAGGAGCTGCAGAGTTCCACAGCAGAGACTGTAGTATCTGTACATAGGACGACAATAGTTGGGCTTTATGGCAGAGTGGCCAGAAGAAAGCCATTATAGAAGAAAGCTAAAATGGCATGTTTTAAGTTTGCATAAAGGTATGTGGGAGACTCCCAAAATGTATGGAGGAAGGTGCTCTGGTCTGATGAGACTAAAATGTAACTTTTCGGCCCTCAAAGAAAACGCTACGTCTGGTCAAACCCAAGCCATCACATTACCCAAAGAACACCATACATGTTTTTCATCAGCCAGGACTAGGAAACTGGTCAGAGTTGAGCAAAACCTGTACCACTCTGTGCGTAATTTGAGGCGAGGACGGAGGTTCACCTTCCAGCAGGACAATGACCCCAAACACACTGCTAAAGCAACACTTGAGTGGTTTAAGGGTAAACATGTAAGTGTGTTGGAATGACCTAGTCAAAGCCCAGACCTCAATCCATTAGAAAATCTGTGGTCAGACTTAAAGATTGCTGTTCACAAGCGCAAACCATCCAACTTGAAGGAGCTGGAGCAGTTTTGCAAGGATGAATGGGCAAAAATCCCAGTGTAAGATGTGGCAAGCTCATAGAGACTTATCCAAAGCAACTTGGAGCTGTGATTGCGTCAAAAGGTGGCTCTAAAAAGTTTTGACTAGTTATGCACATTGACTTTTTCTGTTATTTTGTCCTTTTTGTTGTTTGCTTCACAATATAAAAAAAATCTTCAACGTTGTGGGCATGTTCTGTAAATTAAATGATGCAAATTCTCAAATAATTTGTGTTAATTCCAGGTTGTGAGGCAATAAAACACAAAAACTGCCAAGGGGGCTGAATACTTTTGCCACTTCCATTACAATGATTTTTTCATATATGTTACTACACATACATACATAACTATTAGATGATTACAAAAAGATTACATATTGGTCATCATACATTGAATAAATCATAATGTAACAATGGAAACCTGACTAGTAGATATATTTAATATGATTTAAACACAATGGCTTTGTTCAGAATAAGTTAATTATCAGATTCCTTATCTAAATTAGGATGGGGTCATGATGGAAATTTTACTCTATTAGCCTTATTACTCTATACATTAGGCTAAAGGTTGTATTATGATTGAAAAGTGTTGGACAAAAGAGAACATGGAGAAAAATCAACATCTGATTGTAAAATGTTTGGTTAGGTTGAGATAATTAATGTGGCAAAGTATTATCTTACAATGGGGTGTTCGGGTGATAGGGTTAACTAAAAACAGTTTACCAAAACTATCAATCACTTACAAGCTGTAAAAAACTTTAACATTCACCTACACTCCAAATCAGTACTATAAAGCTGCCATCACCTAAGGGCATCTTTGATTATAAAGATTTATAAAATATTTCATAAGAAGGACATTTTAGATCTGGAAATGGTACAGAGGAGGGCCACACAACTAATAAGGGAAATGGAGGGCCTAAGTTATGAAGAAAGACTAACCAAATTAAACTTATTTTCTCTAGAGAAAAGGCGTCTAAGAAGAGATATGATTACCTTATATAAATAAATCCAGGGTTAGTATAAAGATTTATCAAGGAATTTTTCAACTGACAAGAGGACATCCCTTGAGGTTAGAAGTAAAAAGATTCCAGCCTAAAGAAAGAAAAGGGTTCTTCACAGTTTGGGTGGTTAATTTGTGGAATTCACTACCAGAGGAGGTGATGACAGCAGATTCGATAGATAACTTTAAAAGGGGACTGGATTTATTTCTAATTAAAAAGGGAATTCAGGGTTATCATGGATAATTAGAGAGGCAGTATTGATCCAGGGAGAAGTCCGGTCACCAGTGTCTGGAATCAGGAGGGAATTGATTTTTTTTTTTAGACAATTAATTAATAGTTATTTGCATATTGCAGATCAGAGGAGACCATCAAAGGTTGAACTTGATGGACTGGAGGTCTTTTTTCAACCTCCTATGGGACTATGTGACTATGGGATTTATATAAATTATAAAACAAGGGTAACAATGGAAATCTTAACCTCTTATACACCATAAAACATCTCTACTATAACATGTCGTTCTTCATGTTAAATTAGTATATATTTTTAATCGATTATATATATACAAAATGTGCCTTTGTGTGCACATTTGCATGTCCCTGCCAAGGTTCCCAGAATGCAGTATAATAACTGTATTTTTCAGAATTCTGGGAATGAAACAAGTTTTTTCTTTTAGACATTCAAATGTGAACACAAATGTACTATTCATTTACTATACAATTATATAAATTATTAATGGATGCACAATGATAGTAAGAAATTATTATAAAAAAATCAAGAGTAACAAATAGAAAATACTTTAGTCATAAATTAACAACAGGCTGAGTATTAGATGAACCCACCAGCACACTACACTTATATAAAAATATAGGCAGTATAAAGGAAAGTATCCAACAATATATTTGTACAAAAAGCACACATGAGATAATACACAAATTAATAGAAGGTATACAAGGAAACAATGGGTGAACAGCATAAAATTAAATATAAATGATAAATTAATAATATTAGGAAATATAACTATGATAAAATATACATCCCCATGCCTTACACCTGATTAATGATGGAAACTGTTACGCCCGGTAAGTTTCGGGGACTACGCTCACACCAAATCTCTCTCTCTATGGGTCGCAACAGTTTTTTCAGATCTCAACACCAGCAAGACACTTCAGATGACAGCATCATTCCTGATGAGTCAGGCACCATCAGTCCTTTTCTTAGGATCTAAGAATTACACACCATGTACCTTTGATTAGTACAATTAGACTCCGACACCACCTTTGTTTAGTGTGTCCAAAATCAGTCTGGCACTTCTTTATTTTTCAAAACACATTTTCAGATGATACAAAACACCAAAGAATTCCCCCCTGTTCTAGCCCAACCTCCTAGGCAAATAGATTGCTATCCCCCCTCACCCACATGATTTCCAGATGTTTAGAGGGGTCTGGCTTTCTTGTTCTCATTACACATTTTATCTCTCATAAAACTAGCTCCCACCTTCATAACTAAAGCCAGAGCCTTCACATGTGGCCGACCGCAGGGCCATATAATTCTTTAAATTTTGTAACCCTTTGTCACATACTGTAAGTGACTGCATTAATTTTATTATTTAAGCATAGCCCACTATCCTATTTCTAACACAGATACAGTATTCCAATGTTAATCAATGACAGCACCACATGCACTTATTACATCCATGATATAACTACATGTATGCATTACACCCAGGATATAACTGTTAATCAAGTTGTTAGTACCTTTTAACCACACACTGATTAACCCCAAACAGTCCAGTGGGCCCTTCTGTTCATAACAGATACATAATAAATAAATCATTTGATGAAATATAATTCATATTAAAGGATGAACATTTTAAAATAGAGTGAAAAATGAAGTAAACATTTACTCCAGTTATACCTATGAGAATAAATGTCCGGATGAATATAAATACAAATGCAAACATAAATATACATATATGCATGTACAGATAGATATAGGTAATATAATATAATTTGACATTAAAAAAATGATGTTACCTAAAATAAAATAAATGTACTCCCATTTCTCCCAAAATAGAGGAAAACGTTAAATTGATTTGTCATTCAACAAACAAATAGGGACGCGATAGGAATATCCCTATATCTATATTTGTATATACACTCATTTGCCCTGAGTAATACAATCATGGTTATACATATAAAAGATGGTACATGAACACATCTATATCTATAACTACAAGTATTGGTATATAAAAACACCCCTTTATAAGTAGAGTGCACAGATTTGAATATATACAGTACTTAGCAGCATGTTATCACTTACACAATGTATTCTGATTTGCAGTTAGTAAAATGTTAGATTTATACTTTTTATATTTACTAGTATATACAGTGCCTTGCTAAAGTATTCACCCCCCTTGGCCTTTTTCGTGTTTAGTTGCCTCACAACCTGGAAATTAACATGGATGGTTTGAGGATTTGCATCATTTAATTTGCAGAACATACCCACAACTTTGAAAATAACAGAAACAGTAAATGTGCATAACTATTCACCCCCCTATAATTGTAGAACCACCTTTTGCAGCAATCACAGCTCCAAGTCGCTTTGGATAAGTCTTTATGAGCTTGCCACATCTATGTACAGATACTCCAGTCTCTGCGTTTTAACTCTGCAGCTCCTTCAGAGTAACCTTAGGACTCTGTGCTGCCTCTCTGATTAATTACCTCCTTGTCTGGTCCGTGAGTTTTTTGTTGGGCAGCCGTCTCTTGGCAGGTTTGCTGTTGTGCCATGTTCTTTTCATTTGGTTATGATGGAATTGATTGTGCTCCTGGGGATCATTAAAAATGAATATTTTTTTATAACCTAACCCTGACTTTTATTTCTCAACAACATTGTCCCTTACCTGTTTGGAGAGTTCCTTGGTCTTCATGGCAGTGTTTGGTTAGTGGTGCCTCTTGCTTAGGTGTTGCAGTCTCTTCAGCCTTTCAAAAAAGGTACAGTATGTATATGTAATGACAGATCATGTGACACTTAGATTGGACATCATTTCACTAATTGTGTGACTTCTGAAGGTAATTGGTTGCACCAGAGGTTTTTATGGGCTTCATAACAAAGGGGGTGAATACATACAATTTTCTGTTTTCTATTTCTAAAAAATAGTTTAATGTATATATTTTTCTCATTTCACTTCACCAACTTAGACTATTGTGTTCTGATCCATCACATACAATTTAGATTTACAAAACATTGAACTTAAGTCTGTAATATAACAAAGTAGGGGGGGTAATACTTTTGCAAGGCACTTTATAAATATATATATATATATATATATATATATATATATATATATATATATATTGTTTGTTGACTTGATAAAGAGAGGCATTATCTCTCGCAAGCTCGTTGCTTTATTATGAATATGTTTTTCCAATAAAAAAGGTATCACTATTCACTGCAATACTCTGATTATTCAACTGGATTACTGGACATTCACGGCTACCTCACTCTTTATAAAGTCCAAAATAAAATTGTGCCACTGATAATATAATTACAATATCATCTACATACATTGGCCATAGAATGATATCACTTGAAAAAGGATTATGTTCCCAAATATACCTATCCTCCCATAGTCCGATATACAAGTTGGCAAAGCTGGGAGCAAACTTAGTACCCATAGCTGGGTTTTCTGTAAGTGAAAGTAATTTTTAAACATGAAATAGTTATGGTATAAGATAAACAGAATGGAGTCCAGGATGAAATCTGCTTGTGATGGCTCTACATTTTGTATTTATCCAAATCATATTTAATGGCCGCAATCCCCAAATCGTGGGGGAAAGAGGAGTACAAGGTGGATACATCCAATGAGATCCAGCAAACAACTGTCCTTCCATTCCTGGTTTGCTAGTACTTCCAGGAGATGGGTCCTCTAGACTGATCAATGCCCTTTAATATAATCAATATATTGGCTATACATTACTGTGTTGATTGTTGAATTACACCTATTTTGAATAAATAAATGTACCTGATCCTCATCTACAAACAGTGCTAACCAAAGTGAATCATGGACAATCATCTGCCATGACCATTAGTAAAGTTGTGTAATTTCAGAAGGAATGCTTCACTGTGACCACAATTAGTTAGCCAGGAGTGCTATTACTATCTCAAAATGCAACAGTTGAGGCACACTGATATCACATTTCATTGGTATGTAGGTGTTATCTAAACAAAACTGATTACAATGATCACATGACTTGTAAACATGTACCCATTTGTATTGATGTGAGATAAAGACCATTAGCCATAATGTCAGACAATGATCAGACAAATGATTCTGCTATCATCATGTTAAGAAGATGACATGCAACTGTATCACATGTATAACTACTGGGTGTGATTAGCAGATGCTAATAGGACTAAGCAAGTCAACAGCCATGCCATTATTGATAATACAGTCATGTTCTTTAGAGATGATATGCATAGTCATATATGGCATTTAAGATCATTCTGCTGGAGGGAATGTCAGTGATCAAATGCATGATAGGCACTGGGTTTATAGTTTACTTACATTATATGATAGCACTGCTTGATAATAACGAACAGAACTTAATGGATGTGAGATTTGCCTAATATGAAATAAAACCCCAAAATTAAATCAGTAAAGGCGATAATAACAGAAATAATAAACAAATAGTGTGTGAGTTACTTTTATTATATGAACAACTAGCGACTTGCCCGTAAAAAATTACAGCAATAAAATTTGAAGCCTGGCAATGCTGTTTGCCACACATTGGGAGGCTCTCACTCCCTCTCACTTGCTGGGCTCCCAATGAGCTCATACAGTGCCTCTCCCCTCTCTTCTCTACGGTCCTCTATCGCTTATTCCAGGTTGCGGCATACAAGTCCATCACTCATGTCGGTCCTCGCGATGAGCATCTTTGTGGGTTAATGGTGAGCCTATACCCACCCCTGTGTGTATCCCCCCTCTCCCTTCCACACCTCCCCTTCTACTGTGTCTCTTCCATTGCCCTCTTTCTCCCCTGTGTCTCTTCCCCCCTCTTCCTCCCCCTGTCTTTTCCCACTCTCCCTACCCTGTGTCTCCTTCCCCCATCTCCCTCCCCTGAGTCTCATTCCCTCCAATCTTCCTCACCTGTGTCTCCTTTCCCCCTCTCCTATGTCTCTTCCCCCCTCCATCCCCTTGGTACCTCCCTCCTCTCACTCCCCTGTGTTTCTCCCCTCACTCTTTCCCCCCTCTCCCTTGTGTCTCTTCCCCCTCTCCTTCCCGTGTCTCTTCCCCCATGCATGTTTCTCCCCGTCTCCGTGTCGCCTTTGTGCCTCTCTCTTCCTCCATCCTGTGGCTGCCCCAGGTACGCATAACATGCATCTTCATCCCCGGTGCAACACCCGCCCCCCTGGCATAACGCGCGCCCGCCCCCGGCACACTATGCATTGTAACGTGGAAATAAAGCATGGCTCTCCGTGGGGCTCGCAATAAGCACCTTCGGCACCTCTTCCCCTTCTACATTATGGGCCTAGCGAGGAGCGCCTTTGGCGCTCCTTGCGGGCCCCTCAATGAGCAGCTTTGCTGCTCATTGCAAGCCCCTCTACATTGTGGGCCTCGTATTCGGATAGTTGTTCGTAATTGTGAGTTTGGCTATTACGCATGCGCATGCCCGTAACTTTTAACATATCATAACCAACAAACTTGCAATTACGACAACTATATATATGACTAGCGACTTGCCCGTCAAAAATTACGGGGCAATACATTTTAAAGCCACGGGAATGCTGTATGACACACAATGTAAACCGTTTTGTACCGTGAGGACCTTCAGTGCTCATTGCGAGGCTTGCGCTGAGCTCCTTTGGCGCTCATTGCGAGCCTTTCCTATCGTGTACTTTTGGTCCTCTGAGCACCTTCATGAATCATGATAAAGAAAGATATATATTTGTATGTATATGTAGTTAAGTAATAATGAATGATTTATTCAATAAATGAATATACTTTACTTATTTCAAATGAATATATGCAGCGAGCAATAGGCTGTAGAGCTAACAATCTGTTTGTATTTTCCACCAGATAGAATATACATTTTAAGTGTGTTAAATTGGCATTCCACCTCACTCAAAGACGTCCTGGCTGTTGCCCCATGCTGTCTGTGATGTTTGTGTAATTTTTTGGAATGTATTTAGTGTATTTTTATTGTTTATTTGTTTTAGTTTTTCGTCCATTAATCTCGTATTTTTTGCGTCTCTTATCTTTTTTTTTCTAAGTCCCGCATTTGTCAACCGCTTGCACGCCAAGGTTATCCCGCTTTTAGGAAGTGTTTTGCAGCTAACTCCCGCGTGTTTCATTGTCTTTGCCCTGAATGCAATTATGTATTTTAATTTGTAAAGTATACAAAAAACTGCCAACAATAGCACCCAGGGGCGTAGGAGCCAAAAATAATTCTGGTGGTTAAAGTTTAAAGAAATGTAGATCTGAGTGGCTTGCCACAAAAAATGACACTGTGCCTCTGTAAATCATCTAGGAGCTGAAACCCTACTATAAAGAACTATGCTATCATATAATATAATATAATAATAATATATTTAATTTACACACATTCTAAGGTTCATAAAATGTAATCCCTTGCACCCATGTTTGTTCTCACCTTATATGACATATAGCCGCAGTAAATTCCCCTAATGTGTAAAACCACAGTAGGCCACAAGCCCGTATAGCAAACCACTGCCGATCTGGAGGTTTGGAGCGAGAAAAGCCTACGAGACGAGAAAAAGTTGATCAGGAAAAAACCCATACTCACATACTCCTTTGTACTTTGAAACCAGTTGTAATACCAACACAGTCCTCTGGTTATTTTCTCATTATTAGAGTTTATTTAGAAAAAATGTGTGTCAGTAGCAAGAACACCCAAAATGGCTGCCACCGACTCACTCACTGAATTGAACTGAACAGAAAATGTAAACAACACAGCTTTTATACTCGTTTACATAAGACAATGAGATAATCCATCTTCCCCCATCTAGCAACATGGTACTGCCCACTAACAGCCAATGACAGTTTATTTACATATGGAATCCAATAAAAATATAATACATACTTTGGTAAAATCTGTGCATATATCTATACACATATAATACACTTGTGCGCAGTAAATAATGCTTATTAGACCATGGGGATGACTGAAAATACATATTTGCTATGACTAAGAGCTTGTGCACTGTCTCTAACTGAAAGTGCTAAGTCATGGGTCATGTAGACTTAACCATTTCATAACTTATGTCTTACAAAAATGAAAAATAATGGTTCACAGACCACATCCCAGCCAAATATCCCACTAACTGGAAAGAGTGATATTTTTATATATATATATATATATATATATATATATATATATGTATATATATATATATATATATATATATACGCTAAAAATGTAAGGATATGTGTATTTTTTTCCTCAACAAAGTCAACTGTGGGTCCCCTTTGTTCTGTCAAGCCTGTAACCGCTATATACCAATTAAGATATTAAATTGCAATAAATTCACTGGCATTCAACCCTGAATCATTCAAATGGAGCCAAGAAGCCAACAGGTACTAGAGAGGACCTGCAAAGGGCTAAAAGTCCAATCCATAGCACTACTTTACATATAATAACAGGGAAAGTGATGTTAGGTATTAGAAGTATTAGCACGACATTCTCAAGCTCACAATTTGGCAATATTAAATATTTATTTAATTTTTAATTTCTGTGTTATATCGATTCCGGTAATCAATGTGTTAATACATATAATGGAACTCGCATGTAATAGGATATCATATTTATATCTTTATCTGCATTGCATTATTTCTGGAATGTGGGTCAGATCGTAATTCGTAATTGAAACCCCTAGGACTTTGTAATCCCACCTCCATTTTTTTGTGACGTAATTATGATCTTTGTTGTCATTGGCTCCATCTAAACCCGTAACTATGGGTTTCACAGCCGCGCATCCAACGTTCTGCAAATGGTTTAAGGGTTTGTGTCGCAAGCCCGTAGCTCACGCCCTGCTCAAATTAAATAGCTCCGTTACTCTGCCCGCAGCTGTCGCAGGTCTCATGTTGCTGATACAGGCTTAGAATTTAATGTGGATAATATAGCCCTATTCTATTAGTAGCTCACAAATGTCTCTAACCTGTAATTTTGGCTGTACAATTGTTTTTCTCTAAATGTTTAGACGTATTCTATTGACTTAAGCTTGCAATTTATGTCTCACCTTCTCTACATGTAAACCCTGCCTTTTTAAGTAGGATTTTAGGGGGCGTGATCATATAACCTGCCAATATTTAAGCAAGTCCGTAATTCACTTCTTAGACAGCCAATAGTAAATGTGTAAGTCATCATGACATCAGTAAAACCTAGAAAAGTTACACATAATCTGCAGTCGGAGGCTAGGAATAAATTAGTGTCAATAAGTAATAATTGCCTATAAGGCTCATTATCAAGCAATCTAGCACTCTATTAAATGCAGTTTTAGTCCATGTTGGTTTCATGATATGTATTAACCCCTTAACGTTAGGTCTTAGAATTAATAGCACACCATTCTCAAGCTTGTAAAACGGCCCCAAAAATATTTTATTCTAAGTTTAATCTCTAATATACTATAATGAAACTCCCATGTAATAGAATATCATATTTATGGCTCTATCGAAATTGCATTATATCTGGAATGTGGGTCCAATCGTAACTCATAATTCAAGCCCATAGGACATCCATGAAAAATGGAGGTTGGATTTCAAAGTCCTAAGGGCTTGAACCACGAGTCACGATGGGACCCAGATTCCATTGGCTGATTCTAACCAAGAGTTACGGCCTTGCATCTGCGATCATGTTCAAACTGGCAAATGCTACTTTCGATAGCATGGTTTGCGATGTTCACAATCGGGCCGAGACTTTCGGCCCCGGCCAATTGAATAGCACCATAAGTTGCGCCTGTTGCTGCCTTGCAGCAGGCCCGCAGACATACGGCCTACTCTGATTGAGCTATTGACTCCAAAATGATTGAGGCTCAATGTCTTTCCATACCTTCCCATGCATTTAAAGTATAATAGTATGTGTTTCATTGCTGTTAGAGCTCTAATAAGTGCTAGAAAAAGCCCTTGTGAGTTCTGTTTAGTATTTGTAATATTTTAAACAGAAACGTGATACTTTTTTCAATTGCGAGTTAGACTTATTTGCAAACTAGAACTACGGGTCTAATAGAATATCGATTTCTTTTTTTTTGTAACTTGAATTATTTAGAGCTCGTAATATTCGAGTTCTGCTAAAACCAATGGAGTTCTAAGGCCGGTTTTGCATCTTTGGCTGGCCAATAGTGATTATGGATGGGGAACTTGTAATCTCATTGCAAGTAGCTAATAGAATATGTGTCAATATTAAAAGTTAATGTAAGTGTGTAAACATTTACAAATTGGGCAATAGAATAGGGCCCATAGTCTCCATCATTACTACACTGGTTCACCGGTCTAAAATCTGTGGTTTGCAAGCTCTGTGAGTCTTCTGATACTGCTAACAGCAACTGATCCAGACCGGACACCATCTCCCTCTGTATTAGAAAGAGGAGGAACTAAGTAACCAGAAGTGTCTTAAGATACTGAGAGGTAAATCTTAGGTTTTCTGTGCATTAATAGGGGTAGATGACAGTGAAGAGAAAAGGATAGTACAGACAGAGAAAACAACATTGAGAGCAAACAGAAGAGAGATGAGTACAGAGTATAGATGAGAGAGAAGAGATAAAGGAGAAAAAGAGTGAAAGAATTTAAGGTTTGAGAGAATAGCACAAAGAAGAAAAAACAAGAGGCAAAAACAAGTAAAGTAGTTAAGAGACAGAGAGAAGACAGAAGAAAAGAAAGGAAGAGAGAGAGAAAAACAGAGAGGCAAAAAAGAGCAAAAAGGGAAGGAAGAGCAGAAAAGATCATGAGGAATAGGCAGGGAAAAAAGGGAGAAGAGAGACTTGGAGAACAGAAGATTGGAAGAGAATATTTTGAGACAACATAACACAATAACAGGAGAAGAAAAAGAGCCGAGAGGTAGAAGAACATGAATGGAGAGAAAAAAGTAGGGTAAGGGAGTTGGATAAAGGCAAAAGACAGACAGAAGTTTTAGATAGATGAGGATGGAGGAGTTAGATAAGGAGCTGAGAAATATACAGGGTATAAGAGAGACAGAGGGTAGGAGAGAAAAATAAAGGGAATTAAGAGAAAGAGGAGGAGAAATAAGAGTAAGAGGCAAAAGGGAAAGATTTTAAGACCGAGGATGAGAGATAGATGTGTTAGAGAGAGATAAGGGAAGGAGAGAAAGGGGTGAAGACAGGCAGCGGATGGAAGAGAATGAGACAGTGGGGATTAGAGGAAGAGGGAATAGGGTGAATATAAGAAAGATAAAGATCTGAGAGAGGTAAATTTGGTGAGAGGCAGAGGGGGAGAGATAAAGGTAGGGGATAATTTGGGATTTGATGGATTAGAGGAGCGTCAGACAGAGGACAGGAAACTAATGAGAGAGAAAAAAAGATAGGGAGAAAAAAACAGAGGCGACAGAGAGTGTGGAGAGAGACAGAGGGAAAGACTGTTAGAGTGAGAGAAGAGGGGGACAAAGTAAGGCATACAGAAAATGGGAGGGTAGTGAAAGAGACAGATGTGTTAGATACTTATAATGGGAAGAGAGTAACAAGGAGGTGAGACAGATGCATGGAGAGGGACAGGAGTAATGGGGGGGAGGCATGGGAGAATGCAGCAAAGGGGTTAAGGTCATAGAGAGAGGAAAGAGACAGATAAGGAGAAATAAAAAAGAGATGGGGAGGGGAGAGGGTCAGGAGTGGGACAGGCAGAAAGGGAAAGAAACACAGCGACCAGAGGCAGACAGAAGAGTAGAGAGAAAGGCAGAGGGAAGAACAGACAAGAGGGGAAGGGTGAGGGAAAAGAGGGGAAGAGAGACAGGGGCGAGACAGATATAGGTAAGAGGAAGAGATAAGGGAGGGGACATAGATGAAAGAATGAGGGGGTAGAGATAGGCAGTGAAAGTGAGAGAGAGAGAGTGGGAGGATATAGACAGAGGGTAAGAGAAATAGATGTTTAGAGAAAGAGCAGAGAGATGGCGTGACAATTAGACTGTCTTTACAGACTGTATGGGCGGGGAGAGACTGACTGAGAAAGCAGAGGAGAGGTAGAGACAGAGGGTGAGAGAGACTGACTAAGGGGGAGAGAGACTCACTAAAGGGGAGAGAGACTGACTAAGAACGAGCGATAGAGACAGAGGATGAGAGGGTTTTACTATGGGGGAGAGAAACTGTAGAAGGTATGAAGGTTAGAAATAGGCAGAAGATGGGGAGAGGAGTGAAAGAGACAGTGGGGGACTAGAGACAGAGAAAGGGGAGACAGAGGGAGCCGAGACAAAGAATAGGGAGAGAGAAACAAAATGGTGAGAAAAAGACAGGAAGGTCATAGGGCTGAGGTTAGAGAAATGAAGAACATATATAGGGGTGAAGGAACAAGGCAAGATAGACAGGGAGATAAAGATAGAGAGAGAGAGTGACAAATTAGAGACAGATGTGGTGACAGGAACAGGGTGGAGAGAGGGAAAGAGCTAGGCAGAAGAGGAGTGGGAAAGACATAGGAGAAGAAAAGGACAACTGGTGGTACTACCACACTTTATTACTCCTTACTCTAACTTCATTATTATGAAAATATACTGATATCACTGCACTATACCCATGCATGATTTACATATAGTACGTTCTCTTTGGATATTCTAAGAGGTACCATATTTCCAGAGTGATGTTTGTTGGGAAGATTCCCATAATAACAAGCGTCTTCATGTGATGTCAGTAACCGATATTAGGCAGCAGATTTGTTTGTGTGTATATACTATTTTAATCGTCATTTTTTAATTATTATTGGGCAAGAAATTTCTTATTATGTCGAAATAAGAGATAAGATTTATTGCTACAGATGTATGCTTGTTTATCTCCATTCAATACAAGTGATGTACACATGATAACCCTTGGGAGATATTATCTACTAGTACAAATAAGAAGGTGTTCATTCTTCTTTTGTTCCTACTGAGTTTACTATCTCCAGAGATTGTGTTATGGTTTCTGGTTTGGACCTATAATGACAGTTACTTAGTTCAGATTTCTGCATGTTATTTGCTGGGTATTTAGGGTAATACCAGTATAAAGCGCCATATTATTTAGCAGAATATTTAGTTATTTATTTATAGATATGATGCTAAATAAGAGGTAGTTCCTGCATAGTTTTTATTGTAACAATAATTAGCAAAAAGTACATCTAAAGTAAATGGGCATAAGGCACTACAAATATATATTAGTTGAAGAAGAGTGTTTCATAATTCCATATATTAACCCTTTAGTTACCAGAAATGTCTGCATTTTAGCTCTTCTTGACAGCTATGTTGTTTGCACCGGAAGAGATGAGTTTAAAGGACAATCCATTTATGTGAATAACTTATTATGGGAGATCCAAGGAGTATCCAATGGCACATGTGACAAGCAGCTCAGAGCATCAATTACACTGATATTTTCAGCTACTTGTCACATGTGATTAAGAATGTTCTGAGTGACTGATCTTAGAGTAATGGCATCCACTGTGAGGGTCTTTTCAG
Organism: Discoglossus pictus; assembly: GCA_027410445.1. Classification (NCBI taxonomy): domain Eukaryota; kingdom Metazoa; phylum Chordata; class Amphibia; order Anura; family Alytidae; genus Discoglossus; species Discoglossus pictus. The sequence goes on from CM050167.1 coordinate 90,222,003, forward strand.
TTCTGGTTATTCTTTTGCTGATAGCCAGGTCTCAAGATTATGTCACATGAATTTATTGACTTGATTGAGACCTACTATAGATCTCCCAAAGCAAGTTTGAAACTCCCAGGCGATTCCATAGCGCAAATTGAGGTACAAAGGGGCACCAGACAGGGATGCCCCCTCTCACCCTTACTATTCGCCCTAGCAATAGGGCCGCTAGCGCAGTCTATACAGTACAATCTAACCCAAATATCCAGAGGATCCAGATTGGACATCATCACTTCAAATGCAGTCTCTTTGCGGATTATTTCTTAGGTTCACTCACGAAACCTACCACCTCCATAGCGGAGCTACTAAGAATTTTTACCCAGTTTGGAAATCTCTTGGGACTCAAAATAAATGTGGCTAAGTCGGAAGCACTAGGTATTGCACTCTCTCAGACAGAGATGCAATATCTTAAGCAACATTTTGATTTCTCCTGGCCTAAATCACATATTAAATACTTGGGGGTGGCCATTACTGGTAAATTAGCAGATTTATATAAAACAAATTATTTACCCTTGTACAAGGAGCTGATGCTGGATCTACAGAGATGGGCGAAAGGTAGAATCTCATGGCTAGGCAGGATTCATGCGGTTAAAATGAATGTTCTTCCCTGGCTTTTATATTTATTCCGCACACTTCCGATCCCAGATGTTTATAGGGATCTCGAGAGGTTTCAAAATCAGATCTTTAGATTCATATGGAACTACAAGCCCTCGAGGATTTCCAAAGCTACCATATACACAGATAAAACCAAAGGGGGGCTCTCATGCCCCAACTTGTATTATAAAGCGGCACAGCTCTCATTTATCCCCCCTGCGCACTCCTCTCAACACCGATCTTTATGGGTTTTTATAGAAAACCTGCAGATGCTTCCATACTCATGAGACACCATTCTATGGCTTTCTAAGCCAAGTAATATTCTGGGGAAAATAAAGAACCCAATGATCAAGCATTCATTAGCGATATGGACAGGGGTGACCCGTTCGTCAGCATCACCCCTATCATTCCTAACCCACTTCTAACTATACAGCTAACCCCAACATCTAAACATTGGTGGAACTCCAGGAGGTTATTAACTGTTGGGGCCTGGTACCAAGAAGGGGCAGTGGTTACCTTTGAATATATGAGGGACAAATATGACTTACCTTTAACAGAACACTACACATTCTGCAGGTTGCAACATTTTGTAGGTTCCACAATAAATTCTTTAGGGGCCCCGGAAACCAATTGGCTAGTTGGAATTTGTAGGAATCTTCCAATGTCGAGCAATATTATAAGCTTAATATATGATGCATTTAATGAGACCCCAAAGTCACTAAAAACTAAATATATGCAAATATGAGAGGAGGACCTGGGATACACTCTGGACCAAACTGTTTGGGAACAGAGCTGGCGCAGCCTTACCAGAGGAACATTAAACTATAGTGTGTTGGAGACATCAATTAAGGTCCTACACAGAATTTATCACACACCAATTAAACTCTTCATAGTCAATGGAAACCGATAGTATTACTCTGGAGTCCAGCACAAGCACAAGCCGTTAAGTCATATGCGAGGTCGGGGGGATCGCCCTGGGGGAGGTGGACGGAGGTAAGAAATACTGGACATCATCTTTTTTCTTCCTGGTGAATCTATGAAGGAATTGTTTTATGATTTATTTAACTATTGAATTACTTATTTTAATTTGAATTTTTTTATTTTGTATTCCTTTCCCCAGTTGGGAATGGGACTGTACCACAGTTATTAGTTGGAGAAACCATGATATGTTAAAGTAAAAAAAAAAAAGTAAAGTATAGGCTTTGGCAGATGGCTCTCCGGAGAGGGCACTATGAAAATAATAATCTAAGGTAATAATCTCTAGATTCGCAGGTACGAAGTACAAAATGGAATTTTTATATGTGAAAGTTGTACCTATGTGATACGGATGTATATTCTTTGTGATGTGATTTACCATTGCCTAATAAAAATTACTTGTTAAAAAAAAAAAAGTAAAATATTTTGGTATTTATAACTAAACATTTTTGGAGTTCTACACAACATCCAGAATTATAATTGCCATTAACGCATTATGAAAGACCATGCCTTAGGTGTCTAAGTACTAAAGCAATCATTTCATTCATTCATTTCATTAGCAAACAAATACACTGATATATTTATTTTATTAATATTATTATTAAAAAATCTTGGAAAAGGAACCTAGAAGTTGGGTTGGATGCTGATAAGTGGTCAGATATTTTTGAGGTAACATATAAGACATAGAAATGCATCTCTGACAGAGACATCATTAAATATCTTCATAGAACATGTTAAACACTTTCTAGACTTAATAAAATAAGTTTCATTATTTCTTCCAATTGTTTTAAGAGGTATAATCAAAATGGCACATTGATGTATGGGAATGCCCAGTATGGGATAAAATCAATCAAATTCTAAATCAGGCTCTTAAAATTAACATTAATCCTGAACCAGTATATTCTACCCTGGGTTTGCCACTTCCGTTAAGTTAGATGGTTACAAAAAGATTTACATATAGGTCATCTTATACATTGAATAAATCATACCTTAACAATGGAAATCTGTCTAGTAAATACATTCAATATTATTTAAACACAATGGCTTTGTTCAGAATAAGTTAATCATCAGATTCCTTATCTAAATTAGGATGTGGGCATGATGGAAATGTTACTCTATTGAATTAAAACAGTATCAATATGTACTACAAATACAGTGCCTTGCAAAAGTATTCACCCCATTGACTTTTAACCTATTTTGTTGCATGACAGCCTCAAGCTCAATGTTTTGTTAATCTGAATTTTATGTGATGGATCAGAACACAATAGTCTAAGTTGGTGAAGTGAAATGAGAAAAATGTATACATAAAACTGTTTTTTAGAAATAGAAAACAGAAAATTGGCATTTGTGTATGTATTTACCCCCTTTGTTATGAAGCCCATAAAAAGCTCTGGTGCAACCAATTACCTTCAGAAGTCAAATAATTAGTGAAATGATGTCCACCTGTGTGCAATCTAAGTGTCACATGATCTGTCATTTCATATACACACCTTTTTTGAAAGGCCCCAGTGGCTGCAACACCCAAGCAACAGGCGCAACTAAAGAAACACTGCAGTGAAGACCAAGGAACTCTCCAAACAAGTAAGGGACAATGTTGTTGAAAAATACAAGTCAGGGTTAGGTTATAAAAAAATATCTAAATCTTTGATGATCCACCTGGCAAGGAGGGCATTATTTAGAGAGGCTGCACAGAGACCAAAGTTAACCCTGGAGGAGAGGCAGAGTTCCACAGCAGTGACTGGAGTATCTGTACATACGACGACAATAAGCAGTACGCTCCATAGATTTGGGCTTTATGGCAGAGTGGCCGAAGAAGAAGAAAGCCTTTACTTTCAGCAAAAAACAAAATGGCACGTTTTGAGTTTGCAAAAAGGTATGTGGGAGACTCCCAAAATGTATGGAGAAAGGTGCTCTGGTCTGAGGATACTAAAATTGAACTTTTCGGCCATCAAAGAAAACTCTACGTCTGGCACAAACCCAACACATCACATCACCCAAAGTACACCATCCCCAAAGTTAAACATGGTGGTGTCAACATCATGCTGTGGGGATGTTTTTCAGCAGCCGGGACTGGAAAACTGGTCAGAGTTAAGCAAAACCTGTACGACTCTGTGTGTAACTTAAAGCTACGACAGAGGTTCACCTTTTTGCAGGACAATGACCCCAAACACACTGCTAAAGCAACACTTGAGTATTTTAAGGGTAAACATGTGTTGGCATGGCCTAGTCAAAGCCCAGACCTAAATCCAATACAAAATCTGTGGTCAAACTTAAAGATTGCTGTTCAAAAGCGCAAACCATCCAACTTGAAGGAGCTGGAGCAGTTTTGCAAGGAGGAATGGACAAAAATCCCAGTGGTAAGATGTGGCAAGCTCATAGAGACTTATCCAAAGCGACTTGGAGCTGTGATTGCCGCAAAAGGTGTCTCTATAAAGTATTGACTTTAGGGGGGTGAATAGTTTTGCACATTGACTTTTTCTGTAATTTTGTCCTTTTTGTTGTTTGCTTCACAATAAAAAAAAAACATCTTCGAAGTTGTGGTTATATTCTGTAAATTAAATGATGCAAATCCTCAAACAATCCATGTTAATTCCAGGTTGTGAGGCAATAAAACACGAAAAATGCCAAGGGGGGTTAATAATTTTGCCACTTCCATTAAAGACACATTTTATATATGTTACTATACGTACATATATAACTATTAGATGGTTACAAAAAGATTCACATATTGGTCATCATACATCGAATAAATCATACTTTAACAATGGAATCTGACTAGTAGATACATTTAATATAATTTAAACACAATGGCTTTGTTCAGAATAAGTTAATCATCAGATTCTTTATCTAAATTAGGATGGAGTCATGACGGAAATGTTACTCTATTGAATTAAAACAGTATCAATATGTACTACATCTACATTAGGCTAAAGGTTTTATTATGTTTGAAAAGTGTTGGACAAAAGAGAACATGAAGAAAAATCAACATCTATTTGTAAAATCTTGGGTTGAGTTGGGTTGACATAATTAATGTGGCAAAGTATTATCTTACAATGGGGTGTGTGGGTAAAAGGGTTAACTAAAAACAGTTTACCCAATTTATCAATCACTTACAAGCTGTAAAAAACTGTCACCTACACCCCAAATCAGTACTATAAAGCTGCCATCATCTAAGGGCATCTTTGATTATAAAGATTTATAAAAGTTTTATTTAAGTTATAAAACAAGGGTCACAATGGAAATCTTTACCTCTTATACACCATAAAACATCTCTACTGTAACATGTCGTTTTTCATGTTAAATGAGTATATATTTTTATTTTATAAGTACACAGTATATATATATATCTATATATATATACTAGCGACTTGCCCGTCAAAAATGACGGCAATAAAAACTGAAGCCTGGCAATGCTGTTTGCCACACAATGTAAGCCTCTCCCCCTCTACTTTACTGGCCTTGTGATGAGCGCCGTTGGCGCTCATCACAGGCCTTGAAATGAGCCCCTTTGGAGCTCATTGCGAGTCTCTCCCTCTGTCTACTTCCTCCCTCGTGTCTTATTTCCCCCCTCCTCTCCCTCCCTTGTGTCTCCTTCCACCTCGTCTACCTCCTTTGTATCTCCTGCCCCCCTGTGTTTTTACCTCCCTCTCCCTCCCGTGTCTCTAAACCCCTCCCCTGTGTCTCTTTCCCCCTTCTCCCTCCCATGCATCTCTTCCCCCCCCTGTGTCTCCCCCAATCCTCCCCTGTGTCTGTTCCCCCCTGGCCTGTGTCTCTTTCCCCCTCCCCCTGTGTCTGTTACGGCCTTCCTTGTGTCTCCATTTCCCTCCCTTGTGTATCTTCCCCCCTGCACTCTCTCCCCTGTGTCTCTTTCCCCTCCTCTCACTCCCCTGTGTCTCTTCCCCCTCCTCTTTCTGTGCCTCTTCCTCCCTGTCTCTTCCCCCTCACCCTCTGTGTCTCTCCCCACTCTGTGTCTTCCACCCTCTCCCTCTGTGCCTCTTCCCCCGCCTCTCTCTGTGTGTCTCGCCACTGTGTCTCTTCACCCCTTCCTCTGTTCCCCCCCCCCCTGTGCCTCTTTCCCCCTCTCTCTGTACCTCTTCCCCCCTTTCCCTCTGTGTCTCTTCCTCCCTCACCCTCTGTATCTCTCCCCCCTGAGTCTCTTACCCCCTCTCCCTCTGTGCCTCTTCCCCCCTCTCCCTCTGTGCCTGTTCCCCCCTGGCCTGTGTCTCTTTTCCCCTTCCCCCTGTGTCTGTTCCCCTCTCCCCCCCCCCATTTCCCTCCCATGTGTATCTTCCCCCTGTTCTCCCTCCCGTGTGTCTTTTCCCCCTCCTCTACCTCCCCTGTGTCTCTTTCCCACCTATCCCTCTGTTTCTCTCCCCCCTCCCTCTGTGTCTCTTCCCCACTCTCCCTCTGTGCCTCTTCCTCACTCTCCCTCTGTGCCGTGCCTCTCCCCCCCTCTTCCCCACTCTCCCTCTTCCCCACTCTCCCTCTGTGCCTCTCCCCCCCCCTCTTCCCCACTCTCCCTGGGTGCCTCTCCCCCCCCTCTTCTCCACTCTCCCTCTTCCCCACTCTCCCTCTGTGCCTCTCCCCCCCTCTTCCCCACTCTCCCTCCCCTCTTCCCCACTCTCCCTCTGTGCCTCTACCCCCCCTCTTCCCCACTCTTCCCAACTCTTTCATCTGCTCTCGGGCCGCGCTGTGCGCAAGTGCGGCTCGCGCCGTGCTCTGCGCAAGCTCGGCTCGCGCCGCGCTCTGCGCATGCGCGGCTCGCAATGCGCGCAATGCGCAGCAGTTTATCATTGTCAAACTGCGATTCGTCTGAAGCGTGACGACGAATAGCAGTTAGAGAATTATAATATGTGATATATATATATATACAAAATGTGCCTTTGTGGGCACATTTGCAGGTCCCTGCCAAGGTTCCCAGAAGGCAGTGTAATAACTGTATTTCTCAGAATTCTGGGCATTCTGGGCATTTCTCAGAATTTTTAGACATTCAAATGTGAACACAAATGTACTATTCATTTACTATACAATTATATAAATTATTAATGGATGCACAATGATAGTAAGAAATTATTATTAAAAAATCAAGAGTAACAAATAGAAAATACTTTAGTCATAAATTAACAACAGGCTGAGTATTAGATGACCCACCAGCACACTACACTTATATAAAAATATAGGCAGTATAAAGGAAAGTATCCAACAATATATTTGTACAAAAAGCACACATAAGATAATACACAAATTAATAGAAGGTATACAAGGAAACAATGGGTGAACAGCATAAAATGAATTATAAATATAAATTATAAATTAATACTATTAGGACATATGACTATGATAAAATATACACCCCCATGCCTTACACCTGATTAATGATGGGTACTGTGACGCCCGGTAAGATTGGGGGACTACGCTCACCCCAAATCTCTCTCTCTCTCAATGGGTCGCAACTGTTTGTTCAAATCTCAACAACAGCAAGACACTTCAGATTACAGCATCATTTCTGAAGAGGCAGGCACCCTCTAAGTATCATACACCATGTACCTTCGATCAGTACAAGCAGACTCCGACACCACCTTTGTTTAGTGCGCCAAAATTAGACTGGCCCTTCTTTATTTTTCAAAACACATTTTCAGATAACACCAAATACTTCCCCCCAGTTCGAGCCCATCCTCCGAGGAAAGACCTTGCTATCCCACCTCATCCACATGATTTCCAGATGTTTTGAGGGGTCTGGCTTTCTTGTTTTCATTACACATTTTATCTCTCATAAAACTAGCTCCCCCTTCATGACTAAAGCCAGAGCGTTCACACGTGGCCGATCAAAGGGCCATATGATTCTTTAAATTCTTTAACCCTTTGTCACATAAGTGTGTGAATTAACTTTATTATTTAAGCATAGCCCACTATCCTATTTCTAACACAGATACAGTATACCAATGTTAATCAATGACAGCACCACATGCACTTATTACATGCATGATATAACTACATGTATGCATTACACCCAGGATATAACTGTTAAGCAAGTTGTTAGTACCTTCTAACCACAAATACCAAATCATACGCCGTTGATAACAGCTAGATTCCCGCATCCTAGTATGCCCTAGGAATTCGTCCTGCCGGACAAATTTCTAGCCACACTGATCTCACTGGTGCAAGTGATAGAGTTGTAATTGCCTCACAGTCCACATTTTTTCCAATTCCAATGGGCACACAATTTTGGGCATAGCCTTCATGGCTCAATTGCCAACCACCTTCCCCAGGCCATGGTACATGCCCCCTCCCTTCCCATCCATTGGGGAAAACAATTTCATTGGGCAGCTGCAACTAAAACAGTCCTTCGGCCTATTGGTTCACCCAGTCCAAAGGGTCCCAGGGTGGCACCCAGTCCAGATGACAGTTCCCAAGGAGCCATAGCTAGCCCTCTGACAGTTTTATATCAGCTGAAGCTCCCTCATAGGTCCACAGCCCATTACAGCCTTTCCCAAGGGCCAGTGAGCACAGATGCTCCCATCCAGACTGTTTGCTAGGCCTGGGTCCTACCAACAGTCCTCTTAGCCAGGGTAATCAATACAGTTCAAGGGTGCCATTGCCATCCCACCCCCCAAAAACCAGTGGCAATGCACTCTTCTGCCCCACTGCATGGGTAAAACACTCCCCTGGAGCACCCAGAAAAATACTAATTCCAAGGTGGAATGTTCTGGACGGATCTGGAAGCCAGCACCCAATGTTGTGGTCTGGTCTAAAGTCTCCAAATCTCTATGTTGTATCTGGATAAGCATGTCACATCCCCCTCTCTCTTGAACCACCACCTGGGCACAGCACTCACCTCTCGTTGGGATCTTTGGTCACTGTGTTCCCTGGCAGGACCTCACAGCTCTCATCCAGACTTCCCCTAGGGCCATTAGTTTGAAAGACATTCTCTGTCTTCTCAACTGCCTTGTGATTAGCAATTGTGCCCCAGCCATTTGGGTATGGCTGGCCCACTTGGTCTGACACAGTCCCAAGGTTATTCTCTGTGTTCGCACCTGTATCCATGGCTGGTTCCTGGACTCTAGTTATTCACGGGAACCCCATGATAGGTTCACAATACATCTCTGGTTCCTTCCAGAACTCTCCCAGGCCCTCCATCTGGCCTGCTATTCCTGTCTGAGACTCAGACTCCACTGCTTTGGAGATGTACCCATAATGTATGGTACCATCCTCATCTGTCCCAGTTGTTGCAAAATTAACTGGTCCTGGCCCAGTTGTACCTCCATATTGGTATAGTCCTGGTCAGAGTACATAATATTCTATTCCCAGACCTCTGGTAACCAGTCCTCTTCCTCCCTGTCCATCTGACAGGGTTCCTCCCAACTGGACGGCCAAACCATCCAAATGGATGCCTCATCCAGCAATTCAACATACTCCTCCTCCAGCTGCAGCTCTTGCTGAATCAGGGGTTCCAGCAAATTAGCCTCTGGGGACCATGGTTCTAGTCCCATACCTTGACAGTGTTTAAGAAACAAGTTATTTTGCCTCCTTACAGTCTCCATGCCACATTCAGGATAACCATAGACGATCTCCCATAGACCATCTATTAGCTCCAATCGAACATAGAGATCCTCTCCAAGGGCACCAACAGGCCTTATCCTGGCATGATACTGTTTCTCCAATGCAATCTCTTTCTATACCAGTTTCTTCAGCCAGCCTGACAGTTCATGGCTCTGCCGCAATTCCAGGAATGCCATCTATTGCTTTAGAAGGGCCATTCCTCTGCAGCCCTTTGCCTCTATCACCTGGCTCTCTTTTCTCTGTCTTTAGAAGCAGCCATCCTCGCTGCTGGTAAAAATGCTTGAGATCTCCCACTGATGCCACCAGCTGTTTCACCCATCACGTTTGGGGGACTACACTCACCCCAAATCTCTCTCTCTCTATGGGTCGCAACTGTTTGTTCAGATCTCAACACCAGCAAGACACTTCAGATGACAGCATCATTTCTGAAGAGCCATGCACCATCAGAACCCTTTTCTTAGGATCTAAGTATCAAACACCATGTACCTTTTGATTAGTACAAGCAGACTCCAACGCCATCTTTGTTTAGTTTGTCCAAAATCAGACTGGCACTTCTTTATTTTTCAAAACACATTTTTAGATGACACTAAAACACAAAAGACTCTTGCCCATCTTCCAGTTCTTGCCCATCTTCCTAGGCAAATAGCATATGTTTAGAGGGGTCTGGCTTTCTGGTTCTCATTAAAGCCATAGCCTTCACATGTGGCCGATCGCAGGGTTATATAATTCTTTAAAATCTTTAACCCATTGTCACATAAGTGACTGCATTAACTTTATGATTTAAGCATAGCCCACTATACTATTTATAACACTTATACAGTATTCCAATGTTAATCAATGACAGCACCACATGCACTTATTACATGCATTATATAACTGCATGTATGCATTACACCCAGGATATAACTGTTAAGCAAGTTGTTAGTACCTTCTAACCACACATATAATAACTGATGAACCCTAAACAGTCCAATGGGCCCTTCTGTTCATAACAGATTCATAATACATAAATAATTTGATGAAATATAATTCAAAATAAAGGATGAAAATGTTAAAATAGAGTGAAAAAAGAATTAAAAATTGACTCCAGTTATACCTATGAGAATGAATGACCTGATAAATATAAATGCAAATGCAAACATAAATACACATATATGGATGTACAGATAGTTATAGGTAATATAATATAATGTGACAAATAAAAAAATAAAATAAAATAAATGTACTCCCATTTCTCCCAAAATAGAGGAAAATGTTAAATTGATTTGTGAACCAACAAACATATAGGGACGAGATAGGAATATCCCTATATCTATATCTGTATATACACTCATTTGCCCTGAGTAATACAATCATGGTTATACATATAAAAGATGGTACATGAACACATCGAAATCTATAACTACAAGTATTGGTATATAAAACCACCACTTTATAAGTAGAGTGTACAGATTTGTATATATACTTAGCAGCATGTTATCTCTTACACAACGTATTCTGATTTGCAGTTAGTCAAATGTTTGATTTATACTTTTTATTTTTACTTGTGAACACCACCATATTTTTATTTTTGGTCTTCCAATGTTTACAGGTGCTGCAACCCTTTGTACTGCATTTGAAACAACCAATCAGTGATTTTATCCAAGTGCTCCCATTCTTTTCTTTTCTAATTCTCATTAGTTTTTTTTATTATTGAAATTTTTTCTGAAAGTGACTGTTGGTTTGCCAGGTAGAATTTCTCTTAAATACTCATCCTGTTGCAGAAGGGGCCAGAATTCACACATGGTATTATGAATAGTCTTGGCTGCTGTGTTGTACCTGGTGAGAAAGCAACAATTGGATTTATCAATGTTTTTATCCCTTTGTGATACTTTGGATTTTTGGATCAAACTTTCTCTATCCGTGCTTTGTCCCTGGCTTTCTTCACTAGTTTTGGGTTATACCACTTAGCAGGGATTTTTTTATTTTATGTCAAAATCTATGCAATGATTGCAGTTCCTTCTAACCTGAAACTGGTCAAACGGAATATTATTAATCCATCCGGTGTCATGGCAGCTGGTGGCATTTACGTAACCATTTGTGTCCGTGGGTTTAGTATATAATTTGGTGGCAACCTGATTGTCTGTGCCCATAAATAGAACATCTAGAAAAGGAAGGAGGGAACAGAGGCAGCTTTATGTGACTATCAGGAAATCAACAAGGCTTGCAAAAGGGCTATTAGACTGGCTAAAATAGAAAATGAGAAGTCAGTTGCAATGGAAAGTAAGACTAACTCTAACATATTTTTTAAATAAATAAATGGGAAGAAGGCCAGGAAGGAAGCTATAGGAACATAACAATGTAACACAGGCCATCTGATAATTAGTGACCAGGAAAAGGCAGATGAGCTAAATAGGTTATTTTCGTCGGTATACACAGAGGAGGTACCAGTGGTTGGATCACCGCAACATAATGGGGCTACACTACCATCACTAAATAATTGGTTAACGCAGGAAGAAATCCAAAAGAGATTGGAGAAAATAAATGTTAATAAAGCCTCAGGTCCTGATGGAATACATCCAAGGGTACTAAGGGAGCTGGGTTCTGTAATATCAAAGCAAAACAGTTATATCTAATCTTTCAAGACTCACTCACTACAGGGTCTCTACCGGATGACTGGAGAAAAGCAGATGTGATACCTATATTGAAGGGATCTAGAGCAAATCCGGGGAATTATAGACCAGTGAGCCTCACATCTGTAGTTGGGAAGCTTTTAGATGGGTTAATAAGGGACAGAATACAAGAATATGTCTATTTGAACAAGATCATAGGTAGCAGTCAACACGGATTTATGAAGGATAGGTCTTGTTAGACCAATCTAATTTGTTTTTATGAGGAGGTTAGTAGGAACTTGGATCAGGGCAATTCAGTGGATGTAATCTTCTTAGATTTTTCAAAGGCATTTGATACAGTGCCACATGGAAGACTAGTGAGCAAACTAAGGGATACAGGAATTGCAGTAAATATCTGCTCATGGATCGAGAGCTGGCTAAAAGACAGGAAAAAAATATTTCTTCCTGACCCCAGATAGTGGCAATCAGATTTCTCCATGGATCAATACACTCTCTCTAATTATGCAGGATAACCCTGAATTCCCTTCTTAATGAGAAATAAATCCAGTCTCCTATTAAAGTTATCTATTGAATCCACTGTCACCACCTCCTGTGGTAGAGAATTCCACAGATTAACCACCCTTACTGTGACGAACCCTTTTCTTTCTTTAAGGTGGAATCTTTTTACTTCTAATCTCAAGGGGTGTCCTCTTGTCAGTTGAAAACCTCTTGGCACAAAAAGCTCTCATGACAATTCTTTATACTGACCCTGGATGTATTTATATAATGTAATCATATCTCCTCTTAGACGCCTTTTTTCTAGAGAAAATAAGCTTAATTTGGTTAGTCTTTCTTCATAACTTAGCCCCTCCATATAATTCCCCGGATTTGCTCTTGCTCCCTTTTTAAATATAGGTATCACATCTGCTTTTCTCCAGTCATCTGGTAGAGACCCTGTGTTGAGTGAATCCTGAAAAATTAAATATAATGGTTTGGCTATTACAGAACCCAGTTCCCTCAGAACCCTTGGATGTATTCCATCAGGACCAGGGGCTTTATTAACATTTATTTTTTCCAACCACTTTTGGATTTCTTCCTGCGTTAACCAGTTATTTGGTGAAGGTAATGTAGCCCCATTATGTTGCAGTGTCCCAACCACTGGTACCTCCCTTGTGTATACAGAAGAAAAGAACCTATTTAGCTCATTTACCTTTTCCTGGTTACTAGTTTTCAGACGGCCTGTGTCACATTGTAATGTTCCTATAGCTACCTTCCTCGTCTTCTTCCCATTAATATACTTAAAAAATATTTTATGGTTAGTCTTACTCTCTTTTGCAATTAATTTTAAATGTTCTATTTTAGCCAGTCTAATAGCCCTTTTGCAAGCCTTGTTGATTTACTTGAACTCCCGTAAAGCAGTCTCTGTCCCCTCTTGTTTGTATAACTTAAATGCATGTTTTTTACTCTAAATCTTGATCTTTAAATCATTGTTAAGCCACATTGAATGTGGTTTACTCCTTTTACTTTAATTCCCACTTGGTATATGGTGCTAAGTATGTATATTTAGTAAGGATTTAAATGTTGTCCATTTATGTTTAGTCAGTTCTCTTTCCCAGTCTATACTTGGCATTGCTGCCCTTAGACCGTTAAAATCTTCCCTTTTAAAATTAAGAGTTTTTGTTGGCCCCTTAAAATTTAGTTTTTTTTTAATTCAATCTCAAATGAGACTGTGTTGTTTTTTTTTTTTTAAATGTTAAAATTATATGTTCAACATACATAAAAGACAAAATACATAAAAGCTATATTTCTTGCAAAGTTTGTTCCTTATAAAAGTTTTTGTATTTTTCTCTATCTCTTTATTTTTCCCCTTCATAAAGAAAAAAGGAAAACAAACAGGGAAGAAAAAAGGGGAAGAAAAAAAGGGGGGGGTGGGTGGGTGGCATTTCTGGAGGGGGATATAGCTTCAAACTGTCTTTCGTTTTTAATAAGGCTGAACCACTTTTCCATTCTTTACCCAGATCCTAATTTTTCCTCATTATTATCAGAATTACAATGATTATCCCATATTTTCCATTTCATTGTATCTTGCTTTATTAACTCCGCCATTTGAAAGTTCTTCTCTAATGCTCTATTCCTTTTCAATTTTTCAATACATTTAATATCTCATTCCAAGACGGAGTGATTTGTTGTTTCCAATAACAGCCAACTTCCATTTTGCAATTGAAAGAACTTGCAAAATGAAGGCTTGTGTTGGATAATTTAGTCCAGACGGCATTATATGCAAAATGACCATTTGTGGTGATGAAACAATGGTTGTGCCCACTACTTGTGATATATTAAAAAAACAATTAGTCCAAAAGGACTCAATCTGTGGCCATTCCCACCATATATGCAAAAAAGAGCCTGAAAAGCCACAATCTCTCCAGCAAAAATTTTGGCCTAGATTTCCTGTAAATTGGCTAATTTTCTCTGGGACGAGATACCATCTATTTAAAATTTTAAACTGGACTTCTCTTAAAGTTGCATTTTTAACATATATATCAGTAATTGAGAGTGCTTTCTTCCAAGTTTCTTTAGAAAAGACCAGTTTTAACGCTTTTTCCCAAATTTTTATATTTATTGTTTTATCTTTTTGAAATGGTTCTCTAATAATTTGAAAGCATTTAGATATGAAATGCTTTCTATTGTTTTGAACTAGCAATCTTTCAAAATCAGTCAATTCTTCTCTGTTTATGAAATACAAATTATATTTCTTTATTGCCAATTGCAGTCTCAAATATTCCGACCAATCTTTTCTATCAATATTATATAATGTAGCAAAGTGGTCAAATGGTGCAAATTCGGACCCTAAGTAAAGTTTTTGTAATATATCTATACCTTTATTAATACATTTATTTGAAATTGAAATCTGTAATGTTCTTTCTAAGTCTTTCATTGGCGTAATTAAACTTGGTTATGGGACTAACTCAAATGTTTTATTCTTTTTATACCAAAATGTTATAGCTTTTTTAATAATCCAAGAATCCGTGATTTTTTTTTTTTCATGGTTCTTCACAAAAAAATCAAGTCTCTTAAATTGCCTTCTTTCAGACTAGCCTCTTCAACTTGTGTCCATGAATATGTTACCCTTGGATCTATCCACTTAACTATTTGAGATAGAATGATTGCATCATGATAAAGCTTAAGATCCTGGTATGATATACCCCCATTCTTAAATTTTCGTGTTAAAATATCCTTTTTAACTCTTGATTTTTTTTCCATTCATAACAT
This sequence comes from Discoglossus pictus, assembly GCA_027410445.1. Classification (NCBI taxonomy): domain Eukaryota; kingdom Metazoa; phylum Chordata; class Amphibia; order Anura; family Alytidae; genus Discoglossus; species Discoglossus pictus. Next base: position 90,237,023 of record CM050167.1, read on the forward strand.
AATTATCTAACAAAGTTTGAAACTTCGTAATCCAATACGACGGAAGACAAACTGGAATATTTCTCACATAATAATTAAATCTTGGCAAATACCCAAAAAGGAATTCTACCCAAAAAGGAAAGATTCTTATTTTTCCAATCTTGTATAATATTAAAGCATTCTTCATATAATTTTTTATAGTTTAATGGAATAATCTTCTTTATATCTTTATCATACACTATTCCCAAGTGTGTAAATTTATCATTTGACCAATTAAAAGGATATTTTGATTTTAATAGTTCTTTATTCTCCAATTTTAAGTTCATATCTAATATTTTAGTTTTTTTATAGGTTAAGCTTATAATATGAGATACAACTAAATTCCTTTAATATTTTGTGTAGATATTTCAACACGTTTTTAGGTCTAGTCAACATTAATACTATAGCATCTGCAAATAAAACAATTTTATGTTCCATTCCTTTCATTTCAATTCCTTTTATATTCTTTGCAGACCTTATTAATTCAGCCATAGACTCTCTTAATAAAGTAAATAGGACAGGAGACAAAGGACACCCCTGTCTCATCCCATTAACTTATAGAAAATCTTTTTGATCTAAATCCCAAGCTAGCCACAGTTGCTTCTGGGTTTGTATATATAGCTCCTATAGCTGAACGGCCAAATGCCCCAAAACCAAATTTGTCTAAAGTAAGTTTCATATACTCCCACCCTATTCTATCAAAAGCTTTCTCTGCATCTAAAGAAAAGAACAGGGTGGGAGTATTATTTCTTCCAACAGTCAATAGGATTCACTATTTTACGTGAGTTATCACTTCCCTGCCTACCTGGAAAAAAAATATTCTGATCTTTACAATTAAATCTTGTATTGTAGTTTTCAACCGGGTAGCCAATATTTTTGATTTTTGAAGTCTGTATTTAAAAGGGATATAGGTCTATATTCACTACACCCTAAATTATCCTGTTTCTTTTTAGGAATTGGAACAATGATTGAAAGTAAGATTTCACCTGTAGTCTTACCAGTATCTTTTATTTCATTGTAAAGATCCTGTAAATGCTCTCATATGACCGGTTTACATATCTTATAAAAGAGATTGGTGAGGCCATCAGGCCCCGGTGATGTGTATAATTTAAGATCTTTAATGGCCTCTTCAACCTCAACTACTGTAATAGGGCTATTAAGATATTCTAATTGGGATTCTGATACACTTGGAAGAGATATTTTATCCAAATATTCCTGAATTTGTTCTGTTGTCGGTTTTATAAATTGTGAGTTTGCTTCTAAATTATATAATTCCTGATAGTAATTTGCAATATCTGTTGGATTACTAATGCATTTACCTTCACTATGCAAAGTTTCTATTCTTTTCCTAGTTAATTTATTTTTAATTCTATTAGCCAATAGTTTACTTATTTTATTTCCATACTGATGCAACCTCTGTTGAATCTTCCATACAGATCTATCTGATATCATTTGATTTATCTTTTTTATTTGAGCCTTACGCTCTTTTATTTTATTAAACATAGCTAATTCCGAATTTTGTTTATTTAGCATTTCCCACTTATATAAATCTGTATACAACTGTCTTTAGGTGGCTCCTCTTTGTTTCTTTCTTATACTCATCATCTCCTATATGAAGGCTTTTTGTGCATTCCACATAGTGGATTTATGGTCTACCGATCCTGCATTCATTTAAAAAAAACTTTTAACTTCCTCTTTCAATTTTTCTTTTTTAGCCTCATCTTCAAATAGAGAATTATCCATTCTCCAACATGGAATCCTAGCTTTATCTGTTCCCAGATTAAGTTTATCTAAAACAAAGGCATGATCTGAAATATCAATTGGACCAATTTTGACTTCCCTAAATTTTAAGATTGTCTTACTATCTGTAAAGACATAATGAATTCTTCTATAAGTATGGTGTCTACCTGAGAAGAAAGAATAATTCAATTGATTTGGATATAATACCCTCCAAGTGTCATAGAGATTATATTTCAAATAACTCTTTACAAATTGTTTATTTTTTCTTTTTGTATTAGCATCAAATTCTGAATGTTTAACAGAATTTCTATCCAATTGACAATTCATTATTATATTAAGATCTCCTCCCTTGTGCATATTTATTCCAACGAGCCAATACAGGATTAATAAATGAATTCTGTTTATTATTTGTTGCATAAATATTTAGCAAAGAGATTTTTTCTTGACCAATTTTTCCAACCCAAAGTATATATCTACCATTAGGATAATATATAACCAGTTCTTCATTCAAGCTTAAATCATTATTAAACAAGATGGATACCCCTCTAGCTTTTTTCTTAAAAGTCAAATTATATACTGTATCATATCCATTAATAACAAACTTTGGAATCTTATCCGTCAGCCAATGTGTTTCTTGTAATAATAAGATATCTATTTTTTCCCATCTCACTAAATTGCCAATGTGATTCCTTTTAGCTGGATGGTTCAAGCCTTGACAATTAAACGTCATGATGTTCAACACCATTTTACTTTATATAAAATTCTAAATCCTGCTCTCTCCCTCTCCAGAGATGCCAAAAAAAAAATGGAGCAAAGGAGAAAAAAGGCGGGAAGGGGATGGGGAAAAAGGGGAAAGGAAGGGGAAACCAATAAAAAAAAAAACTAACAACATATTCTATCATCATACACCAATCTTCCTCAATATGTTCCAATTTACACCTCGGGCCACCTCCTACTGCCAGCTTCTGATAAGCAAGGGAATAGGGAGGGGGTCTAAGTGGCAATGGGCAAACTTTAAAGAAAAGTTTGAATGACTTGGTGGTGGTCATTTCCATATATCTTGTCCCTCTATACATAATAAAATTTACCTTTTACCCAATAAACCTGTGCAGCCTTTGGCTAAATTATTTCAGCTCTCCTTTCCTATATTTCTATCCTTATAGCTCTTGTTCTTCCCCATATATATATATAAACTTTTCATTAACTTCCTACCAAAACTCTCTCTTTAATTTCAATATAACTTTCACCCTGATCTATATTTACTTTCATTACCCTCCTCTCTTTCATCTATCCCTTTTTAAAAAAAGTGCTCTAGTGCTTTAACCTCAAACCCATCTTTCTATCCATTATTTTTAATCTCTTTTTACTCCTTTATTTACTATTTTACTTTACCTTTTAAATATCAAACCTAAAATGACTTACCAAATGTTCTAGTTTTACTTTTCCTATTATTACTACCACTATCCATAAAAAACATTTCATACCCTCTACATTCATTTAGTCTTTCTATTAAAGTGCATTATAAATTAAAGTGCTTTGTGACAACTACATTATTTCTATATCGTTCTCTTCCTTCTCTTTCCCATCAGTAATTTAACCATATTTGTATATCATTTATATATATATATAATACTAAATGTGGTAATATTTATATATTAAAGTGCTTTTTAAGTGAAAAATGTAATTCAATAAATAGTGTTCAAATAACATCAACGTAAAAATGTTGTTACAGTGATTACCTTATCCTCTTTAAATAAAATAACATAAGAGGTGAAATTTCTAATAAACAGAGGTAAATTCAAGGAAGATCATTCTATTATCGGCCGCAGCCGTTGCGGGGCCGCAAGGACCGGCCGCAAGCTATTCTGCTATTCTATTCCCCTCCGGCTGGGGATTCCGGCAGGCTTGCGGCCGGCGCCTTGCTATCTCTTGCGGCCACTCGCGCCGGGGGAAATCCTTTGATCTAAAACGGCTGCAAGGAAATCGTCCGTAAGAAAATCCTATTTGCAATTCAATTGCTCCGGGAACCCTCTCTGCAAGGCTAAAACCGAGCCGCAGCTTACTTGCAGGAAAGAGGTCCCGCTAGCACCAATTAAGCACGAAATATAGCCCAAATAAAGCCATCCTGCACTTTGAGAAGACTATAAAGTGATTTTCGGTGTTAGCAAAAATAGCACAAAATTCCCCTTTCCTTAAATCCGTAAAATATATATTTTTTAATATACGTCAAATATCCATGTAAAAAGTCCAGAGTGCTTGGAGCACCTCAGACCCGCCCACGCCGCAGACGGAAAATAAACAGTTAATTTAAACTCGGGTTTGGGCTGATGTGCAAGCTTGAGAGTGGGTTACTTTTAATCCTCATGTCCCCCAATATGATCCCTAGCATTTACAGAGCTTTACAGAGCTGTCTTGAATTTATTTTTGACTTTTTAGATTTCAGAGCTTACGGCCGGTTGCAAGATTTACGGCCGGCCGTAAGAGGAGCCTTACTGCCGTTTTACGGCCGATAATAGAATGAGGCCCTTAGTAATCATAATTACTTACACCACTTCACAAGAAAAGATTCTCCTTCTTCTTTTGTTGTAATTATAGTTTTTTGATTATTAAAGGAAATTATCAATTTTACTGGATATGCCCATTTATAGGGGATTTATTTTTCTCTTAGAATCTTTGTTATATCTCTAAAATGTTTGCTTTTATTTAATATTTCTCCTGCAATATCTGGATAAATTTGGATCTTATCATATGGAGTTTGAAAGGTCCTTTTTTCAAAAGCTTACCTCATTATTTTATCTTTTATTGAGAAGTGGCCTACTATCACATCTCTGGAAACAGATTTTACCAGATTTTCCGGAAGTGGGATACGGTACACATTATCTAGATATTCTTAATAAATCTTATCTTTTCCCCGTAAATAGGCCAGAAATAATATAATATAACTTTTTAAATCCTTAGCTGGTATTGTTTCAACAATTCCCCATAATTCTTATATTATTTCTTCTAGCATTTAATTCTAACCTGACAGTTCTAAAATTAAGTTCTGTCATTTGCTCTCTTAGGTAATTAATTTCTTTATTACATTTTACTTGTTCTACTGAAAGATCACTATAGCTAAGTTCTAAAACCTGTATTGCTTTAGTCTGCTTTGTTATAGCTAATGTATTCTTGGCTATTTCCAGAGACAATTCTACTTTTATTGCCTCTTGAAATTCTCTGAAAAGTATTTTTATCGATTTCAGCGTTACTCTTTCTTCCCCCTCTTCTTGATCAACCTCTTTTTTTTTAGCTATCAGATCCTCTTCCATCCCAGATTGGGTGTTTGAAGAGTCTAACTGTGAGCTAGAAGAACTATCTATTTGCTTTTCCTCTTTAGTTCCTTTTTTGTGGAGACAGAGCTTACTCTAGATATGTTTTTTTTTCTCTCTCTATTTACTTTTACTCTCTATCTCTCATTTTTTCAAGCTTACTAATTTCTATCACTTTACCTTTATTCTCTTTCTTCTGCTCTTAGTCTACTTTTTTTCAATTCAACCTCTTCTTTTACCAGACTTTTTTTACAAGGGGAAATTCTTATATTAATCAATCAATCAATTAATTAATTAATGAATACAGTAAAAGTTATACTCAATAACCATATATACAATATCCAATCTTTGAGGGTATTTCCACTTCATACACAGTGTTGTAGGGACTTTTTATTATCCCTCTATAACAGATGACTCAATTTCAGCACTGTGTCCTTTGTCAGCAAAATATTTGGTATCTGATGGTTTTTCTCAGTCTATAGTGAGTCTTTTCAAATTCTCTGAAGCTCAAGTAAAATGCGGTAAGTAATCATATATAAGCAATTTCAACCCTCATGGACTGTATAAAAGTTCCAACAGCATCCCTGAGTTATTCCTAATTATATCCGGGCCATCCACAAGATTGTCTGTGGGAAATAATTTTTTCCCTCTTATATTAGATGAATCTTCTTTCTTCCACTTAGGAACACTCCAGTTGGAATCAACTGCTCTCAGTGGGTTCAGATCTCCTAGCCTTTTAGGTTTCCATGAAAAAGGACAATCTTCATACTGCTGTATACCGCTAATATACAGCCTACCACAATTTAGCGCTCCCAGGGATTACTCACTTTTTAAGCAAGAGGCTATCCTCCACAATTTTGCTACCAAAAATTTTTTAGTAGAGGAGTTAGAGGTAGCCTTTTTATATACAAAGCAACCAATGAGAGACTATATTCAACAAATCTCCCTTAAAAAACTCTCTTTTTTAATACTACGAACTTCAATTTATATATGTTTGAATGTTACTTTTGAGATATACTTCAAATAGGAAGCAACAGCTATCTATGATAGCCTATAAGATTTAATCTTCAGCAACAGATTGCCTTAGGGATTGGTGGTCTTTTTATCTCCAAACTGTATATTACACATAATTGCATATCTTGTATTCAGTCTCAGACCCCAACAATTACTGAGCCTCAATGAGCTCTAATAATCTTCAATATCACATAGGTTATCCAGCTCTCCCCTTTCACTCAGGGTCTTTCATCCAGGGTCTTTTTACTTTCTCCCTCTTCCTTCAATTTATATATATTTGCTTATTGCTCTTGTGGTACAATCTCAAAGGGAAAGAGCAGCTATCTATGATAGCCTATAAAATGTCATCTTCAGCAACAGATTACGTTTAGAGATTAAAGGTCTTTTTTATCTCCAGAGTGTGTATTACACATAAATGCATATCTTGTAATCAGTCTCTGTGAGTCAGACATATTAAGGGTCAATTCCCACCATCTCTGCAGTCTCAGTCTCAGACCCCGACAATTACTGAACCTCAGTGAGCTCCCATAATCTTCATTATCAAATAGCTTATCCAACTCTCCCCTTTCACTCAGAGTCTTTCATCCAGGGTCCTTTTACTTTCTCCCTCTTCCTTCAATTTATATATATTTGAATGTTACTCTTGTGGTACACTCTCAACAGGAAAGATCAGCTAACTATGCTAGCCAATAATATTTCATCTTCAACAACAGATGACATTTAGAAATTGAAGGTCTTTTTATATCTAAAGTGTAAATTACACATAATTGCATGTTTTGTCATTAGTCTCTGTGAGTCAAATTAAAGGCCCAAGCCAACCATCTTTGCAATTTTCAAGGGAGAGAGGAGAAAAAAAAAAGTGTTCAGAATTGCATAGGTTATTTACATCTCCCCTTCATTCAGAGTCTTTCTCTTTTTTCTCTTTACCTTTTCTCTCTTCCTCTCTTCCTCCTTTGCCCTCTCTTCCCTTAAGTATATTTTGATTTTGTTGCAGTGGTAGCCTTGCTCAGCGTCTCCTTATGTTTATGAAACTTGTAAGCTTGATTTAGCAAAGACCCTGGGAGACCTCCTCTCTCAGCCAAAATTCAGCACAGCACAGCATGTATCCACTCAAACGCTGCAAACCAAACCGACCACCGCCATCCGCTCGACTAGCGCCAACTAGTAACTTTATGGGCATGTCATAACTGAGGTCCTGAGTCCAAATGAGACTGTGTTGTGTTTACTGTTTCCCAAAGATTGCCCTATTTCAACATTTGATACTATATCGGTATTATTTGTGATAACTAAATCGAAGATAGCCTCATTTCTAGTAGGCTCTTTTATAACCTGGGCCAGATAATGATCCCTGAGTGTACTCAAGAACCTGCTCCCCTTAGCTGAACTGCTGGTTTCATTTACCCAGTTTATTTCAGGGTAATTAAAATCTCTCATTATTAGAACTTGCCCATGCTTAGCAGCATTTCCAATCTGTAACAATAATTGTATTTCCTAACTATCAGCCATATTTGGGGGTTTATAGCATACTCCTACTAATATTCTTTTGGAATTTGATGCCCCGCTATTTAACTCTACTCACAAACATTTAACATTACCGCTAGTTCCACCATAAATATCTTCTCTGGCTATTGGCTTAAATTCAGGCTTAACATACAGACAAATACCTCCTCCTCTTTTACAATTGCTCCTATCTTTCCTTAATAAGTTATAACCATCCAGATTAACAGTCCAGTCATGAGATTCATCCCACCATGTTTCAGTAATGCCTATTAAATCCCATTTTACATTAATTGCTAATAATTCTAACTCTCCCATTTTTCCTGGCAAGCTTCTGGCATTATCAAGCATACACCTTATGATATGAGTTTGTAGTTTGGTGGTGCCTGCCACTATACTTAAGTTACTTAGTAATACCTCCCTATTGACTATACTACCCCTCCCCATCTCCTCCCCTATGAGTTGTTACTCCATCCCTTATACCCTCTACACGATCTACCCCATTACTTATATCTAGTCCCTACCCCCCACCTACTAGTTTAAAACTCCTCCAGCCTTTGTACCATACTATCCCCTAGCACAAAAGCTCCCTCATCATTGAGGTGCAATATACTGATCATTTCTTTGTCAGTGAACAATGCTCAAAATTAGCAGGGTATCAAATATATATATTTTTTTTATATATGTACTGCGTTGATACGGGAAGACCAAATAAAAAATTGTGCCTGGGGGGCCCAAATTGTATTTTTGCACCAGGGCCCCCTATGCACTAGCTCTGCCACGGATAATATAATTACAATATCATCTACATAACTTGGACATAGAATTATATCACTTGAAAAAGGATTATGTTCCCAAATATACCTATCCTCCCATAGTCCGATATACAAGTTTGCAAAGCTGGGAGCAAACTTTGTACCAATAGCGGTCCAGGTTTTCTGTAAGTGAAAGTTATTTTTAAACATGAAATACTTATTGTATAAGATAAACTGAATGGAGTCCAGGATGAAATCTGCTTGTGATGGCTTTACATTTTTGTATTTATCCAAATCATATTTAATGGCCGCAATCCCTAAATCGGGAGTACAAGGTGGATACATCCAATGAGATCCAGCAAAAAACTGTATTTCCATTCCCGGTTTGCTAGTAATTCCAGGAGATGGGTAGTGTCTCTAGTAAAGGATTTTAAATTAACCTTAGGTTTTAAAAACTCATCCACATTCGCTGAAGAAAATGGGGCACCCATGGGGGGTTCAGGGGATTCTTATGTACTTTTGGGAGGTGATAAAAGTTGTTTGTCTTGGGGTATGGTACATTTAGGAATTCAAATTCTCGTTTATGCAAAATACACAAGCATCCCGTGGTGAACTTATACCAAGTTCTGTTCCAATTGAGAGACTATTACTCACCAGACTTACCTTACCAACGATATAAGTATGATTGGGGACTAACACTTACAAGGATCCTCTAGACTGACCAATACCATTTTATATAATCAATATATTGGCTATACATTACTGTGTTGATTGTTGTATTACACCTGTTTTGAAAAAAAATACATTTACCTGATCATTATCTACAAACAGTGCTAACCAAAGTGAATCATGGACAATCATCTGCCATGACCATTAGTAAAGTTGTGTAATTTCAGAAGGAATGCTTCACTGTGACCACAATCAGTTAGCCAGGAGTGCTATCACTATCTCGAAATGAAACAGTTGAGCCACACTGATATCAAATTTCATTGGTATATAGGTGGTATCTAAAAAAAACTCATTACAATGATCATGTGACTTGTAAACATGTACCCATTTGTATTGATGTAAGATAAAGACCATCAGCCATATTGTCAGACAATGATCAGACAAATGATTCTGCTTTCATAATGTTAAGAAGATGACATGCAACAATAACACATGTATAAATACTGGGTGTGATTAGCAGATGCTAATAGGTCTAAGCAAGTCAACAGCCATGCCATTATTCCTAATAAGGTCAGTCATGTTCTTTAGAAATGATATATGTAGTCATATATGGCATTTAAGATCATTCTGCTGGAGGACGAAGCAAGTCAACAGCCATGCCATTATTGATAATACAGTCATGTTCTTTTGAGATGATATGTATAGTCATATATGGCATTTAAGATCATTCTGCTGGAGGAAATGTCAGTGATCTAATGCCTGATAGGCACTGGGTTTACAGATTACTTACAATATATGATAGCACTGCTTGGAAATAACGAACAGGACTTATTGGATGTGAGATTTGCCCAATATGAAATAAAACACCAAAATTAAATAAGTAAAGGAGATAATAACACAAATAACAAACAAATAGTGTGTGAGTTAGTTTTATTATATGGCCAACTAGCGACTTGTCCGTAAAAAAATGACGCCACTAAAATTTGAAGCCTGGCAATGCTGTTTGCCACATATTGCGAGGCTCTCACCCCCTCTCACTTGCTGGGCGCATTGAGTGCCTCTGCCCCTCTTCCCTACAGTCCTCTACCTCTCAATGCAGGTTGCGGCATACAAGCCAATCACTCATGTCGGTCTTCACGATGAGCTCCTTTGGCGCTCATGGTGAGCCTCTACTCAGCCCTGTGTGTCTCCCCCCTCTCCCTTCCACCCCCTCCCCTTCCCCTGTGTCTCTTCCATCCCCCTCTTTTTCCCCTGTGTCTCTTCCCCCCTCTCCGTCTCCTGTGCCTCCTTCCCCCATCTACATCCCCTGTGTCTCCTTCCCCCTCTCCCTCCCGTGTCTCCTTCCCCCCTCTCCCTCCCTGTGTCTCCTTCCCCCATCTCCCTTCCCTGTCTCCTTCCCCCATCTCGCTCCCCTGTGTCTCCTTTCCCCATGTCCCTCCCCTTGTCTCTTTACCCTCTCTCCATCCCCTGTGTCTCCTTCACCCATCTCCCTCCCCTGTGTCTCTTTACCGTATCTCCCTCCTTTATGTCACCTTCTCCCCATCTCTCTCCACTGTTTCTCCTTCCCCCACATCTTCCTCCACTTTGTATCCTTCCCCCAATTTCCTTCCACTGTGTCACCTTCAACATCTCCCTTGCCTGTGTCTCCTTCCCCCATCTTCCTCCCCTGTGTCTCCCTCCCTCCCATCTTCCTCCCCTGTGTCTCCTTTCCCCGGCTCCTGTATCTCTTCCCCACCTCCCTCCTCTTGGTCTCTCCCCCCTCTCCCTCCCCTGTTTTTCTCCCCTCACTCTTTCCCCCCTCTCCCTTGTGTTTCTTCCCCCTCTCCCTCCAGTGTCTCTCCCCAACATTTTTCTCCTGTGACTTATTTTCCCGCCGCACCCCCCTTCCCCCTCTCTATGTCTCCTTTCTGCCTCTCTCTTCCTCCCTCCGGTGCCTGCCCCAGGTATGCATGGCATGCATCTTCATCCCGTTGCAACACTCGTTTCTTGGCGTAACGTGCGCCCGTCCCCGGCACACTACGCATTGTAACATGGAAATAAAACATGGCTCCTCCGTGGGGCTCTCATTGAGCACCTTTGGCATGTTATCCCCTTCTACATTATGGGCCTTGCGAGGAGTGCCTTTGGCGCTCATCGCGGGCCCCGCAATGAGCAGCTTTGCTGCTCATTGCAATCCCCTCTACATCACAGGCCTCGCATAAGCATAGTTGTTCGTAATTGCGAATTTGGTGGTCACACTATTACGCATGCCCGACAACTATATATATGATTGGTTGCTGTGTGTTTCTATATACCTGACATCAGGGTCACTACACACATAATTGGCTGTAGTGATTGTATTACACAGATGACCATTGCACTGTATAATGAGCTTTGATAATAATGGCTTATATCAAACTATGTAATCCTGCTGTGGTCTGGCGTCTGCAGCTCATGAGTACACATACTTTGCTGAATCTGCTGTGCAGTGTGTGAGACTGACCAATCTGTGAACATTTCTCAGCAATAGTTGTTAAAATGCTGATAAGTCATGGTCCAGGGTAGGCTAGTACATGACTGCAGATGCATTCCTACAGAGTTTGTATCTGCATATGCTGCATAGGGGACACCCATACATGTACTCTCTTTTGGATGTTAAATCACTCTAAATCTATTTGGTGACTGCTAATTAGAATAAGGGTTAACTGCAGGTATTAGAGACAGCACACTTATGACATGGATATGTTTGCTTCCTGGATTTGCATAGTGTTTGCTTATATATCTATCCCTAGTGAAAACCAGGGAGCTTAAATATTCCTTTTATATTTGTGCAGCATTTATGTATGTGTTATCCATGTGTGTGCGGTGTACATGTGTGTGCATGTGAGGGTATGATATTCACATTGCATGGTGTTCTCCTCATGTGAGTCCCCCTGTCCTGGGATTCCTACAACTGCTGCTGGTTCAATCCAGTCCCGCAGTGTCCTCTGCCACTCAGTATAGTTGATGCTAACTGAGGGCCACCACCTGTTGATCGGGCTGCTCTGGCCTCCTCCGACCATATTCTTCTTAACTTTGGCCTGACATTATACCTGTACTTGACAAACCTCACATCCCTGTTAGCAAAGCCCAATGCAGAGACAATTGTAGCAACCTCACTCCAAGCCTGTTCCTTCCAGCTAGGCCTCACTTCCCTCCCCTCATGAATGATACAGTAGTGGGCACAGATTACATGGAGAAGGCATCTCATCTCCTATGGGGTATAATTTGGGGCCCTGTGCCTTGCCATAGCCTCTTGCCCTCCTGACTCTGCCTGGGATGCTGTCTTCCCTCATCTCTACCTGGGGCCTCTCCCTTCCCACCACTACTTCCCTCCCTGGGATCAGGGCTCTGACCCTCTGCCCCTGCTCTTTATGTGCCTGCATCTAGGGGCACTCTCCTATGCCTTTCCCTGAGCTGCTACCCCTCCCTCTTTTCTCTTCTTCACCCCTCCTACAGATATGAAAAATAATATAAGGATAAAGAAATGTAAAATGTACATGTATATGTATTTGAGGTAACACAAGAATTTTTGTATTATATATAATACTAGCAAATTGCCCCAAAAAATTACGGGTATAAAATTGTAAGCCAGGGAATGCTGTTTGCCACACAATGTGAGGCTTTTGCTTCTCTGAGCACCTTCTGCGCTCATCGCGAGCTCTGCGATGAGAGCCTTCGGCGCTGATTGTGAACCTTTCCTCCTGCCTACTGTAGGTCCTGCTCATTGCAGGATTCATTAACTTGCAAGTTTTGTGCTTGGGAATGCCATGTGTCTCTTTCTAGCATCTCCCCCCTGTCCCATCCCTGTGTGTTTCTCTTCTGTGTGTCAGCTGACTGTTTGTGTGGCACGCGTTGACTGCCGTTTGTCTTATTTTCAAAGTCCTGCGCGCCAAAAGCGCTCATTGCACTGCAAGTCTAGTGAAGAGAGGCAAGCAGCTGCAATGAGCGCCAAAGGCCTCACAAAGTGAGGCGAGCAGTTGAGGCACGAGGACTTAGCGAATTGAGCAGACGTAGTTTTCGCCTTTTTTGATTTACGCTGTTCTGCCCTTAAATTCATATTTTTGCGAGGTCAGATTTTTGTGCCCCAGAGATTCTGAGGTTGCAATTGTTTTTCTAAGTCCCGCATTCCTCAACTGCTTGCAGCCTATGTAAGTCCTGCATTCCTCAACGGCTTGCAGCCTAAGTCCAGCGTGCCTCAACTGCTCGCCTCCCATTGCGAGGCTTGCAGAAGCGCCTTCGGCACTCATTCAGCCTATGTTCTGTGTGCATCAATACCTCAACTGCTCGCCTAGCTTCGCAAAACTTGCAGGGCAATGAGGGCTTTCGGTGCTCATTGCCTAAGTCCTGCAAACTCGGAAGGCTTCAATGCCTCAACCGCTAGGGAAGTATGCTACAGGAAATAGCAGCATCTAATATTATCCCGGTTGGATACAGCAGGATTTATTTGTTACAAACTTCACAAACAACTGAAATTCTCAAAATTCTCAAACTACAATGCTCTTTTAAATGATACTTACCAGCCACCATACCTGCTCAGTACATACATACATCAGACATCTCAGCACCATCACCTAAATTACTTTTTTACCAATTCTTGATCTTTAACAGATGAACCTGAATATTGTTCATCATCCACTTCTCCGCTAAACACAGCTTCATTAGTGGGAGAGATAACCACAAGATCATCACTTGAACATTGTTCATCGTCCCCTTCCTCTCTGCTAAACACAGCTTCATTGCTGGGAGAGACAACTACAACATCTGCAGATAACTCTTGGACACTGGCACTTTGGTCAAAATGTTCATATTTTATTTTTGCTATCTGTGTCTCTAACAGTTGCATCTTCAGAGTTGTCTTCTGGAGATTTCTTTATAGGAAAAAAAAATCTCTACCAGAAGTACAGTTCTGATCATCTTTTTGGTTCAGGAAAGCATGAAGACACTGATGTGACTCAGAGATAGCAATTAGCTTAGTATAATAGTCATCATGCTCTTCTGATGTCTCTTCTGGTGGAATATTTTGAGACTTTAAAAGCAACTCATTGACCTTACCATATTTTGAGACTTTAAAAGCAACTCATTGACCTTACCAGGTCCAGGCAGATCAGCCATGGTGGTGCTGCAATTTGAAGCAGATTTTTGTAGAGTTTAACTTTACAGAATACAGTGTCTTCAGTTAGTGTAACTAGATGCTCTCCAACACTGGACTTCAACCTGAAGCGAATACATCACAACTGGAAAGCAACCAGCGACCCACTGTCTTCTGTTAACTACAGCATCCAGAAGTACAATTGCCATTAATGTATTATGAAAGGCCATACCTTAGGCATCTAAGTACTAAAGGAATAATTTCATTCATGTATTTAATTAGCATAGAAATACACTCATCTATCAAAATAACATTTATAGAATCTTGTGAAAGGGACCTAGAAGTTGGGTTAGATGCGGACGAGTTGCCGGGTATTTTTGAGGTAACATATAAGGGCATAGAAATACATCTCTGACAAAGACGTAATTCTATCTTAATAGAAAGTTTTAAAGGCCTTCTAGACTTAATAAAAAGAGGGTCATTATTCTGTCCAATTTTTTTAGGAGATGTAATCAAAATGGTACATTAATGTATGGGAATGCCCAGTTGTTAAAAATGTATGAGGTGACATCAATCACATCCTATCTCAGACTCACAAAATGAACATTAATCCTGAACCAGTACATTCTGTCCTGAATTTGCCAGTTCCCTTCAAACCAATTTTTTTATATGTTACTACATCTATATACTGTACATAACTATTAGATGGTTACAAAAAGAGTTACATCTTGGTCGTCTTATAAATCATACTTTAATAATGGAACCCTGACTAGTATTTGAAATGACAGGGTAGATACATATAAGAGGATGTAAACTGGCTAAATTCAGAATAAGTTCATTATCTGATTCCTTATCTAGATTAGGATGGGGACATGACAGAAATGTTACTGTATTCAATTGAAAGCAGTATTAATATGTACAACATATACATTAGACTAAAGGCTGTATTATGTAAAATGTTGCATTTACCTGTTTATGATTGTTATTGTCAGCTTTTAGAGTTTGGGTTGAAATGATTAATGTGGAAAAGTATTATCTTGCAATGGAATGTGTGGGTGAAAGGGTTAACTACAAAACAGCTTATCCAAATTTATAATCTGTAAAAAACCTGTAACAGTCCCCTACACCCCTAGTCAGTACTATAAAGCTGCCATCACCAAAGCATTTTAAGATTAAACTTCCTAGGGGCATCATTGATCACAAAGATTTATACAAGTTATCACATATTATTATAATTGTCTAACTACGAGTCGTCGTCACGCTTTTCCCGTGGTGCGTACGACAGGCGCTCATCGCCGGCGAGCCTCGCATAGCAACGCGAGCCGTTAAACTCGGAACCCTTACGAGATTAGCAGAACCAAAAAACCCCAAAACAAACTAAAAACACCCCCCAAAAATCAAAAAACATCACAGACAGCATGGGGCAACAGCCAGGTCATCTCAATTTAGACGATTTTTGCCACACAACAATCGCCTAAGCGAGGAAGAAAATGGCCGCCGAAATAAATGAAAACTAGGCTACACGCCCCAGGAGCACGCAATACACTGCAAACCGCGTAGCACTTTACACATCACACTACGACCGACAACATACACTATTAGAAAAGCAGGAAAATGCTCACGAGACGCGTACTACATTAATAACATTACAACTATACAATGCCGCTTTACACAATAAACCAACGGCTTCACCTCGCGCACGCAGCCTATTTAGAATGCACACTTCAAACATTCATTACACTTTATAAGCAGGGCACAAACACTTACAATGTATATTCTATACAGCTTGTTAGCTCTTCAGCCTATTGCTCGCTGCATATATTAAATATAAATAATTAAAGTATATTAATTTATTGCATAAATAATTAAATAATACTTAATTAATTAATTGAATAAATAATTAATTATTACTTAACTACATATACATAGAAATACATATCTCTCTCAGAGGACCAAATATACACAACATGAGAGGCTCGCATTGAGCGCCAAATTTTATTGACCATAATTTTTTGACGGGCAAGTCGTTGGTATAAAATAAGGGTCACAATGGAAATCTTAACCTCTTATACACATAACAAATCTCTACTGTAACATGAGGTTCTTCAGAGCAGAGAGATGAAACTTAATACATGAGTATATATTTTAATGAATAAGTACACAGTATAAATAAATTCAATTATACATTATAAATGGATATACAATTATTTTGAATGCACTTATGTATTATAATTTGTGAAATATACAATAAACTGACAACAAGCACCCAGGGTCGTAGGAGCCAAAGAAAATTCTGTAATTAGTACTTGAAACCCCTAGACTTTGTAATCCCACCTCCATTTTTTTGTGACGTAATTATGATCTCTGTTGTCATTGGCTCCATCTAAACCCGTAACTATGGGTTTCACAGCCGCGCATTTAACGTTCGGCAAATAGTTTAAGGATTCGTGTTCCAAATTTAATAGCTCCTTTACTCTGCCAAATTTCTACCCCGCAGCTGTCGCAGGTCTCAAGTTGCTCATACAGGCTTAGATTTTAAGGTGGCGGATATAGCCCTATTCTATTAGTAGCTCACAAATGTCTCTAACCTGTAATTTTGGCTGTACATTTGTTTTAAATGTTTAGATGTATTCTATTGACTTAAGCTTGCAATTTATGTCTTACAGCCTCTACATGTAAACCCTGCCTTTTAAAGTAGGATTTAAGGGGGCGTGATCATATGACCTGTCAATATTTAAGCAAGTCCGTAATTTACTTCTTAGACAGCCAAAAGTAAATGTGTAAGTCATCATGACATCAGTAAGACCTAGAAAAGTTACACATAATCTGCAGTCGGAGGCTAGGAATAAATAAGTGTTAATCACATATATAGTTGTGAGTATGCCGAAGGCGCTCCTTGCCAGCAACTGAGGACCTCGCAAAATTTACGTAGTTACGAAAAGAAAATTCGAGACACGTAACGACCCATTACGACCTCGCAAAAATTGTCCGCAAACCGTGCACATCAAAACATGAAAAATACAACAAATACACACAACAAATACATAAAAAGATAACTTACAGGAAGAGGGAGCATCCAGGACCCCGAAAACTAAAGTTACACCTCAATTTAACTGAAAATAAAAGAGTTTAGACACTGAAAAATTCTCTAAGCGCGAGAAAAAATGGCCACTGAAAAAAACGAAAACAAGGCTACAGCAGTCTAAAGACGCAAAACACCACCAAACACCTACGTATTTGCCGAAAAACACCTACGTGATTAAAAAACAAGGATGCAACCAGCGCGACCCCAAAAACATTACAAACACAATAAATACAAACAACAAACACATAAAAAGCTTACCCACAGCAAGGGGGGGCACCCAGGACCTCTGCAAGTCAAGTTACACAATGATTTAAGCACAAATTTCAGAGTTTAAACACCTGAAAATCACCTAAGCGAGAGAAAAAATGGCCGCCGAACAAAATGAAAATGAGGCTACAGAACACCAAAACACCACCAAACAGCTACGGATAAAGTCGGACGACATCCAAAAAGAAGGACGCTAAATCAGCCACAGACGCATACCACACATTAGCCGCCATTTTAGAACAATAACGTATATACGGCTACGCTAACGGATTTGGCTCGCGCACGCACACTATTACACTGCAACACATTCAGCACACTTACACAGCAGCTCCACAGCACTAATGCTGCAGCAACATCAAAACAGATTGCCAGCTCTTCAACAGAATGCTTCCTACATATATTACTTAAAAATAGGTAAAGTATATTAATTTATTAATCTATTATTTATTTTATTATACACCAAACAGCTTTAGCTCACTTACAATTTCATTGCCGTCATTTTTTTATGGGCAATTCGCTAGTAAGTAATAATTTCCTATCAGGCTCATGTACATGTTGGTTTCATGATATGTATTAACACCTTGAGTCCCAGTATCGATATTAGACAGAAATAACCTTTAAAAATATCTTTAATTGCATATTCTACAGTTAAATACAGCTTAATTCAATTGAGCCGTTCGGGAGAACCAGGGTCGGAAATGGAGGCCATAACTTAATTTGCTATTCAATTGGCAACTATTTGAGGGCTCTGATTGAATTACGGGCTGCGAGCTGTGATTCATATATATTTTTTAAATTACAAGTCAATGCCCTATAAGCCTTTGAGCTTTCACGGCTGCAAGAGTTGCACACGCTAAAATTGCAAATCGCTATTCAATTGCTCCGATTCCCCCACACTAACCACCCTGTGTAGTCTGCAAATAGCAAAAATTGAACCACAAGTTAATGGTACCAAGGAGGTATCGCAAAGGGCTTAATGACATGTCTGGAGCACTTGAAATGCGTGTGAAAGTGATGTTAGGGCTTAGAATTAATAGCACACCATTCGCAAGCTCGCAAATCGACCCCAAAAAATACTTTATTTTAAGTTTAATCTCTGTGTTATATCGATCCAGGCAATCAATGTGTTAATCAATATAATGAAACTCCCATGTAATAGAATATCATATTTATGCCTCTATCAATATTGCATTAAATCTGGAATGTGGGTCCAATCGTAACTCATAATTCAAGCCCATAGGACTTCCATGAAAAATGGAGGTTGGATTTCAAAGTCCTAAGGGCTTGAACCAAGAGTCACGATCGGACGCAGATTCAATTGGCTGTTTTTAACCGGGAGTTACCGCCTTGCGTCAGCTATCATGGTTTGCGATGTTCACAATCGGGCCGGGACTTTCAGTCCCAGACAATTGAATAGCACCATAAGTTGCGCCCGTTGCGGGCTCGCAGCAGTCCCGCAGAAATCCGGCTACTCAGATCGGATTACGGCCTCCGAAATGATTTTGCTGTTAGAGCTCTAAGTGCTTGAAAAAGCCCTTGTGAGTCCTATTTAGTACTCGTAATATTTTAAACAGAAACGTGATACTTTTTTCAATTGCGAGCTAAACTTATTTGCGAGCTAGAACTATGGGTCTAATGGAACATTAATTACTTTTTTTTTGTAACTTGAATTATTTAGAGCTCGTAATATCCGAGTTTTGCTGAAACCATTGGAGTTCTAAGGCCGGTTTTGCATCTTTGGCTGGCCAGTAGTGATTATGGACGGGGAACTTGTAATCTCATTGCAAGTAGCTAATAGAATATGTGTCAATATTAACATTTAATGTAAGTGTGTAAACATTTACGAATTGGGCAATAGAATAGGGCCCATAGTCTCCATCATTACTACACTGGTTCACCGGTCTGAAATCTATGGTTTGCAAACTCTGTAAAAGTCTTCTGATACTGCTAACTGCAACTTATCCAGACCGGACACCATCTCGCTCACAATTTCTGTATTAGAAAGAGGGGGAACTAAGTAACCAGAAGTCTATTAAGATATTGAGAGGTAAATCTTATGTTTTCTGTGCATTAATAGAGGTAGATGAAAAGAAAAGGATAGTACAGACAGAGAAAACAACACTGAGAGCAAACAGAAAAGAGAGGAGTACAGAGTATAGATGAGAGAGAAAAGATAAAGGAGAAAAAAGAGTAAAAGAATTTAAGGTTTGAGAGAATGCACAAAAAAGAAAAGATGAGAGGCAAAAACAAGTAAAGACGATAAGAGACAGAGAAAATACAGAAGAAAAGAAAGGAAGAGAGGGAAATAGAGAGGCAAAAAGGGAGCGATAATACATGGAGAAGAAGACAGAGCCAGGAAGAGAAGAACAGATGATGAGAAATAGGCAGGGAACAAAAGGGAGAAGAGAGACTTGTAGAACAGAAAAATGGAAAATAATATTTTGAAACAACATAACATGATAACAGGAGAAGAAAAAGAGCAAAGAGGTAGAAGAACATGAATGGAGAGAAAAAAGTAGGGTAAGGGAGTTGGATAAAGACAAGAGACAGACAGAAGTGTGAGATAGGCAAGGATGGAGGAGTGAGAGAAGGAGCTGAGAAATATACAGGGTATGAGAGAGACAGAGGGTAGGAGAGAAAAATACAGGGAATTAAGAGAAAGAGGAGGAGAAATAAGAGTAAGAGGCCAAAGGGAAAGAAAATAAGACCGAGGATGGGAGATAGATGTGTTAGAGAGAGATGAGGGAAGGAGAGAAAGGGGCGAAGACAGGCAGCAGATGGAAGAGAAAGAGACAGTGGGGATTAGAGGAAGAGGGAATAGGATGAATATGAGAACGATAAAGATCTGATAGAGGTAAATGCGGGGAGAGGCAGAGGGGTAGATATAAAGGTAGGGGATAACTTGGGATTTGATGGATTAGAGACAGAGAGGGGGTAGAGACAAATTCGGAGGAGGGACAGAAGAGAGATAAATGAATAGGTGATATAGGGGAGAAGAGAGAGATGGGGTAAAACAAGTGGAAAGGGAAGGAGGAAAAAGAGAAACAAAGGAAAGGAGCGTCAGATAGAGGACAGGAGACTAATGAGAGAGAGAAAAAGATAGGGGGAAAATAACAGAGGGGATAAAGAGTGTAAGAGAGACAAAGAGGGAAATACTGTCAGAGTGAGAGAAGAGGGGGACAAAGTGAGGCATACAGAAAATAGGAGGGTAGTGAAAGAGACAGATGTGTTAGATACTTATAATGGGGAGAGAGTAACAAGCAGGTTAGACAGATGCATAAAGAGGGACAGGAGTAAGGGGGGACATGGGAGAATGTAGCAACGGGGTTAAGGTCCTAGAGAGAAGAGAGAAACAGATAAGAAGAAATAAAAAGAGATGGGGAGGGAAAGGGTCTGGAGTGGGACAGGCAGAGAGGGAAAGAAACACAGCGACCAGAGGCAGACAGAAGAGGGGAGAGAAAGGCAGAGGGAAGAACAGACAAGAGGGGAAGGGTGAGAGAGAAAGAGGGGAAGAGAGACAGGGGCGAGACAGATATAGGTAAGAGGAAGAGATAAGGGAGGACACATAGATAAAACAATGAGGGGGTAGAGACAGACATTGAAAGTGTGAGAGAGACAGTGGGAGGATTTAGACAGAGGGTAAGAGAAATAGATGTTTAGAGTAAGAGTGGAGAGATAGCGTGAGAATTAGACTGCCTTTACAGACTGAATGAGGGGGGAGAGACTGACTGAGAAAGCAGAGGAGTTGCAGAGACAGAGGATGAGAGGGACTGACTATGGGGGAGAGAAACAGGAAAAGGGGAGACAGGGAGAGGGGGAGACAGAGGGAGCAGAGACAAAAAATAGGAGGAAAGACATAGGAGAAGAAAAAAGCAAGTGGTGGTACTACCACACTTTATTACTCCTTTCTTTAACTTTATTATTATGAATATACTGATATCACTGCACTATACACATGCATGATTTACATATAGTACGTTCTCTTTGGATATTCTAAGATGTACCATAATTCCCGAGTGATATTTGTTGCCAACATTCCCATAATAACAAGCGTCTTCATAGGATGCCAGTAACCGATATTAGGCAGCAGATTTGTTTTTGTATATATATACTATTTTAATCGTTGTTTTTTAATTATTATTGGGCAAGAAATGTCTTATTATGTCTAAATAAGAGATAAGATTTATTGCTACAGATGTATGCTTGCTTATCTCCATTCAATACAAGTGATGTACACATTATAACCCTTGGGAGATAATATACTAGTCCAAATAAGAAGGTGTTCTTTCTCCTGTTGTTCCTACTGAGTTTATTATCTCCAGTGATTGTGTTATGGATTCTGGTTTTGACCCATAATTACGGCTACTTAGTTCAGATTTCTGCATGTTATTTGTTGGGTATTTAGGGTAATGCCAGTATAAACAAGTGTGATGTTCTTCTTTAGTTTTTATAATGCCATATTACTTAGCAGAATATTAAGTTATTAATTTATAGATATAATGCAAAATTAGAGGTAAAATTAAGAATGTTCTGAGTGACTGATCTTAGAGTAATGGCATTGACTGTGAGGGTCTTTTCAATTGTGGTGATTCTTTTGCTGATAGCCAGGTCTCAAGATTATGTCACATGATCTTGTGAGAGGTCCCAACCAGAGCAATCTGGAGCAGGGGGTAAGAGGAGGAAGAGGAACAGATTAAAGTGAGCTAATGCGCGTTGTGATCTCTCTCCTCCTGCTGCTAGACACCAGGGATAAAGTACCTACCTCTCCTACAATATAGAGGAGGAAGGTTTTGTTGTGTATGTATATATATATATATATATATATATATATATTTATTTATTTAAAACAAAACATCTAATCCTACGCCCTTGATAATGCCCCATACTGATTTGACCCCTAAAATACAGGTAATACAATAAAAACACTAGCGTCTCCAATAATGTACCAAAATTAGTTCAGTAATTGTATCTGTAATCAAATACCTTAATTTTATGTTTATGTTGTTTCCCTATAAGGATCAGTTTAAGAAATGTAGCCAATACATAAATATACAAATATAAACACTAGCTGCAAGAAAATTAATTTAAACAATGTATTTATTATACAAATATATCCTTAAATATGTGAATATTATAAACATTTTAACATAATATATAAAGAATTGGTACATTAACCATTCTATAATACTGGTGTTGTATTATAAAGTCTATAGCCACTCAGGGTGAATCTTCCTCTTTTTAAAAGGCACCACTGAATATTTTTGTGCGACTGTCAATGCTTTCTTAGGAGGGGTATTGGGAGACCTCTCAGATTCTTCTGTCAGTCTTGCTGATTCTTCTTTTGGAGTGATGTTTATAAGACTTCTTTTCCTTTTCCTGGCATTATCATCAATTATCCCATTACTAACATTAGAGTCTTCTTCAAGGTTTGTGGCAGGTATCTTTTCTGAGTGATGTTTAGGGGTTGACTCTAAGGTTAGGGAAGAATTCTCAGCACCATCGCCTTGGTTCTCTAATGCCAATCCTTGGTCTTGAATAGATGGACGTGAGGATATTTTATCACCCCAGACTCTGCTAAACAAGGCCTCATCAGTGGGACAGATAACCACAATGTCATCATCTGAAGATTCTTCATAATCCTCCTCTCCACTGAACACATCTTCATTACTTGGAGAGATAACAAGAAGATCATCTGCTGATTCCTTTATAGGAAAAAACACCCTTGACCAGAAGCACAGTTCTGGGTCATCTTCTTGATTCAGGATTGAATGTAGACACTTATGTGACTGAGAAAAGGCCTTTAACTTAGCCTCATAGTCATCGTGCTCTCCTGATGTTGTCTCTTCTGGTGGAATATTTTTAGACTTTAAAAGCAATTCATTGACCTTTTCAGGTCCCAGCAGATCATCCATGGTGACACTGCACTTTCAGTCAGACGTATGTACAGTTAAACCTTACAGAATACAGTGTCTTCTAGTGTGACTAGATGTTCTCCAACACTGGTCTTCAACCTAAAGAGAATATGTCACAACTGGAAAGCAACCAGCCACTCACTGTCTTCTGGTAACTGCCGACCCAGGTGAGACAGAGCAGCTGTGTTACTCAGTCTCTGCGACAACCATGGAATTATTTATCTTCAAGCTTCTGTGATGTCAGCTGCAGGCGTAGTGACATCACAACTGTTGAGTGAGCTATGGCATCTTCAAAATACATCTTAGTCTAAACTCCAATTCAATACACTAAGGGCCTCATTAAATTGTTCAAATTGTCGTCTGCAAAAGATACTGATATTAAATTGACCACTTTTAGCTACTCACAATCTATTTGCGGGTTACAGGCTGATCTTTCAAGCCCACAAATGTTACAAATACTAAAATCGCAAATCCATATTAAATTGCTACAAAACCCCAAGCCATCAAATGTTTTTAAACCTGTAAATAGCAAATGTAACAAAAAATATTACGAGTACTAGATTGGACTCGCAAGGGGGTAAACACCTTCGTAGCACTGCAGAAGCAAATATAAACACACCACTGTACTTTAAAATACAGGGAAATGGATCTAAGGTATTATAATAAATTGCACAACAGTCTCAAGATCACAATTTTATTTTAAAAGTTTTATTTCTGTGTTATATTGATCCGGCAATCAATGGATTAATACATTTCAAGGAACCCACATGCACTAGACCAGTAGATTTATTCATGTTTTTACATTTCAACATTTCTGTAGAGTCAGATCTCAAATTGTACTTCTAAACACTAATGATTTGTAGTTTAAAGTCCATGTTTTATTGACATCATGATGACAGTCTCATTTACTATTGGCTCTGTCTAATCTGCAACTTAAGGGTTTGGCTCTGTCTAAGCAGTAAGTTACATGTGTGGCTTAATTGATCAAGATCAGGCCCATAAAAGCTACATATAGAGCCCTATTAAATTCCAATTCCAATTATTGAAATTTGCAGGAGTTACAGAGCGATTAAATTAGAAAAAGCTGCAATGACATGGCAGAAATCCAAATCCGTAAACATGCTTCGGCACGTAGGATTTATGGACATGAACATGATAAATTATTTAAACCCGTAGTTATGGGTTTAGATGGAGCCAATAGTAAAAGAGACCATCATCATTACATTACTAAAACATGGAGATTAAATTTCAATCACTTACGGTTTTGAAGTCCAAGTTGGGATTGGGCCCGCATTCCAGAAATAATGCAATATGAAAAATTAAAAAAACAAAAAATTCTAGTCTAATATATGTATTAAGAAAATGATTGCCGGGATTGATAAAACACAGAAATGTTTCACAGATTTACTTATATGCCAAGCAGGCAGTTCTGCTGCTACTGATACATATATATTATTTATAATTAAATGTTATTTAGTCCTTATGCATCCATAAGGATTCTGTCCAGAGATCATTCTCAATAAAGTGACAGAATATGAAATTGGCAAATAAATCTTCTGTGATGTAAAGTTTTTATGACTGCTCCACAAAATCTTACAGGCGTGATACATTTAAAGGAACATTGTGGGCAGATTTGTTAGATATTTTGCAGAAATACACATAAAAGCATGCAACACAAAAGTAGGTCAAATATTGGAAAATACAGATCTACAAACTAGTCTCAATATGTCAAAAAGTGAAATATTTTGGTATTTATAACTAAACATTTTTGGAGTTCTACACAACATCCAGAACTATAATTGCCATTAACGCATTATGAAAGACCATGCCTTAGGTGTCTAAGTACTAAAGCAATCATTTCAGGCATTAATTTCATTAGCATACAAATACACTGATATATCAAGACTACATTTATAAAATCTTGGAAAAGAGACCTAAAAGTTGGGTTGGATGCTGATAAGTGGTCAGATATTTTTGAGGTAACATATAAGGACATAGAAATGCATCTCTGACCGAGACATCATTAAAATATCTTCATAGAATGTATTAAACACTTTCTAGACTTTATAAAATGAGTTTCATTATTTATTCCAATTGTTTTAGGAGGTATAATCAAAATGGTACATTGATGTATGGGAATGCCCATTATGGGATAAAATCAATCAAATTCTAGATCAGGCTCTTAAAATGAACATTAATCCTGAACCAGTATTTTCTACCCTGGGTTTGCCACTTCAGTTAAATTAGATGTTTACAAAAAGATTTACATATTGGTCATCTTATACATCGAATAAATAATACTTTAACAATGGAAACCTGTCTAGTAAATACATTTAATATGATTTAAACACAATGGCTTTGTTTAGAATAAGTTAATCATCCGATCCCTTATCTAAATTAGAATGGGGAGATGATGGAAATGTTACTCTATTGAATTAAAACAGTATCAATATGTACTACAAATACAGTCCCTTGCAAAATTATTCACCTCCCTTGACTTTTTACCTATTTTTTTACATTACAGCCTCAAGTTCAATGTTTTGATAATCTGAATTTTATGTGATGGATCAGAACACAATAGTCTAAGTTGGTGAAGTGAAATGAGAAAAATATATACATAAAACTGTTTTTTAGAAATAGAAAACAGAAAATTGGCATGTGCTTATGTATTCACCCCCTTTGTTATGAAGCCCATAAAAAGCTCTGGTGCAACCAATTACCTTCAGAAGTCAAATAATTAGTGAAATGATGTCCACCTGTGTGCAATCTAAGTGTCACATGATCTGTGATTACATATACACACCTTTTTTGAAAGGCCCCAGAGGCTGCAACACATAAGCAAGAGGCACCACTAACCAAGCACTGCCATGAAGACCAAGGAACTCTCCAAACAAGTAATGGACAATGTTGTTGAGAAGTACAAGTCAGGGTTAGGTTATAAAAAATATCTAAATCTTTGATTATCCCCAGGAGGACCATCAAATCTATCATAATCAAATGGAAAAAACATGGCACAACAGCAAACCTGCCAAGACTACCAAAACTCACGGACCGGGCAAGGAGGGCATTAATTAGAGAGGCAGCACAGAGAGGTAAGGTAACCCTGGAGGAGCTTCAGAGTTCCACAGCAGAGACTGGAGAATCTGTACATAGGAAGGCAATAAGCTGTACGCTCCATAGAGTTGGGCTTTATGTCAGAGTGGCCAGAAGAAAGCCATTACTTTCAGCAAAAAACAAAATAGCACGTGTTGAGTTTGCATAAAGGTATGTGGGAGACTCCCAAAATGTATGGAGGAAGGTTCTCTGGTCTGATGAGACTAAAATGTAACTTTTCGGCCATCAAAGAAAACGCTACATCAGGTCAAACCGAACCCATCACATCACCCAAGGAACACCATCCCAACAGTGAAACAAGGTGGTGGCAACATCATGCTGTGGGGATGTTTTTCAGCATCCAGGAATAGGAAACTGGTCAGAGTTGAGCAAAACCTGTAACACTCTGTGAGCTTTTTGAGGCGAGGATGGAGGTTCACCTTTCAGCAGGACAATGACACCAAACACACAGCAACACTTGAGTGGTTTAAGGGGAAACATGTAAATGTGTTGGAATGGCCTAGTCAAAGCCCAGACCTCAATCCAATAGAAAATCTGTGGTCAGACTTAAAGATTGCTGTTCACAAGCGCAAACCATCCAACTTGAAGGAGCTGGAGCAGTTTTGCAAGAAGGAATGGGCAAAAATCCCAGTGGTAAGATGTGGCAAGCTCATAGAGACTTATCCAAAGCGACTTGGAGCTGTGATTGCCGCAAAAGGTGTCTCTACAAAGTTTTGACTTTAGGGGGGGTGAATAGTTATGCACATTGACTCTTTCTGTTATTTTGTCCTTTTTGTTGTTTGCTTCACAATATAAGAAAAATCTTCAAAGTTGTGGGCATGTTCTGTAAATTAAATGATGCAAATTCTCAAACAATTTGTGGTAATTCCAGGTTGTGAGGCAATAAAACACAAAATATGCCTAGGGGGCTGAATACTTTTGCCACTTCTATTAAAATGTTGTTTTATATATGTTACTACACATACATACATAACTATTAGATGGTTACAAAAAGATTACATATTGGTCATCATACATCGAATAAATCATACTTTAACAATGGAAACCTAACTAGTAGATACATTTAATATGATTTAAACACAATGACTTTGTTAACAATAAGTTAATCATCAGATTATTTATCTAAATTAGGATGGGGTCATGACGGAAATGTTACTCTATTGAATTAAAACAGTATCAATATGTACTACATATACATTAGGCTTAAGGTTGTATTATGTTTGAAAAGTGTTGGACAAAAGAGAACATGAAGAAAAATCCACATCTGATTGTAAAATGTTGGGTTGAGTTGGCTTGACATAATGTGGCAAAGTATTATCTTACAATGGGGTGTGTGGATGAAAGGGTTAACTAAAAACAGTTTACCCAAACTATCAATCACTTACAAGCTGTAAAAAACTTTAACTGTCACCTACACCCCAAATCAGTACTATAAAACTTCCATCACCTAAGGGCATCTTTGATAATAAAGATTTATAAAATATCTATATAAATAATAAAACAAGCGTAAGAATGGAAATCTTAACCTCTTATACACCATAAAACATCTCTACTGTAACATGTTGTTCTTCATGTTAAATTAGTATATATTTTACAATATATTCAATTTACAAAAGTACACAATATATTCAATTTACAAAAGTACACAGTATATATATATATACATATATATATATATATATATATATATATATATATACAAAATGTGCCTTTGCGGGCACATTTGCATGTCCCTGCCAAGGTTCCCAGAATGCAGTGTAATAACTATTTCTCAGAATTCTGGGCATGAAACAAGTTTTTTTCTTTTAGACATTCAAATGTGAACAGAAATGTACTATTCATTTACTATACAATGTTATAAATTATTAATGGATGCACAATGATAGTAAGAAATTATCATTAAAAAATCAAGAGTAACAAATAGAAAATACTTTAGTCATAAATTAACAACAGGCTGTGTATTAGATAAACCCACCAGCACACTACTCTTATATAAAAATATAGGCAGCATTAAGGAAAGTATCCAACAATACTAATAATAATAAACAAATTAATAGAAATGGTATACAAGGAAACAATGGGTGAACAGCATAAAATTAAATATAAATGCTAAATTAATAATATTAGGAAATATAACTATGATAAAATATACACCCCCATGCCTTACACCTGATTAATGATGGAAACTGTTACGCCCGGTAAGTTTCGGGGACTACGCTCATCCCAAATTTCTCTCTCTATGGGTCACAACTGTTTTTTCAGATCTCAACACCAGCAAGACACTTCAGATGACAGCATCATTTCTGAAGAGGCAGGCACCATCAGACCCCTTTGTCACAACTTACTATGATGATGGGATCTAGAGTATCCTAGTACTCTTATTGCCAGTAGGACCTATGGACAGTCTTTGTCGGTACAAAGGCATAAGTCTTAGCTTGCTTTGGTAGTGTACCTGGGAGCACCTTGGTAGGGAGTCAGAACGAGCTCCTCTACAAGCATATGCCTCTGGGTCAATAATACATGCTTAGTCAAAGTATGAAAATTAAGAACACTTTATTTTGGTAACACACAGTATTTAAACAACTCACAAAACCAGTACAGGGAGTGGCTACCCCCTTGTCCAACCTTCATCTTCCTCCTGGCCAATGGGGTAATCTCCAGAGTAACTTGATTACCACGGGCCAATGGACTAGAGGTAAGCTCTGGGAACTTCCAGACCCCTCCCATGGGCCGCCCACTAGGTGTGGGTACCTAATTTACTTGGTCTCTGGCTCTCAAGGGAGAAACATCTATGTACTCCTGTACTATGACCCTGATATTGGGCTGAAGACCCCATGGTGTTAAGGTGCCTCAATGTCTGTACAGACCCCTTTGTTCTGGCCTTGCTATTACTTCAAGCGTTTACTTTAGGTGATAGCTGGAAGGCAGATGGGTGATCTACTCAGGTTACTATCTGTATCAGACCCAATATGGATGACTGCACACAACATGGCTCCCACATTACAATACAATATATTTACAGATAATACCACTACAACATTTTATAATCCACAGCATCTCTCCCTTTCCCACATGTTATGAGTTGAGGCAGTACTACCCACGTCAGTCCACTTAATGCGTTATGACGACTTTATTAGGGGTGACGGGGTAAACTGCCTCTTCTCTGAATGCATAACAATAACAGTGGGACTCTGCCCTGAATATATAAATTATAACAGTGGCTCTGGGAGCCCAAAACCTTCTGTTCAATAACATGTGGCAGATAACAGTTCCAAATCCAAGATGGCCCCTGGCTGATTCATGACACCCTTTTCTTAGGATCTAAGAATCACACACCATGTACGTTTGATTAGTACAAGCAGACTCCGACACCACCTTTGTTTAGTGTGTCCAAAATCAGACTGGCACTTCTTTATTTTTCAAAACACATTTTCAGATGACACAAAACACCATATACTTCACCCAAGTTCTAGCCCATCCTCCTAGTATTCCAATGTTAATCAATGACAACACCACAGGAACTTACTACATCCATGATATAACTACCTCTATGCATTACACCCAGGATATAACTGTTAAGCAAGTTGTTAGTACCTTATAACCACAGATATAATAACTGATGAACCCCAAAAAGTCCAGTGGGCCCTTCTGTTCATAACAGCTAGTTTCCCCCATCCTAGTGTGTCCTAGGAATCTGTGTTGCCGGACAAATTTCTAGCCACACTGATCTGACTGGTGCAAGTGATAGAGTTGTAATTGCCTCACAGTCCACATTTCTTCCAATTCGAATGCACAACCACCTTCCCCAGGCCATGGCACATGCCCCCTCCCTCCCCATCCATTGGGGAAAACAATTTACTTGGGCAGCTGCATCTAAAACAGTCCTTGAACCTATTAGTTCACCCAGTCCAAAGGGACCCAGGGTGGTACCAAGTCCAGGTGACCGTTCCCAAGGTGCCATAGCTAGCCCTCTGACAGTTTTTATCAGCCGAAGCTCCCTCATAGGTCCACAGTACATTACAGCATTTCCCAAGGGCCAGTGAGCATAGATGCTCCCATCCAGACTGTTTGCTAGGCCTGGGTCCTGCCAACAGTCCTCTTTGCCACGGTAATTAATACAGTCCAAGGATGCCATGGCCATCCCACCCCCCAAAAACCAGGGCATATGCACTCTTCTGCTCCACTGCTTGGGTAAAACACTCCCCAAGGGGGAATGTACTGGATGAATCTGGAAGCCGGCATCCAATGTTGTGGTCTGGTCTAAAGTCTCCAAATCTCTATGTTGTATCTGAATCAGCATGTCACATCCCCCTCTCTCTGGAACCAGCGCCTGGGCACAGCACTCATCTCCCTTGGGATCTATGGTCACTGTTTTCCCATGCAGGACCTCAGAGCTCTCATCCAGACTTCCCCTTGGGCCATCAGTTTGACAGACATTTTCTGTCTTCTCAACTACCTTGTGATTAGCAATTGTGCCCCAGCCATTTGGGTATGGCTGGCCCCCTTGGTCTGACACAGTCCCAAGGTTATTCTCTGTGTTTTCACCTGTATCCATGGCTGGTTCCTGGACTGTATTTATCCATGAGAACCCCATGATAGGTTCAGAATCCATCTCTGGTTCCTTCCAGAACTCTCCCAGTCCCTCCATCTGGCCTGCTATTCCTGCCTGAGACTCCATTGCTTTTGAGATGTATCCATAATGTATGGTACCATCCTCATCTGTCCCAGTTGTAGCAAAACTTAACTGGTCCTGAACCATTTTATACCTCCATATTGGTATAGTCCTGGTCAGAGTCCATAATATCCTCTCCCCATACCTCTGGTAACCAGTCCTCTGCCTCCCTGTCCTTCTGACAGGGTTCCTCCCAACTGTATGGCTAAAATCCCTCCATGGATGCCTCATCCAGCAATTCAACATACTCAGCCTCCATCTGTAGCTCTTGCTGAATCAGGGGTTCAGAAGATTAGTCTCTGGGAACCATGGTTCTAGTCCAAGGCCTTGACAGAGTTTAAGAAACAAATTATTTTGCCTCCTTACAGTCCCCATGCCACATTCAGGATCCCCATAAACGATCTCCCAGAGCCCATCTATAAGCTACGATCGAACATAGAGATCCTCTCCAAGGGCACCAACAGGTCTTATCCTGGCATGATACTGTTTCTCCAAGGCAATCTCTTTCCATACCAGTTTCTTCGGCCAGCCTGACAGCTCATGGCCCTGCCACAATTCCAGGAACGTCATCCATTCCTTTTTGTAGGGCCATTCCTCTGCAGTCCTACTGTCAACTGGTTCTCTTTCTCTCTGTCTTTATAAGTAGCCATCCTGGCTGATGGTAAAAACGCTTGAGATCTCCCACCGATGCCACCAGCTGTTTCGCCCTGCAAGCTTAGGGGACTACACTCACCCCAAATATCTCTCTCTCTCTATGGGTCGCAACAGTTTGTAAAGATCTCAACAGCAGCAAAACACATCACATGACAGCATCATTTCTGAAGAGGCAGGCATCATAAGACCACTTTTCTTAGTATATAAGTATCACACACCATGTAGTACCAAGAGAGAGAAAGATCCTTTTTTAGGGCACACCTGGGAAATTTGGTTTACTGGTTTCTGTTTAGCAAGAAGCTGCTAATATTTACTTATACTGTTCCTTATAGGCAACCATATTCTAGTGATACACTTGCTTCACTTATATATATTTCTCATTTGTGTCATAGCACTTGGCACCTTATTATTTGTGTCATAGCACTTGGCACCTTATCATTTGTGTCATAGCACCTGGCACCTTATCACTAGTAGCACCTTATAGCACCTTATTTCTTATCTACTAGCCACTTTATCAGTGACTATACTAGCACATTGCACTTTATATGGTCTACCTCATAGTGGCATTTTCCACAACAGTGGCATTTTCCCAGTATACTTCATATTATTTACTCTCTGCTACCTACGTTTATGTATTTTAAGTGGATTTTATTATTACTATTAAAAGTTAAGTTTTAACACTTAGTTCATTCTCTTTTTCTGAGAATTGGATTTCCCAGGTGTGCCCTAAAAAAGGATCTTTCTCTCTCTTGGTACCACTTATCCCTATTATCCTTAGGAGCACCCTGTTATCATCCATTTGAATTTGGCACTTATCAACTATACCTGAGCCACCGCCCCTTTACTATTCACACACCATGTACCTTTAAATTAGTACAAGCAGATTCCGACACCACCTTTGTTTAGTGTGTCAAAAATCAGACTGGCACTTCTTTATTTTTTTAAAACACATTTTCAGATGACAGAAAACACCAAAGAATTCCCCCCAGTTCTAGCTCATCCTCCTAGGCAAATAGCCCACATGATTTCCAGATGTTTAGAGGGGTCTGGCTTTCTTGTTCTCATTACACATTTTATTTCTCATAAAACTAGCTCCCGCCTTCATGACTAAAGCCAAAGCCTTTAAACGTGGCCGATCGCAGGGCCATATAATTCTTTAAAATCTTTAACCATTTGTCACATAAGAGACTGTATTAACTTTATTATTTAAGCATAGCCCGCTATCCTATTTCTAACACAGATACAGTATTCCAATGTTAATCAATGACAGCACCACATGCACTTATTACATCCATGATATAACTACATGTATGCATTACACCCAGGATATAACTGTTAAGCAAGTTGTTAGTACCTTCTAACCACACATATAATAACTGATGTACCCCAAACAGTCCAATGCGCCCTCCTGTTCATAACAGATACATAATAAATAAATCATTTGATGAAATATAATTCATATTAAAGGATGAAAATGTTAAAATAGAGTGGAAAATTAAGCAAAAATGTATACCAGTCATGTGAATGAATGCCCTGATTAATATAAATGCAAATGTAAACATAAATATACATATATGGATGTACAGATAGATATAGGTAATATAATATAATTTGACAAATTAAAAAATGATATTACCTAAAATAAAATAAATGTACTCCCATTTCTCCCAAAATAGAGGAAAACATTAAATTGATTTGTGTACCAACAAACATATTGGGACGAGATAGGAATATCCCTATATCTATATCTGTATATACACTCATTTGCCCGGAGTAATACAATCATGGTTATACATATAAAAGATGGTACATGAACACATCTATATCTATAACTACAAGTATTGGTATATAAAAACACAGCTTTATAAGTAGAGTGTAAAGATTTGTATATATACTTAGCAGCATGTTATCACTTACACAACGTATTCTGATTTGCAGTTAGTCAAATGTTTGATTTATACTTTTTATTTTTCTTGTGAACACCACCATATTTCTATTTTTGGTCTTCCAATGTTTACAGGTGCTGCACCCCTTTGTACCGCATTTGAAAAAACTATCAGTGATTTTTTGCAAGTGCTCCCATTCTTTTCTTTTCTAATTTTCATTAGTTCACTAGTTTTTTTTTATTGAAATTATTTCTGAAAGTAACTGTTGGTTTGTCTGGTAGAATGTCTCTTAAATACTCATCCTGTTGCAGGATGGGCCAGAATTCACTCATGGTATTATGAATAGTCTTGGCTACTGTATTGTACCTGGTGAAAAAGCGACAATTGGATTTATCAATGTTTTTATCCCTTTATGATAGTTTGCATTTTTGCATCAAACTTTTTCTATACTTTGTCCCTGGCCTTCTCCACTATTTTTGGGTTATACCACTTAGCAGGGATTTTTTTATTTAAAGCTTCGCTCCTTATGTTAAAATCTACGCAATGATTGCAGTTCTTTCTAACCTGAAACTAATCAAACAGAATATTATTAATCCATCTGGTGTCATGGCAGCTGGTGGCATTTACGTAACCATTTGTGTCAGTGGGTTTAGTATATAATTTGGTGGCGACCTGATTATCTGTGACCATGAGTAGAACATCTAGAAAAGGAATTACAGAGCTGTCTGAAGACATAGTAAATTGAAAGTTCATGCTATTAGAATTCACATACTTTAGAAACACCTCCTTTGTATCTGGTTTACTATCCTCCCCAGAGGCTGAGCTACCGCTAGTGCAGACGGTGCAAGGCACCAAGGTCCCTGCCCTCTGAGGGTCCCCCGCAGGTCTCCTGTGGCCCCCATGTCCCTTTTGTAGCCCACAAAGACCAGTTTTGTCCCAACGTAACTCCCGTGGGCCCACGGATACTCTGTTACCCCCCATGAATACTCTGTAGCCCCCTGTGGCCCCTGTGCCCCCCTGGGATCACTATGGCCCCAGGGCCAGCTGTAGCACCTTATTGCCCCCGCGGACCTCTTGTGGGTCCCCTATGTCCCCTTATGACCCTCTGTGGTCCTTCGCAGACCCAATTGCCCCTAAGGCCCCTTATGGCCCCCACGGACCTCCTGTATGTCCCCTGCAGCTCCTTATGGCCCACTGTAGCCGACCACAGGCCCCAGCGGCTTCCTGAATGCCCCGTGGCCCCTCATCCCCCTGTGTTGCCCCTCACGTACCTCTGCAAGCTCTCTCAGCCCTGTGTTCCCCATCATCCACCTGTGGGCTCTCACAGACCTCTGCAGCCTCCCTCCGCCCCCTGTGGCCCGCCTCAGCCCCCTGTGGCCTCCCTCGGCTCCTTGTGGCCCCTTCGGTCCTTGCCGGCCCCTGTGGCCTCGCATAGACCTCTGCAGCCCCCATCGGGCCTCTGTGGTTCCACTCGGCCCTCTGGCCTGATGTAGCCCTTCCTCACCCCAGGAAGTGGAGTGAAGCATTAAGTATAAGATATTATTTATACAGGTTTATATATGTGTGTGTGCATATATATATATATATACTAGCGACTTGCCCGTCAAAAAATGACGGCAATGTGATGTATATGTTTGTGAAGTTGTTTAGTTATTTAAATATATTTTTGACCCTTGTAAGTATTGTGATATGAAGATGTATTTTTGTAAAACGTTGATGTAATGGTTTTTAAAAATGAATTTTGTCTCTGAAGAATTGTTCACTTTAATATACATAGAATCCAGAGGAAAGTAAAAAGTAAAAAGACTTTTTGCAACGTGCCGAATTTTAACATGAAGTTTAAAATATATGTAAGGAATAACCTTGAAAGTATATATTTTTAAAATTGAACTTTATTTTTTATGTAACTTTGGAATTTTTGCAAAACATTTGTGTAATTTTGAACATTATAAACAGGAACATAGTAAATACATTTTGTAACATAATTTTGAATTAAAAGTATTAACATTTGAATGTAAAAACAGTTTAACTTTAAATTAATCAGTATTAACATGCAATTTGTATCAGAATAATTGTTAAGTTTAATATACATTGAATGTAGAGGAAGGCATACAGTAAAAACTCTCCTTAAACCGTACGTAATTAAAGTAATTCATTACTGAGCACATAAACTGGCGATAAACATGAATGAAACATTAACATAGTGACTTAACATTTTAACATAATTTTTCATAGAAATGCAAGGCAAGTATTTTGTGAGGCGAATTATCCATAAACATGACTTCCATTAATTATGACTGAATTAAACAACCAATTGTTTTGTATTTTTGAATGTGTTTCCAAAATGTTTGCATGGCTTTAGTTTGTATCCTGCAAAGTTATAGTACTTCATAGTAGACAATGTTTTTAGTAAAAATACGTCCATCTTCTAATAAATCACCTTGACTTTCATTGTTTTCAATGTAAACTTTAATAGCCTGTGGATTTTTGCACCGTGACAACGCAACGTACAATTGACCATGTGCAAAAACTGGTTCTTCCAAGTAAATACCCACAGATTTGAAAGTCTGACCTTGTGATTTATTAATGGTCATGGCAAATGCCATAATAATGGGAAATTGTCTTCTTTGAAGTATAAAAGGGAGACTACTTTCACTTGGTGCTAAATCTATTCTTGGTATGAAAACTCTCTCTCCTTTATGGGTCCCAGTTAAAATTTCAGCATCTATAAAATGGTCCTTTAATTGTTGAACAATTAATCTTGTGCCATTGCATAGGCCTTTTTTGGGGTTCATATTTCGCAGTAACATGATAATTGCACCTTTCTTTAGCTGCAAAATATGTGGTGGCATTCCAGAAGGAGTTAAAGAGTTAATGAATTCAGTTGAAAAGTTTGCCTGACTTTCATTGTCATCAGCAAGTACAGAATCAGCACTGTGATAATTTCTTTGTGGTGCATTAATTTTTTTTAAGATTTCATTATTGAGTATTAATGCATCTTTATTTTTACACGTCAGTATGACTTGGTTGGCAAGCTCAGAATATTCTTCGTTATTTATGCTCCCTTCAAATATAGCCGATATAATATCTTGTTGACAAATCATATGAGGTGGGATCTCTACAGTGTCGTCAGGTAAATGTAGTATTTTTTCTGTTCTTCCTTCTCCAATTTTAATAAGCCAATCATTGAAATCAGTTTGGCCTTCTGATCTCATATTTTGTTGCAGTTGAAGATGGGTAAAATGTTTCCATACTGTACTTGACTTTATACATGTTTCAATAATGTCTGTTCGATTTCCATGTACAACGACAGGTAATGTTTGTCTAAAATCGCCACCCAACAAAATTACCTTTCCACCAAATGGAAAAATATTATCCATGACTTCACGAAGCAAACGGTCAATACATTGGAGGGCATAGCATGACATCATTGTGGCCTCATCTATTATAATTAATTTACATTTCTTCAATTTCTTTGCTTGTAAGGATGTCATGCGAATATCTGACACTGAATTTTCCAAAATAGGCACTGGCAGTTTGAATCCACTATGAACAGTTCTTCCACCTTCTAATAAAAGTGCAGCAATTCCAGTAGTGGCAAACGCCATTGCTATTTGTCCTTGTGCTCGTACTGAACTCATTAATAAATTGTACAAATATGTTTTCCCTGATCCGCCAGGTCCATCAAGATAGAAATAACGCTCTGTCACCATGTCATCATCTATAGCATTTTTAATGGCATGAAATGCTTGCAATTGTAGTGTATTTAAAGTTGCAAGTCTTTCTTGTGTTCTTTCTGCTTGTAGTTGAATGTCATAGTCTTCAAAGTTAATGTCATCTATTAGACCTGGATCAGGCAAATTAAAACTTGCACAACTTAATCCATGAGTTAAAAAGACTTCTTGAATTTCCATTAAGGCTTTTAAGTGTGCAATGGGTTCATTGTATCGTCGCATAAAGTCTTCAGCCATATTACTTTTAAAAGTCTCCCACAAAGCTAATGCATTTGGAGCATTTGAGAAGATACAAATAAAAGCAAATTGTTCTCTCATCTGTCGTGGCATTTGACATTGTGCTGCTTCTTCTAAACATCTTTCCCACTCTGTATCATCAGCGAGTAAGTTTCTATTTCTTGCAGCTAAATGGAAGGATTCATATACAATGTCATTAACAGTTCTTAATTGTTCAAAACTTTGTGCTCCTGGAACATTTAAAAGTAATATCCGTAAGCAAAATCGTTCAACATCTCTTGGACTGACTGTGTAAATTCGTGGAATTATTTTATTGCCTCTGGTTTTTCTTGCTCTCCATAATCCATTCACAAAAACATAGTGATATGGAATTTCAATATATAAGTATTGTGTTGCTTGAGCATCAGTGGAATTTAATGCAAACCATGCAGTTAGTGTAGTGTGACGATCTTCACTTTGGGCCAATGCATTCATTTCATTTCCAGAATGGAAATAGACTAAATGTCGTTGTGGCAAATGTACTGCTAACCTATATACTGCATGTGATCTATCATGCATTTCAAATTTTAAAAGCCGCCACATAGCTTCTGGCGCACTGACATAGCGAGCATCTACATGAGATGCAAGTTCATCATGTACTAACTCACTACTTTCAGGGTTGTCTGCACTTTTGACGACTACAGTAGCTGCATCGTAACCTTTGTAAATATATTTGTAGACATATTTAATTGATTTGATGGAAGTGCAGGCTTTACGTTGATGTGGGCGTTGTACTTCATGAGTAAATGTGGATTGTAGGGTACTACATATCTATTGTCCACTTTTTTTCCACGAATAATGGCACTATCTCCTTCTCTTCTTTTATAAAGTGGATATCCATCACAATTGGCATATGTTTTGTCTCTATAATCTTTGGGAAAATCTTTTGAACATTGATTATTTTCCATACATGGTGATTGTGGATTAAGGTCTCCACAGGGTCCATGAATCATGCGATGAGTAACAATCTCATATAGTCTACCATATAGTTCTGGATCCGGTAGTTCAGCAACTATGACTGCATCCACTTTGGCCGAAGTATCTAATTTATCTTTCTCTTGAAGTATTATGAGAAGATGTGCATGTGGAAGGCCTCTTTTTTGAAATTCAATGGTATATACATAAGCAAGACATTTGCCAAATAACTGATTTATAGTAAAGTCACGTATTAATTCATTTAATTTTATCTTAAAAACTCTGGCTACTAAATCTGGTCGATCTGAAGCACTTTGTCCAAGAAGTAGATTTTGATGAATTTCTGGCCATTGTGGATTACATGTAAATGTCACAAATAAATCGGGTTTTCCAAATTTTGTCACAATAGCCATAGCATCATTGTATCTTTCTCTCATATTTCGAGGAGATCCTTGAAAGGAAGATGGTAAAATGATGGCTTTGCCAGCTGTCATGTCTCTGCTTGTAGCCACGTCAGCAACATAGTCCATGAGTCCACAATATTGTTCTACACGTAGTTTATCTTGTTGATATTTTATAAAGTTTAAATTATTTGCCTCAACTTGCAAATATGAATCAATAATCCATTGTTGTGTTAGTTTTCCACCACATAAAATGGGATTAAAATCATCTCTAATGGCAATTTGAGCAACTTTAAATTCAAGCATAGAAACATTATTTCGGATTCTGGCTTTAGCATTTGGGTAACTGGGAAGGGTTAATTTTGGTTGCCAACCTGCTTCTCCGTGTGGGAAAAAGATGGGATATGTCATTGGATCTAAATTTGGACTTAAGATATTAATATTAATAAATGGTTGGTCCTCATTTCTGGGATATACTCTAATGTCTCTTTGAAATGGTGGTTCTCCTTCATCATTGTGAAAGACCATTGCAACCTCATTTGATGTTGGCAAGTTATAACGACGTTTATCAGTATGTCTGTCTCTTTTAAGCACCATATTAACCTTTGGCATGGGTAATTGATGTCTTTGTGCATGAAGTAGTTGTTCATTTTCTACTTCTGCCAATTTTGTGTAAGCTTTACTGTAGGGATTGTTGTCCATAATGTTATTTAGCTCTATAAAAACACTGGGTAAGCATTTTTTATTTTCTTCCATCTGCATACGTTGGTCAACAGCTTCCATTGTATCTAGGACATATAGTTGAGCGAATTTTCTTTGCTCTCCTTCCTCTGGATGTAAATGTGAAGTCCGATGATAAATTTGTCCTTGGACTTTAAAACAGTAAGGACCATGTCCTGGTACATTAGCAGCCAATGTTGCCCCCATAGATGCAAATGATATGGCACTATTGTAGGATCTTATGTTTGTCTTAAAATTGTTGTAATTTGGAAAAGTAGGTTGAGTCATAATATTTAGTAAATAGGTTGGAAATTGTTTCCTTTGTGGAAGTTTGAACTTTCCTTTTTGACAACAACTAATAAATTGTCCATCTCGAGGTCTCTCCTGTTTAAAATAATAAGCCTCACAAAATTGACATTGAGTAGTCATGTCCCCACAACTATGAACCTCTACTGCTAAAGACTTCATTAAAGGACAATTTGCAACGCATATTGGATGTTGACTTTGATATTCATCAGATGAAAAGTCCTGAAATGTTTCAACAACAGGTTCTAAATGTTTAGTTTTTTTCGTAGCTTTTCTTGGTATATGTTGGACTTGTTCGGTTGAAATGTCCTGTAAGTTTTTAGTAAGAGTTTGTAAATGCTTTTTTTTTTGTAGTTGTTTTTTTTGGTCTGTCTTGACTGGTATGTTGTAAAATGTCATCTGATGTTTTAGGAACAGTTTGTAAATGCTTTATTATTTTTTTATTTTTTTTGGTTCTATCTTTCATTTTTGCAGCTGATATTCTTTTATTTGCAAGTCTTTTGCGTTCTTTTTCTCTTCGAATTTCTTTCTCCTCCGGTGTCTGCTGGGCGGCCCATCTCTCTTGTCTTTCTCTAGTTTGACGTCTTTTCTTCTCTTCTTTGGTCTCGTTATCAGCCATATTAATCTGTAAACGGAA
This sequence comes from Discoglossus pictus, assembly GCA_027410445.1. Classification (NCBI taxonomy): domain Eukaryota; kingdom Metazoa; phylum Chordata; class Amphibia; order Anura; family Alytidae; genus Discoglossus; species Discoglossus pictus. The sequence goes on from CM050167.1 coordinate 90,277,713, forward strand.
ACAAATAAATGTAATTGTGTATATTTAAATTTGTAATTCCTGTTAAAGATTATTGTGCACAATTGTTGAAATAAAAGGCAAATCATGAATGTATCATTGATATTTAGTTAAATTTATAATTCCTGTCTTCAGTGGCTCAGAATTTGGGCAATGGAATCCTGCTGTAAATAAGCATGTAACATATTTTTTTAAAATAATGGTTTTATTTATTAAAAACTTTGTTTGTGGATACATATTTACGACTGCAAAACTTCTTTGCTGAAAAAAAAAGTGATGTGGTTATTGAGCTATGTATTGCATAGTAGCAATTGAAATAAAATAAGGGAGATAGTAAATTAATTATTTTATTTTTCTGTTGACACGGATGCAACTGAAAGCAGTTTCTTTAGTTTTATACTTTAGTACTTATTATAGTTTACCTTGGTTGAAGTGTGATTTAAATCCGAATGTTTGTTGGTCCTCGTTTCAAAATCGTTGTCCAATGGTGTGGTCCTCTGTTGGAAGTCCTCGCCCGATGGTGTGGTCCTGTGGCGATAGCCCCCGTCCGATATTGTGGTCCTGTAGCGATATCCCTCGTCCGATGTTGTGGTCCGTTGGTGAAAGTCCTCGTCCGATGGTCTGGTCCTGTGTTGAAATTCCTCGTCTGCTGGTCTGGTCCTGTGTTGAAATTCCTCGTCTGCTGGTCTGGTCCGAGTCCTCGTCCGATGGTCCGGTCCTGTGGCAAAAGTCCTCGTCCGATTGTCTTCACGCAGTATCTGTTGTAATGTAAAATAGAAAATGTTGTTTGAGTGAAATGTCTTTTAAATAAGTTAAAAATGTATGAATTAGGCTGTATTGTATCATTTATGGTTATTTTTTTCAAAAATTTTTTTTGTAACTTTCTGTACAATCCCACGACTTTTGTTATTCTTATTTAAGGTTCTTAGTAAGGCTTGTGGGTTGTGATATATTAAATAAGAATATGAATTTATTTTGCTATGTGTTTATGTTAGTTTTTGTACAATCCTGTTTTGTGCGCACCACTTGTGGTATACTTATTTAACCTTTATTGGGATGGTTATAGTTAGTGAAACATGAAATAATATAATTAATGTAGTTTGCTATGTGTTTGTGTTAGTTTTTGACAATCCTGTTTGGTGGGCATCACTTGTGCAAAACTTATTTCTTCTTGATTGTACAGGTTATAGGTTGTTAAACATTAAAGAAGAATGTTAATGTAGTTTCCTATGTGTTTGTGGGATTTTTTGTACAATGCTATTAGGTGCGCAACACTTTTGTTATTCTTATTTTGGCTTCTTTGTAAGGCTTATAGGTTGTTAAACATTTAATAAGAAAATCTGTTTTGTGTGTAGCAGTTTGTGTGTTATTGAATTGCGATTTGGCTAATTGAATTGTGCCCTAAATAAGCACATAGCATATTATTTAAAATAATTTTGTAGTCATTGAAAAACTGTATTTTTGATATTTTTTTATTAAGTAAAACCTTAGTTTTAAGCAATTGTTATGTTGTTATTTAGAGCCCTATTCAATTGGGCAAATTGCAATTGAATGAGGGCCTTTGTGTGTACCATATGTTGCATAGTTTGGCCCTCATTCAATTGCATATTTTACAATGTAATAGTACTCTAAGGCCGTAATTGAATTGCAATGTATAAATTTGAATAGGGTTGTAAATAAGCACATGACATATATTTGTTAAAATAGAGTAAGGGCCTAAAAGTTCTTATTTATAGGCATATTTAATTGTCCAAAATAGCAATTGAATGAGGGCCTTTGGTTACTGCATTTGTTATATTGTGAGCTCCTCATTCAATTGTGTTTTGACCAATAGAATAGAGCTCAATATCAGCACAGAGCATAATTTTTTACGGAATTTTGTATTTAGTGAACTTGTATCCAAAAGGAACGTGTTCACAAAAGAAAAATTTCCTTTAAAAAATATGCTCTGTGCTTATATAGAGCCCTATTGAAATGGGCAAATCACATTTGAGTGAGGCCCTTGGCCATTAAAGATATATAGGTCCTCATTGAATTTCAATTTTGCCAATTGAAGAGGGCTCTATATAATCACATAACATATTTCTTGAGCAAACTTTTTAGTTATTGAAAACCTTGATTGTGGTTAGAAATTCAGTAACTAAAAAGTTCTGTATAAAAAAATATTATGTGCTTATATAGAGCTCTATTCAATTGAGAAAGTTGCAATTGAATAAGGCTCATGGTTCTTTCTTGTTTATACTTAATACTTTACCTTGATAGAAGTTTTGAATGACAGACGGTGCCTTCCTGGCAATCTTAATCCGCCGGTGTTCTTGTAGTGTCTGTTTGAAAAAGAAAGTGAAATAGTTATTTGTATATTTATAATTTTTCATCTAGCAAAGCATGGCCTTTTGAGCATGTAATGTCTTGTTGTATCTTACCTCTTCAAATTTGTTGGTGTTCTTTAAAAGGGATTGTGCTTCACAGTGCACGGTGCAAATTGTTGAGAGACGCTGTTGATGCAGAGTCTGTTTGAATATTAAAAGAAATAGAAAGATTCAGCTTTATATGATCTATTGAATTGCAGTAAATGAATTCAATTAACCTTATTTTTTGTTGGTGTCTACACACATATGTCACATACATGAAGTGTACGTGTGACATATCAGTATACATGAGTCAAATTTAAATGGTTAAATTAACCTTATTTTTTATTTTTTTCTAACACACATAAATGTGTGTGTGTGAGATGTAACTATAGATGATACACATATATGTGCGTGTGACATATCAGTATACATGAGATATAATGTCATTTAAATGTAGTTGTTTACTGATTTTGTTGTAAGCTAATTTTGTTGCATTGGCAATACACATAAATGTGCGTGTCACATGTCACTATACATTATAGACATATATGTCGGTGTCAGATGTCACTATGAAGGGGCAATACACAGAAATGTGCGTGTCAGATGTCACTATACATTATAGACATATATGTGCGTCTCACATGTCACTATACATTATACACATATACGTGCGAGTCACATGTCACTATGAAGGGGCAATACACAGAAATGTGCGTGTCAGATGTCACTATACATTATACACATATACGTGCGTGTCACATGTCACTATGAAGGGGCAATACACAGAAATGTGCGTGTCAGATGTCACTATACATTATAGACATATACGTGCGTGTCACATGTCACTATGAACGGGCAATACACAGAAATGTGCGTGTCAGATGTCACTATACATTATAGACATATATGTGAGTGTCACATGTGACTATACATTATAGACATATATGTGCGTGTCAGAGGTCACTATACATAAAGCTCAGTTTATTTTTTTTTGTGAGCCTATACACATAAATGTGCAATACATGATGACTACATAAATCCTAGTTTATTTTTTTATTTGTTTGACCTGACCTGATAATAAAATGTAATATATTATAGCTTACCTGTCAGTTGTAATTTGCACAATGTAAAGTAGTAAATTAGTAAAGAATTGTCTTCTCAAATAAGTAACCTTATTTTTTATTTATTTCTAACACACATAAATGTGTGTGTGTGAGATGTAACTATAGATGATACACATATATGTGCGTGTGACATATTAGTATACATGAGATATAATGTCATTTAAATGTAGTTGTTTACTGATTTTGTTGTAAGCTAATTTTGTTGCATTGGCAATACACATAAATGTGCGTGTCACATGTCACTATACATTATAGACATATATGTCGGTGTCAGATGTCACTATGAAGGGGCAATACACAGAAATGTGCGTGTCAGATGTCACTATACATTATAGACATATATGTGCGTCTCACATGTCACTATACATTATACACATATACGTGCGTGTCACATGTCACTATGAAGGGGCAATACACAGAAATGTGCGTGTCAGATGTCAGTATACATGATAGACATATATGTGCGTGTCACATGTGACTATACATTATAGACATATATGTGCGTGTCACATGTGACTATACATTATAGACATATATGTGCGTGTCAGAGGTCACTATACATAAAGCTCAGTTTATTTTTTTTTGTGAGCCTATACACATAAATGTGCAATACATGATGACTACATAAATCCTAGTTTATTTTTTTATTTGTTTGACCTGACCTGATAATAAAATGTAATATATTATAGCTTACCTGTCAGTTGTAATTTGCACAATGTAAAGTAGTAAATTAGTAAAGAATTGTCTTCTCAAGTAAAAGCAGAAGTCACTCCGTTGATCACCTGAGGAGAAATGTATTTTTTAGTTGGAAATAGGCAGTATTTATAAACTTGTAGAAAGTTCTGGAAAGTGAGACCGTTAGAACGCAATACGCATGCGCTATTTGCGTTCCAGCTTACAATTTGCGTTCCATCCGCCATTTTAGGCGTATTACTGTTCAAAATGGTGTTTAATATGATTGTGATACGTTCCGCATAGTATGTGTTTCATTATTGCGAGTAAGTGTAGTGTAGTTACGTCTGAAGCCTCGTTTTCGTTTTGTTCGCCGGCCATTTTTTCTCTCGCTTAGCGATGGTATTAGTGTCTAAAGTGTTTATTTTGATTTAAATGTAGGTGTAACTTGTTTTTTTGAGGTGCTGGCTGGTTCCTCTTGCTGTAGGTAAGCTTTTTATGTGTTTGTTGTGTGTCTTTGTTAAGTTTTAAATGTTTGTATGTCGGCGTGTTGCGTCCGATGTTTGCGAAGTCGTAATGTGTAGTAACGTGTCTCGTATGGTGTTTGCGTGTGTAGCCTCGTTTTCGTTTTATTCGTCGGCCATTTTTTGTGTCGCTTAACAAAGTATTTAGTGTCTAAACTCTTTTATTTTGAGTGCAATTAAGTTGTAAGTTGCATTTTTGAGGTCCTGGGTGCTTCCTGTTTGTGTAGGTAAGTTTTTTATGTATGTGCTGTGTGTATGTATTGTGTTTGTAATTTTGTAATGTTCGCAAGTTGCGTCCGAGTGTTGCGAGGCCGTAATGTGTGTGAACGTGTGTCGTATGTTGTTTGCGAGTGTCGTAATGTGTGTGAACGTGTGTCGTATGTTGTTTGCGAGTGTCGTAATGTGTTGCAACGTAAATTTTTTTTTGCAAGGGTCGCAGTTGCTGCAACTGAAGACCTCCCTTTGCGAGGTCCTCAGGTGCTGGCATGGAGCGCCTGCGGCGCTCCAAGCCAGCAACTGAGGCCCTCGCGAAGCGAGGGTCCTCAGTTGCTGGCAAGGAGCGCCTGCGGCACTCCATGCCAGCAACTGAGGCCCTCGCGAAGCGAGGGTCCTCAGTTGCTGGCAAGGAGCGCCGCAGGCGCTCCTTGCCAGCAACTGAGAACCTGGCACAGTGCCCTCGCTACGCGCGGCCCGCGACTCGCTGCGCGAGCCGCGGCCCTCGCTACGCGAGGCCCGCGACTCGCTACGCGAGCCCGCAGCGTTAGCAACAACTCGTACGCTCACAACTATATATGTGATATATATATATATATATATATATATATATAAATCTACCGTACTCGTCCGAATATAAGCCGCACCGTTTTTCCGATTTTTGAGTCTGCGTCACAGGTGCGAGTCTGCGTTACAGGTGCGGTTTATATTCGAGACCTTAAAAAAATGACTGCCGATTTGCGAGCTTACGAGTTACGTGTGCGGCTTATAATCGCGAACGTAAAATTACTGCAGATTTGCTTGCTTGAGACTGCATTGTAGCAAATGAATAGTGATTTGCAAACGTAAAATTACAGCTGATTTGCGCGATTGCAAGTTAAGGGTGCCGATTTGCATGCTTGAGACTGCGGTATTGTAGCAATTGAATAGCGATTAACGGCTTTAGTGATTCTAACATCCTGTAAGGCCTATACAAACTTTATAAGTAAGCCAAACCTAGGGTACTGCAAATTGTAATTAATAGTAAATAATATGACTAGCATATTTTAGTGTTAGTAGAACAACACAGCATAATTGTCTCAGGCAGTGTAAATAATGAATTAATTTTAGAGAGACATGAACAGTACACCTTTAGTTCCCAAGACAACCATCCCCCAAAGAATATCCAAAACTTATTCTATAACGAATATATCTCTCCAACGAATATATGTGCACACAAAACACCATCTACGGAAATACAGATACTCCTGTGCAGATCAGTTACTCCTGAAAGAGTGACGTCATCATTGGGAGACACAGGAAACAGATCCGACCAGCAGGATTCAAAAATATTTGTGATGTTTCCATCACATACCATTTAGATTTACAAAACAATGAAATTAAGTCGGCAATGTAACAAATTAGGTTAAAAGTCAAGGGGGATTAATACTTTTGCAAGGCACTGCATATATTCATATATATATATATATATATATATATATATATATATATATATATATATATGTACTGGAAGGGGTTCGGGAAATGCAAAAAAAAATAATAATTGTGTCTCTCACTGTTAACCTACCATTAAAATTATATACTGATCATTTCTTAGTCAGTGAACAATGTTCAAAATCCGCAGGGGATCATATAATTCTCCCCCCCCCTCCACTGTAGATCCTCATATATGTATATATATATTTTATATATGTACTGCATTGATGTTGAAGGGGGTATGAGAAGTCCAAAAAAATGGGGGCCTGGGGGGCCCAAATTGTATTTTTGAACCGGGGCTCCCTATGCACTAGCTCTGCCACTGATAATAAAATTACAATATCATCTACATAACCTGGCCATAGAATGATATCACTTGAAAAAGGATTATGTTCCGAAATATACCTATCCTCCAATAGTCCGATATACAAGTTTGCAAAGCTGGGAGCAAACTTAGTACCCATAGCTGTCCAGGTTCTCTGAAAGTGAAAGTAATTTTATACATGAAATAGTTATGGTATAAGATAAACCGAATGGAGTCCAGGATGAAATCTGCTTGTGATGGCTCTACATTTTTGTATTAATCCAAATCATATTTAATGGCCGCAATCCCCAATCCGCAATCCCCATCGTGGGGGATAGAGGAGTACAAGGTGGATACATCCAATGAGATCCAGTAAAAAACTGTCCTTCCATTCCGGGTTTGCTAGTAATTCCAGGAGATGGGTAGTGTCTGTAGTAAAAGATTTTAAATTAACCATAGGTTTTAAAAACTCATCCACATTCTCTGAAGGTTTTTCTGTCAGGGAACCTATGCCTGTGAAAATGGTTATTCTTATGTACTTTTGGGAGGTGATAAAAGTTGTTTGTCTTGGGGTATAGTACATTTAGTAATTCAAATTCTCGTTTATGCAAAATACCTAAACATCCCATGGTGAAATGATACCAGGTTCTGTTCCAATTGAGGGACTATTACTCACCGGACTTACCTTACCAACAATATAAGTAGGATTGGGGACTACCACTTACAAGGGTCCTCTAGACTGATCAATGCCCTTTAATATAATCAATATATTGGCTATACATTACTGTGTTGATTGTTGTATTACACCTGTTTTGAATAAATAAATGTACCTGATCCTCATCTACAAACAGTGCTAACCAAAGTGAATCATGGACAATCATCTGCCATGACCATTAGTAAAGTTGTGTAATTTCAGAAGGAATGCTTCACTGTGACCACAATCAGTTACCATGGAGTGCTATTACTATCTCAAAATGAAACAGTTGAGCCACACTGATATCACATTTGATTGGTATATAGGTGGTATCTAAACAAAACTGATTACAATGATCACAATGCCAGACAATGATCAGACAAATGATTCTACTATCATAATGTTAAGAAGATGACATGCAACTATAACACATGTATAACTACTTGGTGTGATTAGCTAATGCTAGATGCTAATAGGACTAAGCAAGTCAACAGCCTTGCCATTATTGATAATATAGTCATGTTCTTTAGAGATGATATGTATAGTCATATATGGCATTTAAGATCATTCTGCTGGAGGAAATGTCAGTGATCTAATGCCTGATAGGCACTAGGTTTACAGTTTACTTACATTATATGATAGCACTGCTTGAAAATAACGAACACAACTTAATGGATGTGAGATTTTCCTAATATGAAATAATACACCAAAATTAAATCAGCAAAGGAGATAATAACAGAAATAATAAACAAATAGTGTGTGAGTTACTTTTATTATATGAACAACTAGCGACTTGCCCGTAATAAATGACGGCAATACAATTTGAAGCCTGGCAATGCTGTTTGCCACACATTTCGAGGCTCTCACTCCCTCTCACTTGCTGGGCTCGCAATGAGCACATTCAGCGCCTCTCCCCTCTCTTCTCTACAGTCCTCTACCGCTCAGTGCAGGTTGCGGCATACAAGTTCGTCACTCATGGCGGTCCTCTCGATGAGCACCTTTGACGTTCATGGTGAGCCTCTACCCTACCCTGTGTGTCTTCCACCCTCTCCCTTCCACCCTTATCCTTCCCCTGTGTCTCTTCCATCTCCCTCTTTCTCCCCTGTGTCTCTTCCTCCTCTCCCTCCCCTTGTTTCTTCCCCCTCTCCCCCCTTTGTTTCCTTCCCCCATCTCTCTCCACTGTGTCTCTTTCCCCCTCTATCACCCCTGTGTCTCTTTCCCCCCTCTCCCTCCCATGTCTCCTTCCCCATCTCCCTTCCCTGTGTCTCCTTCCCCAATTTCCCTCCTCTGTGTCTCGTTACCCCATCTCCCTCACTTATGTCACCTTCTTCCCATCTCTCTCCACTGTGTCTCCTTCCCCAACATCTTCCTCCACTTTGTCTCCTTCCCCCAATTTCCCTCCACTGTGTCTCCTTCAACATCTCCCTAGCCAGCGTCTCCTTCCCCCATCTCCCTCCCCTGTGTCTCCTTCCCTCCCATCTTCCTCCCCTGTGCCTCTTTCCCCCTCTCCTATGTCTCTTCCTTCCTCCATCCCCTTGGTCTCTCCCTCCCCTGTGTTTCTCCCGTCACTCTTTCCCCCTCTCCCTTGTGTCTCTTCCCCATCCTCCTCCCATGTCTCTTCCCGCCCCAATGTTTCTCCTCCCCTCCTGTGACTCCTTTCTCTACCCCCCTCTCCGTGTCTCCTTTCGGCCTCTCTCTTCCTCCCTCCCGTGGCTGCCCTAGGTATGCATAACTTGCATCTTCATCCCCGGTGCAACACATCCCCCCCTGTCATAACGTGCGCCCGCCCCTGGCACACGCATTGTAACGTGGAAATAAAGCATGGCTCTCTTTGGGGCTCGCAATGAGCACCTTCGGCACCTCCTCCCCTTCTACATTATGGGCCACAGTAGGAGCGCCTTTGGAGCTCATTGTGGGCCCCGCAAGGAACAGCTTTGCTGCTCATTGAAAGCCACTCTACATTACGGGCCTCACTTGAAATAACGATAACTATATATATGATAGCTCATGAGTACACATGCTTTGCTGAATCTGTTGTGCAGTGTGTGAGACTGACCAATCTGTGACCATTTCTCAGCAATAGTTGTTAAAATGCTGATGAGACATTGTCCAGGATAGCCTAGTACATGACTGCACATACAGTCCTACAGAGTTTGTATCTGCATATGCTGCATAGGGGACACCCATACATGTACTCTCTATTGGATGTTAAATCACTCTGAATCTATTTGGGGACTGCTAATCAGAATCAGGGTTAACTGCAGGTATTGGATACACATCTAAGTCAGCACACTTATGACATAGATATGTTTGCTTCCTGGATTTGCATAGTGATTGCTTATATATCTATCCCTAGTGAAAACCAGGGAGCTTACGTATGTGTTATCCATGTGTGTGCGGTTTACATGTGTGTGCATGTGAGGGTATGATGGTGTACATGATATTCACATTGAATGGTGCGCTTCTCTTGCGAGTCCACCTGTCCTGGGATTCCCACAACTGCTGCTGGTTCAATCCAGGCCCTCAGTTTTCTCTCCCACTCAGTATAGTTGATGCTAACTGGAGGGCCCCGACCTGTTTCTCAGGCTGCTCTGGCCTCTTCCACCATCTTCTTCTAACCTTCCAGTTAGGCCCCACTTCGCTCCCCCCCCATGAATGATACAGTAGTGGGCACAGATTACATGGAGGAGGCATCTCATCTCCTCTGGGGTATAATTAGGGGCCCTGTGACTTGCCACAGCCTCTTGCCCTCCTGACTATGCCTGGGATGCTGTCTTCCCTCACCTCTCCCTGGGGACTGTCCCTCCTCACCACTACTTCCCTCCCTGGGATCAGGGCCCTGACCCTCTGCCCCTGCTCTTTAGGTTCCTGCATCTAGGGGCACTCTCCTATGCCTCTCCCTGAGCTGCTACCCCTCCCTCTTTTCTCTTCCTCTCCCTTCCTACAGATATGAAAAAATGATAAGGATAAAGAAATGTAAAATGTACATGTATATGTATTTGAGGTAAAACAATAATTTGTGTATTATATATATTAGTAGCAAATTTCCTGTCAAAAAATGACGGGCATAAAATTGTAAGACAGGGAATGCTGTTTGCCACACAATGTGAGGCTTTTGCTTCTCTGAGCACCTTCTGCACTCATAGCGAACTCCGCGATGAGAGCCTTCGGTGCTCATTGCGAACCCTTCCTCCCGCCTACTGTACGGGCCACTACTTGCAGGGTTCATTAACCTGCAAGTTTTGTGCTTGGGAATGCCATGTGTCTCTTTCCAGCATCTCCCTCCTGTCCCACCCCTGTGTGTTTCTCTTCTGTGTGTCTGCTGACTGTTTTTGTGGCGCGCGCTGACTGCCGTTTGTTTTATTTTCAAAGTCCTGCGTGCCTGGCGTTATTGGTGTAAGTGTTATTGCCTTTGACGTTGTGTATTTTCTAAGTGCCGATTGCCTGACTTTGCTCAGCCTCGTTTTCATCCAGTTTCAGATTTTTTTAAGTTTTTCGTCCACCATTTTTTTTCTCACTTAGCAGATTTTTGAGTGACGGAACACAGCAAATTAGGCTCAAAATCACTTGCAACCCACTCCCAGGATTCCTGGCTCTCACCCTGTGCTGTGTGTGAGTGTGTTTTAATGTATTTTTTATTATTTTTCATGTTTTATGTTTTTTTTCCGCGGTTCGGCTGTTAAATTCGTATTTTTGCGAGCTCGGACTTTTATGCCTCCGAGATTTCGAGGTCGGAATTTTTATAATAAGTCCCACATTCCTCAACTGCTGGAAGCCTAAGTAAGTCACGCATTCCTAAACGGCTTGCAGCCTAAATCCAGCGTGCCTCAACTGTTCACCTCACTTTGCGAGGCTTGCAGGAGCGCCTTCAGCTCTCATTTCAGCCTATGTCCCGCTTGCATCAATACCTCAACTGCTCGTCTCGCTTCGCAAAACTCGCAGGGCAATGAGCGTTTTTGAATAAAGCTTAAAACGAGATTGAATAAAGCTTTTTGTATTGCAACTAGCGTAATAACGCTAAATAAAGTTTATTTAAAAGGAGACTAAATAAAGTTAATTGAAATGAACATAATGTTGCGTAGCGAAGCGAGCTGTTATGTTAAACCGTAGCACTTTGGCAATGAGCGCCGCAGGCGCTCATTGCAGGCGAGCCTCGCATAGCGAGGCAAACCGTTAAACCGTAGCACTTAGAAAAAAAATACGAGATGAAAAAAATTACGAGATAAGCGGCGGAACCAAAACAATAAAAAAAAACACTAAATACACACTAAAAAATAAAATAAAGGTCACTTACAGCATGGGGAACCAGGCAGGACGTCTGGAAGTGAGTTGGAACTCCAATTTACATCGATTTAGCCAAGTTACAAAGATCGAAAATCGGCTAAGCGAGAAAAAAATGGCCGACGAAAAAAATGAAAATGAGGCTATACTACTACGAACTGCGTAAAACACAGCCACAGACGTATGTGTTTGAAAAACAACGAGATAAAGGATGCGGATTAACCGCGCAATGAGTAAAAAGACAGTAGCGAGTACATTTTACGAAACGCAATTACAGATTTACGCATTAACACAGATTTAACGTCTTTGTCTCGCGCAACATCGGATTTCCCGCCTAAACCAACGCATTTGATGAAATATAGGTTGAAAGATACAAAAATAAAAAGTTAAAAAAAAATAATTTGTATTTATTTTAAGAAAAAAAAAAAGGGACAAATGTAGCGTCATGTTGTGTGGCAAACGAATTTCACAACATTTAATTTTTATTGACCGTCATTTGACCGTTTGACCATATTTACTGTTAAACCGTAGTACTTTAGCGGGCTTAGCGATGAGCGCCGCAGGCGATCATCGACCGGCGAGCTGTTAAACAGTAGTACTTTGGCAATGAGCGCCGCAGAAAAAATGGCGGACGAACAAAACAAAAACGAGGCTACAGCACTATAACCACGGAAAACACGTACCGATAATCCGCTAAGACGCTTACCACACATTATCCGCCATTTTAGGATAATGCGGAAGCACACAGCTACGTTAACGGTTTTGGCTCTCGCACGCACACTATTACACTGCACACGTTCATCACGCTTACACAGCACCTCCACACCACTAATGCTGCAGCAACATCAACACAGATTGCCAGCTCTTCAACACAATGCATAAACATACGTAAATTCATTTATTAATTTGAATTCTATATTTCAGTAGTACACAGAAAACAACATTAGCTACCTTACAATTCCATATGTATGTTAATAACTAAACAAATTTTAAAACATACACATCTCATTGCCGTCATTTTTTGACGGGCAATACGCTAGTAAATATATAGTTGTTTTATTGACTGAATAGATTCCCTATTTTTTGGAGATATAGAATGCCTGGGTTTCCACAATATAATTTGTTTTTAATATGTACATTTTGTGCTGTTTTATCTTAATTCTTTTTCCAACTCTGTGATTATCAGTGTATCCTGTGTTTACAGGACTATCAGTATAGGCTAATATATGAGAGTTGATTTGCCTACAATTGTCATTACAATACTATATAAGCCTTGGAATATATTGATCTGGCCTTTCAAAAATAGAACATATATATAATAAAATAGATATATTATCTCTATATTTACATTATTTAAAGTACTGTAATTCTGGCATTATGTAACAAAGTTAGAAAGCACTGTTTTATTCATTTTTTCCGCGTTTTTCCAGGATCAATAGTATCTTAATAAAATTAGCTATTAAATTGCAATAAATTTGCTGGCATTCAACCCCGTAACATGCGAAAGGAGCCAAGAATAGAGATGTCGCGAATAGTTCGCCGGCGGACTGTTCCCGGCGAACATAGCATGTTCGCGTTCCCGGCGAACTGCGAACATATGCAATGTTCGATCCGCCCCCTATACTTTATCATTGAGCAAACTTTGACCCTGCAACTCACAGTCAGCAGACACATTCCAGCCAATCAGCAGCATACACTCCCTTCCAGAGCCTTCTACATCATGGACAGCAGCCATTTTGGAATCATAACTAACTTGCAGTCTTACTGAGAGGAGGCTGAGTGTAGGTGATACTGCATCAATAGGGAAAACCATAGCTAGGCTACTGTACACAGTGTGCAATACAGTCCTGAAGGACTCTTTTGATGTCTGCTGCAAGGACACCCCTGTGTCTCTTCCCCCCCTTATCATCATCCTCCCCTCACCTTAGCACCCAACCCTAACACCCCTCACACTTATCCATAACACCCATCAACCTAACACCTAACCCTAACACCCCTCACACTTATCCCTAAGACCTAACACCCCTCACACTTATTCCTAACATGCCTCCCCCTAACACCCCTTACACTTATCCTTAACACCCCTCACCCTAACACCTAACCCTAATACCCCCTCACACTTATCCCTAACACCCCTTACCCTAACACCTAACCCTAACATCCCTTACCCTAACACCCATCACACTTATCCCTAACACCCCTCACCCTAACACATAACCCTAACACCCCTCACACTTATCCCTAACACTCCTCACCCTAACCCTAACACCCATCACACTTATCCCTAACACCCCTCACCCTAACACCTAGCCCTTACACCCCTCACACTTATCCCTAACACCCCTCACCCTAACCCTAACACCCCTCACACTTATCCCTAGCACCTAACCCTATCAGCCCTCACCCTAACACCCCCACACTTATCCCTAACACCCCTCACCCTAACACATAACCCTAACACCCCTCACACTTATCCCTAACACCCCTCACCCTAACCCTAACACCCATCACACTTATCCCTAACACCCCTCACCCTAACACCTAGCCCTAACACCCCTCACACTTATCCCTAACACCCCTCACCCTAACACCTAACCCTAACACCCCTCACACTTATCCCTAACACCCCTCACCCTAACACCCCTCACACTTATCCCTAGCACCTAACCCTAACAGCCCTCACCCTAACACCCCCACACTTATCCCTAACACCCCTCACCCTAACACCTAACCCTAACACCCCTTACACTTATCCCTAACACCCCTTACACTAACACCCCTCACACTTATCCCTAACACCCCTCACCCTAACACCTAACCCTAATACCCCCTTACACTTATCTCTAACAGCCATCACCCTAACACCCCTCACACTTATCCCTAACACCCCTCACCCTAACCCTAACACCCCCCACACTTATCCCTAACACCCCTCACCCTAACACCTAACCCTAAAACCCCTCACACGTATCCCTAACACCCCTTACACTAACACCCCTCACACTTATCCCTAACACCCCTCACCCTAGCACCTAACCCTAATACCCCCTTAAACTTATCCCTAACACCCCTCACCCTAACACCTAACCCTAACACCCATCACACTTATCCCTAACACCCCTCACCCTAACACCTAACCCTGACACCCCTCACACTTATCCCTAACACTCCTCACCCTAAAACCTAACCCTAACACCCCTCACACTTATCCCTAACACCCCTCAGCCTAACCTTAACACCCCTCACACTTATCCCTAACACCTAACCCTAACATCCCTCACCCTAACACCCCCCACACTTGTCCCTAACACCGCTCACCCTAACACCTAACCCTAACACCCCTCACACTTATCCCTAACACCTCACCTTAACCCTAACACCTCTCACACTTATCCCTAACACCTAACCCTAACATCCCTCACCCTAACACCCCCACACTTATCCCTAACACCCCTCACCCTAACACCTAACCCTAACACTTCTCACACATATCCCTAACACCCCTTACACTAACACCCCTCACACTTATCCCTAACACCCCTAACACCCCTCACCCTAACACCTAACCCTAATACCCCCTTACACTTATCCCTAACACCCCTCACCCTAACACCTAACCCTAACACCCATCACACTTATCCCTAACACCCCTCATCCAAACACCTAACCCTAACACCCCTTACACTTATCCCTAACACCCCTCACCCTAACACCTAACCCTAACACCCCTCACACTTATCCCTAACACCCCTCACCCTAACACCTAACCCTAACACCCCCTTACACTTATCCCTAACAGCCCTTACCCTAACAGCTAACCCTGACATCCCTTACCCTAACACCCATCACCCTTATCCCTAACACCCCTTACCCTAACACCCCTCACACTTATCCCTGTGTCTCTTCCCCCCCTTATCATCAAGGGAGGGGGGAGAATGATGAGTGAGGGGGAAAGAGACACAGGGGAGGATGATGAGGGAGGGGGGAAACAGACACAGGGGAGGATAATGAGGGAGGGGGTAAAGAGATACAGGGGAGGGTTATGAGGAAGGGGGGAAAGAGACACAGGGGAGGATGATGAGGGAGGGGGAAGAGACACAGGGGAAGATGATGAGGGAGGGGGAAAAGAGACACAGGGGAGGATGATGAGGGAGGGGGGAAAGAGACACAGGGCAGGATGATGTTGGAGGGGGGAAGAGATACAGGGGAGGATGATGAGGGAGGGGGTAAAGAGATACAGGGGAGGATTATGAGGGAGGTGGGAGGATGATGAGGGAGGGGGAATAAAACACAGGGGAGGGTGATGAGGAAGGGGGGAAAGAGACACAGGGGAGGATGATGAGGGAGGGGGTAAAGAGATACAGGGGAGGATGATAATGGAGGGGGATGTTAGATTATTTATGCCCTTATCGATTAAAACCAGACTCTGCATCAACTATGTAATTTTCAGTGGGAGTTTTGACATGGATCCCCCTCCGGCATGCCACAGTCCAGGTGTTAAAACAACTTTTCCATCACTATTGTGGCCAGAAAGAGTCCCTGTGGGTCTTAAAATCCGTCTACCCATTGAAGTCTATGGCGGTTCGCCGGGTTCGCCAGTTTGCGAACATTTGCGGCGGTTCGCGTTCGCGGTTCGCGAACTGAAAATTTTATGTTCGCGACATCACTAGCCAAGAAGCTAACGGGTACTAGAGAGGACCCGCAAGGGGCTAAAAGTCCAATCCATAGCACTGTAAATGCAAAAATACACACACTACTGTACATATAATAACAGGTAAAGTGATGTTAGGTATTAGAATTAATAGCACAACATCCTCAAAATCGCAAATTGGCAATATTACATATTTATTTCCGTGTTATATCAATCAATGTGTTAATACATATAATGGAATGTGCATGTAATAGAATATCATATATACGGCTTTATCAGGATTGCATTATTTCTGGAATTCGGGTCCTATCGTAATTCGTATTTGAAACCCCTAGGACTTTGTAATCCCACCTCCATTTTTTTGTGATGTAATTATGATCTCTGTTGTCATTGGCTCCATCTAAACCTGTAACTATGGGTTTGACTAATTGATCACATTCACAGCCGCGCAGACAACGTTCAGCAAATGGTTTAAGGGTTTGTGTCGCAAGCCCGTAGCACGAGCCCTGCTCGAATTTAATTGCTCTGTTACTCTGCCAAATTTCTAGCCCTCAGCTGTCCCAGGTCTCACACTGCTCATACAGGCTTAGAATTTAATGTGGCTAATATAGCCCTATTCTATTAGCAGCTCACAAATGTCTCTAACCTCTAATTTTTGCTGTACATTTGTTTTTCTCTTGATGTTTAGATGTATTTTATGGACTTAAGCTTGCAATTTATGTCTCACAGCCTCTACATGTAAACCCTGCCTTTTTAAGTAGGATTTCAGGGGGCATGATCATATGACTTGTCAATATTTAAGCAAGTCCGTAATTTACTTCTTAGACAGCCAATAGTAAACAAGTACGTCATTATGACATCAGTAAAAAGTTACACATAATCTGCAGTCGGAGGCTGGGAAGAAATTAGTGGCAATAAGTAATAATTGCCTATCAGGCTCATAATCAAGCAATCTAACACTCTATAAAATGCATTAGATCATCTGTTTTAGTCCATGTTGGTTTCATGATATGTATTAAGCCCTTGAGTCCCAGTATCGATATTACACAAAAATAACCTTTCAAATATTTTTTATTCCATATTCTACAGCTAAATACAATTTCAATCAATTGAGCCGTTCGGGAGAACTAGTCTTGGAAATGGAGGCTGTAACTTAATTTGCTATTTAATTGCCAACTCTTTGAGTGCTCTGATGGAATTACGGGCTCCGAGCTGTGATTCATATAGATTTGTAAAATTACAATTTAATGCCCTCCAAGCCTTTGAGCTTTTACGGCTGCAAGAGTTGGAAGCGCCAAAATCGCAAATCGCTATTCAATTGCTCCGATTCCCCCACACTAACCACCCCGTGTAGCCTGCAAGTAGCAAAATTGAACCACAAGTTAATGGTACCAAGGAGGTATCGCAAAGGGCTTAAAAAGGGCTTCAAATCTGTGGTTTGCAAACTATGGGAGTCTTCTGATACTGCTAACCGACACTTTTCCAGACCGGACAGCATTTCCCTCACAATTTCTGTATTAGAAAGAGGGGGAACTAAGTAACTTGAAGTGTATTAAGATATTGAGAGGTAAATCTTATGTTTTCTGTGCATTAATAGAGGTAGATGACAAATGAGATAGTACAGACAGAGAAAACAACACTGAGAGCAAATAGAAGAGAGAGGAGTACAGAGTATAGATGAGAGAGAAGAGATAAAGGAGAAAAAAGAGTGAAAGAATTTAAGATAAGAGACAGAGAAAAGACAGAAGAAAAGAAAGGAAGAGAGGAAAATAGAGAGGCAAAAAGGGAGCGATAATACATGGAGAAGAAGACAGAGCCAGGAAGAGAAGAATAGATGATGAGGAATAGGCAGGGAAAAAAAGGGAGAAGAGTGACTTGTAGAACAGAAGAATGGAAGAGAATATTTTGAGACAACATAAGACAATAACAGGAGAAGAAAAAGAGCAAAGAGGTAGAAGAACATGAATGGAGAGAAAAAAGTAGGGTAAGGGAGTTGGATAAAGGCAAGAGATAGACAGAATTGTGAGAGGCAAGGATGGAGGAGTGAGAGAAGGAGCGGAGAAATATACAGGGTATGAGAGAGACAGAGGGTAGGAGAGAAAAATACAGGGAATTAAGAGAAAGAGGAGGAGAAATAAGAGTAAGAGGCAAATGGGAAAGATAATAAGACCGAGGATGAGAGATAGATGTGTTAGAGAGAGATGAGGGAAGGAGAGAAAGGATTGAAGACAGGCAGCAGATGGAAGAGAAAGAGACAGTGGGGATTAGAGGAAGATGGAATAGGGTGAATATGAGAAAGATAAAGATCTGAGAGAGGTAAATGTGGGGAGAGGCAGAGGGGGGAGATAAAGGTAGGGGATAATTTGGGATTTGATGGATTAGAGACAGAGAGGGGGTAGAGACAAATTAGGAGGAGGGAGAGAAGAGAGAGAAAAGAATAGGTGATATAGGGGAGAAGAGAGAGATGGGGTCAGACAAGTGGAAAGGGAAGAAGGAAAAAGAGAAACATAGGAAAGGAGCGTCAGATAGAGGACAGGAGACTAATGAGAGAGAGAAAAAGATAGGGAGAAAATAACAGAGGGGATAGAGAGTGTGAGAGAGACAAAGAGGGAAAGACTGTTAGAGTGAGAGAAGAGGGGGACAAAGTGAGGCATACAGAAAATAGGAGGGTAGTGAAAGAGACAGATGTGTTAGATACTTATAATGGGGAGAGAGTGACAAGGAGGTGAGGCAGATGCATGGAGAGGGACAGGAGTAAGGGGGGACATGGGAGAATGTAGCAACGGGGTTAAGGTCCTAGAGAGAAGAGAGAAACAGATAAGAAGAAATAAAAAGAGATGGGGAGGGGAGAGGGTCAGGAGTGGGACAGGCAGAGAGGGACATAAACACAGCGACCAGAGGCAGACAGAAGAAGGGAGAGAAAGGCAGAGGGAAGGACAGACAAGAGGGGAAGGGTGAGGGAGAAAGAGGGGAAGAGAGACAGGGCAGAGACAGATATAGGTAAGAGGAAGAGATAAGGGAGGGCACATAGATAAAAGAATGAGAGGGTAGAGACAGACATTGAAAGTGTGAGAGAGACAGTGGGAGGATTTAGACAGAGGGTAAGAGAAATAGATGTTTAGAGAAAGAGGAGAGAGATGGCTTGAGAATTAGACTGTCTTTACAGACTAAATACGGGTGGAGAAATTGACTGAGAAAGCAGAGGAGTGGCAGAGACAGTGGATGAGAGGGACTGACTATGGGGGAGAGAAACAGGAGAAGCGATAGAAGGTTAGAAATAGGCAGAAGATGGGGAGAGGAGTTAAAGAGGCAGCGGAGGACTAGAGACAGAGAAAGGGGAGACGGAGAGGGAGAGACAGAGGGAGCAGAGACAAAGAATAGGGAGAGAGGAACAAAACGGTGAGAAAAAGACAGGAAGGTCATAGGGGGCTGAGGATAAAGAGGTGAAGAACATGTATAGGGGTAAAGAAACATGTCAAGTAAGACAGGGAGATGATGAGAGAGAGTGACAAAGAAGGAACAGATGTGGTGAAAGGAAGAGGGTGGAGAGAGGGAAAGAAATTGGCAGAAGAGGAGTGGGTAAGACATAGGAGAAGAAAAAGACAAGTGGTGGTACTACCACACTTTATTACTCCTTCCTCTAACTTTATTATTATAATTATATAGAGATTTCACTGCACTATACCCATGCATGATTTACAAATAGTACGTTCTCTTTGGATATTCTAATACCATAATTCCTAAGTGATATTTGTTGAGAACGTTCCAATAATAACAAGAGTCTACATAGGATGTCAGTATCCGATATTAGGCAGCAGAATTGTTTCTGTATATATACTATTTTAATCGTCGGTTTTTAATTATGATTGGGCAAGAAATGTCTTATTATGTGTAAATAAGAGATACATTTTATTGCTACAGATGTATGCTTGTTTTTCTACATTCAATACTAGTAACATACACATTATAACCCTTAGGGAGATATTATCTACTAGTCCAAATAAGAAGATGTTCTTTCTCCTGTTGTTCCTACTGAGTTTACCATCCCCAGTAATTGTGTTATGGATTCTGGTTTGGACCCATAATGACTGTTACTTAGTTCAGATTTCTGCATGTTATTTGTTGGGTATTTAGGGTAATGCCAGTATAAACGAGTGTGATGTTCTTCTTTAGTTTTTATAATGCCATACTATTTAGCAGAATATTCAGTTATTAATTTATAGATATAATGCAAAATCAGAGGTAAAATTAAGAATGTTCTGAGTGACTGATCTTGGAGTAATTGCATTGACTGTGAGGGTCTTTTCAATTGTGGTGATTCTTTTGCTGATTGCCAGGTCTCAAGATTATGTCACATGATCTTGTGAGAGCTGCCGATCAGATCAATCTGGAGCAGGAGGTAAGAGGAGGAAGAGGAACAGATTAAAGCGAGCTAATGCGCGTTGTCATCTCTATCCTCCTGCTGCTAGACACCAGGGATAAGTTACCCACCTCTCTTAAAATATAGAGGAGAAAGGTTTTGTTGTGTATGTATACATATATATTTAAAACAAACCATCTAATCCTATGCCCTTGATGATGCCCCTTACTGTTTTGACCCTTAAAATACAGATAATACAATAAAAACACTAGCGTCTCCAATAATGCACCAAAATGAGTTCAGTCATTTTATCTGTAATCAAATACTTTTATTTTATTTTTATGTTGGTTACCTATAAGTATCAGTTTAAGAAATGTAGCACATTACATAAATATACAAATATAAACAATAGCTGCAAGAAAATTCGTTTAAACAATGTATTTATTATAAAAATATATCCTTAAATATGTGAATAATATAAACATTTTAACATAATATATAAAGAATTGGTACATTAACCATTCTATAATACTGGTGTTGTATTATAAAGTCTACAGCCACTCAGGGTGAATCTTCCTCTTTTTAAAAGGCACCACTGAATATTTTTGTGCGACTGTTAGTGCTTTCTTAGGAGGGTTATTGGGAGACCTCTCAGATTCTTCTTTCGGTCTTCCTGATTCTTCATCTGGAGTGATGCTTATAAGACTTATTTTCCTTTTTTTGGCATTATCATCAATAATCCCATTACTACCTTTCGAATCCTCTTCAAGGTTTGCGCCAGGTCTGTTTCCTGGGTGATGTTTAGGAGTTGACTCTAATGCTAGAGAAGAATTTTCAGCACCATCGCCTTGGTTCTCTAATGCCAATCCTTGGTCTTGAATAGATGGACATGAAGATATTTTATCACCCCAGACTCTGCTGAACAAAGTTTCATCAGTGGGACAGATAACCACAATGTCTTAATCTGAAGGTTCTTCATAATCCTCCTCTCCACTGAACATATCTTCATTACTGGGAGGGACAACAACAAGATCATCTGGTGATTCCTTTATAGGAAAAAAAAACCTTGACCAGAAGCACAGTTCTGGGTCATCATCTTGATTCAGGATTGAATGAAGACACTTATGTGACTGAGAAAAGACCTTTAACTTAGCATTATAGTCATCATGTTCTCCTAATTTTGTCTCTTCTGGTGGAATATTTTTAGACTTTAAAAGCAATTCATTGACCTTTTCAGGTCCCTGAAGATCATCCATGGTGACACTGCAACTTGGGTGAGACGTCTGTGGAGTTAAACCTGACACAATACAGTGTCTTCTAGTGTGACTAGATGTTCTCCAACACTGGTCTTCAACCTAAAGAGAATACGTCACAACTGGAAAGCAACCAGCCACTTACTGTCTTCTGGTAACTGCCGACCCAGGTGAGACAGAGCAGCTGTGTTACTCAGTCTCTGCGACAACCATGGAATTATTTATCTTCAAGCTTCTGTGATGTCAGCTGCAGGTGTAGTGACATCATCAACTGTTGAGTGAGCTATGGCATCTTCAAAATACACCTTAGTCTAAACTCCAATTCAATACACTAAGGGCCTCATTAAATTGTTCTAATTGTAGCCCGTAATAAAGCCTGCAAAAGTTACTGATATTAAATTGGCCACTTTTAGCTACTCACAATCTATTTGCGGGTTACAGGCTGATCTTTCAAGCCCACAAATGTTACAAGTGCTAAAATCACAAATCCATATTAAATTGCTACAAAACCCCAAGCCATCAAATGCTTTAAAACCCGTAAATAGCAAATGTAACAAAAAATATTATGAGTACTAGATAGGACTTGCAAGGGGGTTAAACACCTTAGTAACACTACAGAAGGAAATATAAATACACCACTGTATTTTAAAATACAGGGAAATGGATCTAAGGCATTATAATAAATTGCAAAAAAATCTCAAGATCGCAATTTTTAAAAAAAAGTTTTATTTCTGTGTTATATTGATCTAGCAATCAATAGATTAATACATATCAAGGAACCCACATGCACTAGACCAGTAGATTTATAGATTTTTATACATTTCAACATTTCTGTAGAGTCAGATCGCAAATTGTACTTCTATACACCAATGATTTGTAGATTAAACTCCATGTTTTATTGACATCATGATGACGGTCTCATTTACTATTGGCTCTGTCTAAGCTGCCACTTAAGGGTTTGGCTCTGTCTAAGCAGTAAGTTACAGGTCTTGCTTAATTGACCAAGATCAGGCCCATAAGTGCTACATATAGGGCCTTATTAAATTCCAATTCCAATTATTGAAATTTGCAGGAGTTACAGAGCGAATAAATTAGAAAAGGCTGAAACGACATGGCCGAAATCCAGATCCGTAAACATGCTTCGGCACGTAGCATTTCTGTATGTGAACATGATAAATTATTCAAACCCGTAGTTATGGGTTTAGATGGAGCCAATAGTAAAAGAGACCATCATCATTACGTCACTAAAACATGGAGGTTACATTTCAATCACTTACGGTTTTGAAGTCCAAGTTGTGATCGGGCCCACATTCCAGAAATAATGCAATATGAAAAAATTAAAAAACAAAAAATTCTAGTCTAATATATGTATGAAGAAAATGATTCCCGGGATTGATAAAACACAGAAATTAAACGTAAAAAATGTTTTTATTGCAGATTTGTGCGCTTGAGAATAATGTGCTATTAATTTAAATACTTTTCAGCTATTTCCCTGTAATTTAAAAAACAGTAGTGTGTATATATTTGCTTTTGCAGTGCCACGTACAGGAGTTTAACCCCTTTGCGAGTTCTCTCTAATATCCGTAGGATTTTTGGCTACATTTGCCATTAACGGGTGTGACAACAATTGCGGGCTTAAGGAATTGTAGCAATTTAATAGCGATTTGCGATTGTAACATTTACCGGCTTGAAAGACCAAAGGCTTAGCTGGGTTGGAGTTACCACAGTTGTTTTACAGCCGATAACCTGTAGATTGTTTGCAGGTAGCTAAAAGAGGCCAATTTAACAGCCGTAACTTTTGCGGGCTCCTTTATGAGCCTCAGTTACTACCAATTTGGCAAATATAATAGGGCCCTATGTTTCACAGATTTACTTATATGCCAAGCAGGCAGTTCTGCTGCTACTGATGATACATATATATTATTTATAATTAAATGTTATTTTGTCCTTATACATCCATAGGGATTCTGTCCAGAGATCATTCTCAATAAAGTGACAGAATATGAAATTGGCAAATACAACTTCTGTGATGTAGAGTTTTTATGACTGTTCCACAAAATCTTACAGATGTGATGTGTCATGATTTAATTGTTTAAGGACTCATATTGTCAGTGGTTTGTGAGTATGTCCAAGGGAGCATGACATTGTTACATTGGGATTATGTGTTATTGTGCGGTTATATGTTGCCTGTACATGGTTATTATGTATCCTAGGTATAATATATTATGAGGGAAAATGTTATATAGAACATATGTGGAATTGGTAGAAATGCTCTGGATAGAAGTTAGCTGCAGATCATTGCACACTCAAACATGCAGACCTTGGGTCAAGACAGATGCATGTGCTTCAAGTGGTCCTGGGCAAACACTTGAGTTTAACATAAAGGTTATCTAATGAATGTGATCTCAAGAGCTTTGATAGCCCAAGGTTGCAAGCCAGATGGTCTGACATCACACATACACAAATGTACACAAGGGTGTGGTATTGGAGAGTATAAATATGTTGTTTTGTTCATTCAATAGAGGTTGCAATATAGTTTTCACATAAACAAGGTGTGAGACTATTTCTGTGTGTTGTATCCTGACTTGGGGAGTGGTCTTGCTATGGGCCACTAAGTAACCTGGATCCAGTATTCTCTGTTTGTAGCTGTTGGGCCTTGCAATCTTCAGAAGCCATCTTTTGTGCCACAGAGATCAGGAAGTACATGATTCTGCTGGGGTAGGTTTGAACTAGGTTCATATCAAGCCCCCTTGAAGAAGCAGATCGTGACATTTGGTGGCAGTGGTGGGATCTCTGTATAAAACACAGAAGGATGGCAGCTTATGAAGAGATGTCTGCAGCAGAGGAGGAGGAAGTGTCCAGACGGTATCAAAGATGGATGGCGGTAATGCCTGCAGGTTTTACTAAGGATCAGCAGAGGGAACTCCGGATACAAATCACACAGGAGGTAAAGGGGAACAGGAGAAGGGTAAGCAATGGCCCTGTCTCAGCTCCTGTGGAGGGGAAATGCTTATCCCCAGTAGAGATAGAGAATGTTCTGGTGACTAGAAAGGACTGTAGAGGAATGGGCCTTCTAAATAAATGGATGGCATTCCTGGGACTATGGCCAGGTCACAGGCTACTGGAATGGCTGGAAGAATTGGTATATGAGGAGGTCTCCCTGGAAGATCAATATGCTTATTGGGTTGGACCTGTTGGGATACATCATCATTTTTCATTGGGGCTGGAAAAGGCACTTTGGGACATAGTACATGGGGATCCGGACTGTGGCTTGGGGACAGAGAAAAGAAAGCTGTGTCTGTTTGCCAAGCGCTGTCACATGCTGGGACTGGAGACAGGCTCTCATACAGCTAACTTACTTTGGCCTTTGATCCAACAGGAGCTACAGCTGGAGGTGGATTATATAGACTTACTGGATGAAGCATCCCTGGATGGTTGTTGGCCAGCCAGCTGGGAGGGCTCATGCCAGTCAGGCATGGAACAGAACCACCTAACAGGTACTACAGAGACCCAGCTAAATATTGCTGAGGCTGGGTCAGAAAATGAATGTATGGACTGGGGGGAGAATTTTGATATCCATGATTCTCAAAATAACAAGGGTGCCGGCATCCATGGGGTTGACTGGGAAGAGGAAGAACTGGTCCCTATCTTTAGGGGGCTAAGTCTCACCCAGTTAGAGGAATGGGGACAGGGGCAAACCACAGCAGTGCCGGGCCCAGGGGAAGAACTGGGGAAAAGCTACTCTGCTCCTAGTGTAAGAGAAGAACCTAATGAGCACTGGGCCCTACCATTTGACTGTGGAAATTGTAGAGAGGTTCCTTGGATGACCATTGTCCAGGAGCCAGCCACAGACCCTGGAGCAGAAACAGAAAGTAGCCCTGTTCTTCAGCCTGAACAAGAGGCAGTAGCTGCTGCTTCTCAAGGGCTGCCTGTAACTACACACCAGGCAGTCTCAGATGGAGAGAGTCAGGAGGTTCCACCTGAGGATCCAGAGACCAAAGAGCCAGAGGGTACCCCAGATTGTGATTTGTCTCCTGGTATCCCTACAATGACTCCCCTGCAGCTGCCCAAAGACACTGGCTGTGTACCTGTAACCCTGGAAAGAAGGGGCCATTGGCCAGGCTTGGTGGGAGAAAGGTTGGCTACTGAGCCACAACAGCTTGTATCAGAACTGCCCATTTATCCAGCATGGATGCCACCAGTGAATGTCACTAGCCCATGTTGCAACTCCCGTATCCCAGTTTATTCAGGAGAAAGCTCAGGCCTGACAAAGGGAACCTTGTACTCTTCAATTTTACCCATGGGACGGAGTGCTGATCCAGAATCGGCAGGACAGGAGGTCTCCCTAGCCTGGAAGGAAAGGGCTTTGCTGGGTAAGGATCCTCCCAAATTTATGCTGGACTTACTAGCTGGGATGTACTGTTTCCCCTGGACTACCTTGAAGGGTCCTCCATGGCAGTTGTCTTATAAGTCTCCCCAGGGGCTTGGGAAAGTCACAAGGCCACTGGGAAGGAGCGAGTATTCGCCCTGGACAGGGGGAGGCAGGGTACCCAGAGAGCCACTGAGGCTATCACATGGATGGACTTTCAAGACAGGAGGACAAGTAAAAGCAGTATAGCTAGAGAATTATCCGTTAGGATGATCCTCTATGCTATACTAGAAAGGAAGGGGGAGAAGTTGTCATGATTTAATTGTTTAAGGACTCATA
This sequence comes from Discoglossus pictus, assembly GCA_027410445.1. NCBI lineage: Eukaryota > Metazoa > Chordata > Amphibia > Anura > Alytidae > Discoglossus > Discoglossus pictus. The sequence continues at coordinate 90,304,321 of CM050167.1, forward strand.
TTGTCAGTGGTTTGTGAGTATGTCCAAGGGAGCATGACATTGTTACATTGGGATTATGTGTTATTGTGCGGTTATATGTTGCCTGTACATGGTTATTATGTATCCTAGGTATAATATATTATGAGGGAAAATGTTATATAGAACATATGTGCAATTGGTAGAAATGCTCTGGATAGAAGTTAGCTGCAGATCATTGCACACTCAAACATGCAGACCTTGGGTCAAGACAGATGCATGTGCTTCAAGTGGTCCTGGGCAAACACTTGAGTTTAACATAAAGGTTATCTAATGAATGTGATCTCAAGAGCTTTGATAGCCCAAGGTTGCAAGCCAGATGGTCTGACATCACACATACACAAATGTACACAAGGGTGTGGTATTGGAGAGTATAAATATGTTGTTTTGTTCATTCAATAGAGGTTGCAATATAGTTTTCACATAAACAAGGTGTGAGACTATTTCTGTGTGTTGTATCCTGACTTGGGGAGTGGTCTTGCTATGGGCCACTAAGTAACCTGGATCCAGTATTCTCTGTTTGTAGCTGTTGGGCCTTGCAATCTTCAGAAGCCATCTTTTGTGCCACAGAGATCAGGAAGTACATGATTCTGCTGGGGTAGGTTTGAACTAGGTTCATATCAAGCCCCCTTGAAGAAGCAGATCGTGACATGATGCATTTAAAGGAACATTGTGGGAAGATTTTTTAGATGATTTGCAGAATTACACATAAAAATATGCAACACAAAAGTAGGGAAAATATTGGAAAGTACAGATCTACAAACTAGTCACAATATGTCAAAAATTGAAATTGTTTGGTATTTATAACTAAACATTTTTGGAGTTCTACACAACATCCAGAACTATAATTGCCATTAACGCATTATAAAAGACCATGCCTTAGGTGTCTAAGTACTAAAGCAATCATTTCATCTATTAATTTAATTAGCATACAAATACACTGATATATCAAGATTACATTTATAAAATCTTGGAAAAGGGACCTAGAAGTTGGGCTGGATACTGATAAGTGGTCAGATATTTTTGAGGTAACATATAAGGACATAGAAATACATCTCTGACAGAGACATCATTAAAACATCTTCATAGAACATATTAAACACTTTCTAGACTTAATAAAAAGAGTTTCATTATTTCTTCCAATTGTTTTAGGAGGTATAATCAAAATGGTACGTTGATGTATGGGAATGCCCAGTATGGGATTAAATCAATTAAATTCTAAATCATGCTCTTAAAATGAACATTTATTCTACCCTGGGTTTGCCACTTCCGCTAAATTAGATGGATACAAAAAGATTTACATATTGGTCATCTTATACATCGAATAAATCATACTTTAACAATGGAAACCTGTCATTTAATATGATTTAAACACAATGGCTTTGTTCAAAATAAGTTAATCATCAGATTCCTTATCTAAATTAGGATGGGGAGATGATGGAAATGTTACTCTATTGAATTAAAACAGTATCAATATGTACTACAAATACAGTTCCTTGCTAAATTATTCAACCCCTTGACTTTTTATCTTGTTACATTACAGCCTCAAGTTCAATGTTTTGTTAATCTGAATTGTATGTGATGGATCAGAACACAATAGTCTAAGTTGGTGAAGTGAAATGAGAAAAATATGTACATAAAACAGTTTTTTAGAAATAGAAAACAGAAAATTGGCATGTGCGTATGTATTCAACCCCTTTGTTATGAAGCACATAAAAAGCTCTGGTGCAACCAATTACCTTCAAAAGTCAAATAATTAGTGAAATGATGTCCACCTGTGTGCAATATAAGTGTCACATGATCTGTCATTACATATACACACCTTTTTTGAAAGACCCCAGTGGCTGGAATACCTAAGCAAGAGGCACCACTAACCAAACACCCCAGGAGCACCATCAAATCTATCATAATCAAATGGAAAGAACAATGCACAAAAGCAAACCTGCCAAGAGACGGCCGCCCACCAAAACTCATGGACCTGGCAAGGAGGGCATTATTCAGAGAGGCAGCACAGAGACCTAAGGTAACCCTGGAGGAGCTGCAGAGTTCCACAGCAGAGACTGTAGTATCTGTACATAGGACGACAATAGTTGGGCTTTATGGCAGAGTGGCCAGAAGAAAGCCATTATAGAAGAAAGCTAAAATAGCATGTTTTAAGTTTGCATAAAGGTATGTGGGAGACTCCCAAAATGTATGGAGGAAGGTGCTCTGGTCTGATGAGACTAAAATGTAACTTTTCGGCCATCAAAGAAAACGCTACGTCTGGTCAAACCCAAGCCATCACATTACCCAAAGAACACCATACATGTTTTTCATTAGCCAGGACTAGGAAACTGGTCAGAGTTGAGCAAAACCTGTACCACTCTGTGCGTAATTTGAGGCAAGGACGGAGGTTCACCTTCCAGCAGGACAATGACCCCAAACACACTGCTAAAGCAACACTTGAGTGGTTTAAGGGTAAACATGTAAGTGTGTTGGAATGACCTAGTCAAAGCCCAGACCTCAATCCATTAGAAAATCTGTGGTCAGACTTAAAGATTGCTGTTCACAAGCGCAAACCATCCAACTTGAAGGAGCTGGAGCAGTTTTGCAAGGATGAATGGGCAAAAATCCCAGTGTAAGATGTGGCAAGCTCATAGAGACTTATCCAAAGCAACTTGGAGCTGTGATTGCGTCAAAAGGTGGCTCTAAAAAGTTTTGACTAGTTATGCACATTGACTTTTTCTGTTATTTTGTCCTTTTTGTTGTTTGCTTCACAATATAAAAAAAATCTTCAACGTTGTGGGCATGTTCTGTAAATTAAATAATGCAAATTCTCAAATAATTTGTGTTAATTCCAGGTTGTGAGGCAATAAAACACAAAAACTGCCAAGGGTGCTGAATACTTTTGCCACTTCCATTACAATGATTTTTTTAAATATGTTACTACACATACATACATAACTATTAGATGATTACAAAAAGATTACATATTGGTCATCATACATTGAATAAATCATAATGTAACAATGGAAACCTGACTAGTAGATACATTTAATATGATTTAAACACAATGGCTTTGTTCAGAATAAGTTAATTATCAGATTCCTTATCTAAATTAGGATGGGGTCATGATGGAAATTTTACTCTATTAGCCTTATTACTCTATACATTAGGCTAAAGGTTGTATTATGATTGAAAAGTGTTGGACAAAAGAGAACATGGAGAAAAATCAACATCTGATTGTAAAATGTTGGGTTAGGTTGAGATAATTAATGTGGCAAAGTATTATCTTACAATGGGGTGTTCGGGTGATAGGGTTAACTAAAAACAGTTTACCAAAACTATCAATCACTTACAAGCTGTAAAAAAACTTTAACATTCACCTACACTCCAAATCAGTACTATAAAGCTGCCATCACCTAAAGGCATCTTTGATTATAAAGATTTATAAAATATTTCATAAGAAGGACATTTTAGATCTGGAAATGGTACAGAGGAGGGCCACACAACTAATAAGGGAAATGGAGGGCCTAAGTTATGAAGAAAGACTAACCAAATTAAACTTATTTTCTCTAGAGAAAAGGCGTCTAAGAAGAGATATGATTACCTTATATAAATAAATCCAGGGTTAGTATAAAGATTTATCAAGGAATTTTTCAACTGACAAGAGGACATCCCTTGAGGTTAGAAGTAAAAAGATTCCAGCCTAAAGAAAGAAAAGGGTTCTTCACAGTTTGGGTGGTTAATTTGTGGAATTCACTACCAGAGGAGGTGATGACAGCGGATTCGATAGATAACTTTAAAAGGGGACTGGATTTATTTCTAATTAAAAAGGGAATTCAGGGTTATCATGGATAACTAGAGAGGCAGTATTGATCCAGGGAGAAGTCCGGTCACCAGTGTCTGGAATCAGGAGGGAATTGATTTTTTTTTTTTGACAATTAATTAATTAATAGTTGTTTGCATATTGCAGATCAGAGGAGACCATCAAAGGTTGTACTTGATGGACTGAAGGTCTTTTTTCAACCTTAAATACTATGGGACTATGTGACTATGGGATTTATATAAATTATAAAACAAGGGTAACAATGGAAATCTTAACCTCTTATACACCATAAAACATCTCTACTGTAACATGTCGTTCTTCATGTTAAATTAGTATATATTTTTAATCGATAAGTACACAGTATATATATACAAAATGTGCCTTTGTGGGCACATTTGCATGTCCCTGCCAAGGTTCCCAGAATGCAGTATAATAACTGTATTTTTCAGAATTCTGGGAATGAAACAAGTTTTTTCTTTTAGACATTCAAATGTGAACAGAAATGTACTATTCATTTACTATACAATTATATAAATTATTAATGGATGCACAATGATAGTAAGAAATTATTATTAAAAAACCAAGAGTAACAAATAGAAAATACTTTAGTCATAAATTAACAACAGGCTGAGTATTAGATGAACCCACCAGCACACTACACTTATATAAAAATATAGGCAGTATAAAGGAAAGTATCCAACAATATATTTGTACAAAAAGCACACATGAGATAATACACAAATTAATAGAAGGTATACAAGGAAACAATGGGTGAACAGCATAAAATTAAATATAAATGATAAATTAATAATATTAGGAAATATAACTATAATAAAATATACATCCCCATGCCTTACACCTGATTAATGATGGAAACTGTTACGCCCGGTAAGTTTCGGGGACTACGCTCACACCAAATCTCTCTCTCTATGAGTCGCAACAGTTTTTTCAGATCTCAACACCAGCAAGACACTTCAGATGACAGCATCATTCCTGATGAGTCAGGCACCATCAGTCCTTTTCTTAGGATCTAAGAATTACACACCATGTACCTTTGATTAGTACAATTAGACTCCGACACCACCTTTGTTTAGTGTGTCCAAAATCAGTCTGGCACTTCTTTATTTTTCAAAACACATTTTCAGATGATACAAAACACCAAAGAATTCCCCCCTGTTCTAGCCCAACCTCCTAGGCAAATAGATTGCTACCCCCCATCACCCACATGATTTCCAGATGTTTAGAGGGGTCTGGCTTTCTTGTTCTCATTACACATTTTATCTCTCATAAAACTAGCTCCCACCTTCATAACTAAAGCCAGAGCCTTCACATGTGGCCGACCGCAGGGCCATATAATTCTTTACATTTTGTAACCCTTTGTCACATACTGTAAGTGACTGCATTAATTTTATTATTTAAGCATAGCCCACTATCCTATTTCTAACACAGATACAGTATTCCAATGTTAATCAATGACAGCACCACATGCACTTATTACATCCATGATATAACTACATGTATGCACTACACCCAGGATATAACTGTTAATTAAGTTGTTAGTACCTTTTAACCAAACACTGATTAACCCCAGACAGTCCAGTGGGCCCTTCTGTTCATAACAGATACATAATAAATAAATCATTTGATGAAATATAATTCATATTAAAGGATGAACATTTTAAAATAGAGTGAAAAATGAAGTAAACATTTACATTTACTGAATATAAATACAAATGTAAACATAAATATACATATATGCATGTACAGATAGATATAGGTAATATAATATAATTTTACATTAAAAAAATGATGTTACCTAAAATAAAATAAATGTACTCCCATTTCTCCCAAAATAGAGGAAAACGTTAAATTGATTTGTCAATCAACAAACAAATAGGGACGCGATAGGAATATCCCTATATCTATATTTGTATATACACTCATTTGCCCTGAGTAATACAATCATGGTTATACATATAAAAGATGGTACATGAACACTTCTATATCTATAACTACAAGTATTGGTATATAAAAACACCCCTTTATAAGTAGAGTGCACAGATTTGAATATATACAGTACTTAGCAGCATGTTATCACTTACACAATGTATTCTGATTTGCAGTTAGTAAAATGTTAGATTTATACTTTTTATATTTACTAGTATATACAGTGCCTTGCTAAAGTATTCACCCCCCTTGGCCTTTTTCGTGTTTAGTTGCCTCACAACCTGGAAATTAACATGGATTGTTTGAGGATTTGCATCATTTAATTTGCAGAACATACCCACAACTTTGAAAATAACAGAAACAGTAAATGTGCATAACTATTCACCCCCCTATAATTGTAGAACCACCTTTTGCAGCAATCACAGCTCCAAGTCGCTTTGGATAAGTCTTTATGAGCTTGCCACATCTATGTACAGATACTCCAGTCAATGCGTTTTAACTCTGCAGCTCCTCCAGAGTAACCTTAGGACTCTGTGCTGCCTCTCTGATTAATTACCTCCTTGTCTGGTCCGTGAGTTTTTTGTTGGGCAGCCGTCTCTTGGCAGGTTTGCTGTTGTGCCATGTTCTTTTCATTTGGTTATGATAGAATTGATTGTGCTCCTGGGGATCATTAAAAAGGAATATTTTTTTATAACCTAACCCTGACTTTTATTTCTCAACAACATTGTCCCTTACCTTTTTGGAGAGTTCCTTGGTCTTCATGGCAGTGTTTGGTTAGTGGTGCCTCTTGCTTAGGTGTTGCATTTTCTTCAGCCTTTCAAAAAAGGTACAGTATGTATATGTAATGACAGATCATGTGACACTTAGATTGCACACAGGTGGACATCATTTCACTAATTGTGTGACTTCTGAAGGTAATTGGTTGCACCAGAGGTTTTTATGGGCTTCATAACAAAGGGGGTGAATACATACAATTTTCTATTTTCTATTTCTAAAAAATAGTTTAATGTATATATTTTTCTCATTTCACTTCACCAACTTAGACTATTGTGTTCTGATCCATCACATACAATTTAGATTTACAAAACATTGAACTTAAGTCTGTAATATAACAAAATAGGGGGGGTAATACTTTTGCAAGGCACTTTATAAATATATATATATATATATATATATATATATATATATATATATTGTTTGTTGACTTGATAAAGAGAAGCATTATCTCTCGCAAGCTCGTTGCTTTATTATGAATATGTTTTTCCAATAAAAAAAGGTATCACTATTCACTGCAATACTCTGATTATTCAACTGGATTACTGGACATTCACGGCTACCTCACTCTTTATATATATATATATATATATATATATATATATATATATATGTACTGGAAGGGGCTTGGGAAATGCAAAAAAAATAATTGTGTCTCTCACTGTTAACCTACCATTAAAATTATATACTGATCATTTCTTTGACAGTGAACAATGTTCAAAATCAGCAGGGGATCAAATATTCCCCGCCCCACACTGTAGATCCACTATATATATATATATATATATATATATATATATATATATATATATATATATATATATATGTACTGCGTTGATGTTGAAGGGTGTACGGAAAGTCCAAAATAAAATTGTGCCACTGATAATATAATTACAATATCATCTACATACATTGGCCATAGAATGATATCACTTGAAAAAGGATTATGTTCCCAAATATACCTATCCTCCCATAGTCCGATATACAAGTTGGCAAAGCTGGGAGCAAACTTAGTACCCATAGCTGTCCGGGTTTTCTGTAAGTGAAAGTAATTTTTAAACATGAAATAGTTATGGTATAAGATAAACCGAATGGAGTCCAGGATGAAATCTGCTTGTGATGGCTCTACATTTTGTATTTATCCAAATCATATTTAATGGCCGCAATCCCCAAATCGTGGGGGAAAGAGGAGTACAAGGTGGATACATCCAATGAGATCCAGCAAACAACTGTCCTTCCATTCCTGGTTTGCTAGTACTTCCAGGAGATGGGTAGTTATTGTTGAATTACACCTATTTTGAATAAATAAATGTACCTGATCCTCATCTACAAACAGTGCTAACCAAAGTGAATCATGGACAATCATCTGCCATGACCATTAGTAAAGTTGTGTAATTTCAGAAGGAATGCTTCACTGTGACCACAATTAGTTAGCCAGGAGTGCTATTACTATCTCAAAATGAAACAGTTGAGCCACACTGATATCACATTTCATTGGTATGTAGGTGTTATCTAAACAAAACTGATTACAATGATAACATGACTTGTAAACATGTACCCATTTGTATTGATGTGAGATAAAGACCATTAGCCATAATGTCAGACAATGATCAGACAAATGATTCTGCTATCATCATGTTAAGAAGATGACATGCAACTGTAACACATGTATAACTACTGGGTGTGATTAGCAGATGCTAATAGGACTAAGCAAGTCAACAGCCATGCCATTATTGATAATACAGTCATGTTCTTTAGAGATGATATGCATAGTCATATATGGCATTTAAGATCATTCTGCTGGAGGGAATGTCAGTGATCAAATGCATGATAGGCACTGGGTTTATAGTTTACTTACATTATATGATAGCACTGCTTGAAAATAACGAACAGAACTTAATGGATGTGAGATTTGCCTAATATGAAATAAAACCCCAAAATTAAATCAGTAAAGGCGATAATAACAGAAATAATAAACAAATAGTGTGTGAGTTACTTTTATTATATGAACAACTAGCGACTTGCCCGTAAAAATTTACAGCAATAAAATTTGAAGCCTGGCAATGCTGTTTGCCACACATTGGGAGGCTCTCACTCCCTCTCACTTTCTGGGCTCCCAATGAGCTCATACAGTGCCTCTCCCCTCTCTTCTCTGCGGTCCTCTAACTCTCATTCCAGGTTGCGGAATACAAGTCCATCACTCATGGCGGTCCTCGCGATGAGCATCTTTGTGGGTTAATGGTGAGTCTATACCCACCCCTGTATGTATCCCCCCTCTCCCTTCCACACCTCCACTTCTACTGTGTCTCTTCCATTCCCCTCTTTCTCCCCTGTGTCTCTTCCCCCCTCTTCCTCCCCCTGTCTTTTCCCACTCTCCCTACCCTGTGTCTCCTTCCCCCATCTCCCTCCCCTGAGTCTCATTCCCTCCAATCTTCCTCCCCTGTGTCTCCTTTCCCCCTCTCCTATGTCTTTTCCCCCCTCCATCCCCTTGGTACCTCCCCCCTCTCACTCCCCTGTGTTTCTCCCCTCACTCTTTCCCCCCTCTCCCTTGTTTCTTTTCCCCTTCTCCTTCCCCTGTCTCTTCCCCCCTGCATGTTTCTCCCCCTCTCCGTGTCGCCTTTGTGCCTCTCTCTTCCTCCATCCTGTGGCTGCCCCAGGTACGCATGGCTTGCATCTTCATCCCCGGTGCAACACCCGCCCCCCTGGCATAACGCGCGCCCGCCCCCGGCACACTATGCATTGTAACGTGGAAATAAAGCATGGCTCTCCGTGGGGCTCGCAATAAGCACCTTCGGCACCTCTTCCCCTTCTACATTATGGGCCTAGCGAGGAGCGCCTTTGGCGCTCCTTGCGGGCCCCTCAATGAGCAGCTTTGCTGCTCATTGCAAGCCCCTCTACATTGTGGGCCTCGTATGCGGATAGTTGTTCGTAATTGTGAGTTTGGCTATTACGCATGTGCATGCCCGTAACTTTTAACATATCGTGACCAACAAACTTGCAATTACGACAACTATATATATGACTAGCGACTTGCCCGTCAAAAATTACGGGGCAATACATTTTAAAGCCACGGGAATGCTGTATGACACACAATGTAAACCGTTTTGTACCGTGAGGACCTTCAGTGCTCATTGCGAGGCTTGCGCTGAGCTCCTTTGGCGCTCATTGCGAGCCTTTCCTATCGTGTACTTTTGGTCCTCTGAGCACCTTCATGAATCATGATAAAGAAAGATATATATTTGTATGTATATGTAGTTAAGTAATAATGAATGATTTATTCAATAAATGAATATACTTTACTAATTTCAAATTAATATATGCAGCGAGCAATAGGCTGAAGAGCTAACAATCTGTTTGTATTTTCCACCAGATAGAATATACATTTTAAGTTGTTAAATTGGCATTCCACCTCACTCAAAGACGTCGTGGCTGTTGCCCCATGCTGTCTGTGATGTTTGTGTAATTTTTTGGAATGTATTTAGTGTATTTTTATTGTTTATTCGTTTTCGATGTTCGTCCATTAATCTCGTATTTTTTTGCGTCTCTTATCTTTTTTTTTCTAAGTCCCGCATTTGTCAACCGCTTGCACGCCAAGGTTATCCTGCTTTTAGGAAGTGTTTTGCAGCTAACTCCCGCGTGTTTCATTGTCTTTGCCCTGAATGCAATTATGTATTTTAATTTGTAAAGTATACAAAAAACTGACAACAATAGCACCCAGGGGCGTAGGAGCCAAAAATAATTCTGGTGGTTAAAGTTTAAAGAAATGTAGATCTGAGTGGCTTGCCACAAAAAATGACACAGTGCCTCTGTATATCATCTAGGAGCTGAAACCCTACTATAAAGAACTATGCTATCATATAATATAATATAATAATAATATATTTAATTTACACACATTCTAAGGTACATAAAATGTAATCCCTTGCACCCATGTTTGATCTCACCTTATATGACATATAGCCGCAGTAAATTCCCCTAATGTGTAAAACCACAGTAGGCCACAAGCCCGTATAGCAAACCACTGCCGATCTGGAGGTTTGGAGCGAGAAAAGCCTACGAGTTGAGAAAAAGTTGATCAGGAAAAAAAACCATACTCACATACTCCTTTGTACTTCGAAACCAGTTGTAATACCAACACAGTCCTCTGGTTATTTTCTCATTATTAGAGTTTATTTAGAAAAAATGTGTGTCAGTAGCAAGAACACCCAAAATGGCTGCCACCGACTCACTCACTGAATTGAACTGAACAGAAAATGTAAACAACACAGCTTTTATACTCGTTTACATAAGACAATGAGATAATCCATCTTCCCCCATCTAGCAACATGGTACTGCCCACTAACAGCCAATGACAGTTTATTTACATATGGTATCCAATAAAAATATAATACATACTTTGGTAAAATCTGTGCATATATCTATACACATATAATACACTTGTGCGCAGTAAATAATGCTTATTAGACCATGGGGATGACTGAAAATACATATTTGCTATGACTAAGAGCTTGTGCACTGTCTCTAACTGAAAGTGCTAAGTCATGGGTCATGTAGACTTAACCATTTCATAACTTATGTCTTACAAAAATGAAAAATAATGGTTCACAGACCACATCCCAGCCAAATATGCCACTAACTGGAAAGAGTGATATTTTTATATAAATATATATATATATATATATATACGCTAAAAATGTAAGGATATGTGTATTTTTTTCCTCAACAAAGTCAACTGCGGGCCCCCTTTGTTCTGTCAAGCCTGTAACCGCTATATACCAATTAAGATATTAAATTGCAATAAATTCACTGGCATTCAACCCTGAATCATGCAAATGGAGCCAAGAAGCCAACAGGTACTAGAGAGGACCTGCAAAGGGCTAAAAGTCCAATCCATAGCACCACTTTACATATAATAACAGGGAAAGTGATGTTAGGTATTAGAAGTATTAGCACGACATTCTCAAGCTCACAATTTGGCAATATTAAATATTTATTTAATTTTTAATTTCTGTGTTATATCGATTCCGGTAATCAATGTGTTAATACATATAATGGAACTCGCATGTAATAGGATATCATATTTATATCTTTATCAGCATTGCATTATTTCTGGAATGTGGGTCAGATCGTAATTCGTAATTGAAACCCCTAGGACTTTGTAATCCCACCTCCATTTTTTTGTGACGTAATTATGATCTCTGTTGTCATTGGCTCCATCTCAACCCGTAACTATGGGTTTCACAGCCGCGCATCCAACGTTCTGCAAATGGTTTAAGGGTTTGTGTCGCAAGCCCGTAGCTCACGCCCTGCTCAAATTTAATAGCTCCGTTACTCTGCCCGCAGCTGTCGCAGGTCTCAAGTTGCTGATACAGGCTTAGAATCTAATGTGGATAATATAGCCCTATTCTATTAGTAGCTCACAAATGTCTCTAACCTGTAATTTTGGCTGTACATTTGTTTTTCTCTAAATGTTTAGACGTATTCTATTGACTTAAGCTTGCAATTTATGTCTCACCTTCTCTACATGTAAACCCTGCCTTTTTAAGTAGGATTTTAGGGGGCGTGATCATATAACCTGTCAATATTTAAGCAAGTCTGTAATACACTTCTTAGACAGCCAATAGTAAATGTGTAAGTCATCATGACATCAGTAAAACCTAGAAAAGTTACACATAATCTGCAGTCGGAGGCTAGGAATAAATTAGTGTCAATAAGTAATAATTGCCTATAAGGCTCATTATCAAGCAATCTAGCACTCTATAAAATGCAGTTTTAGTCCATGTTGGTTTCATGATATGTATTAACCCCTTAACGTTAGGTCTTAGAATTAATAGCACACCATTCTCAAGCTTGTAAAACGGCCCCAAAAATATTTTATTCTAAGTTTAATCTCTAATATACTATAATGAAACTCCCATGTAATAGAATATCATATTTATGGCTCTATCAATATTGCATTATATCTGGAATGTGGGTCCAATCGTAACTCATAATTCAAGCCCATAGGACATCCATGAAAAATGGAGGTTGGATTTCAAAGTCCTAAGGGCTTGAACCACGAGTCACGATGGGACCCAGATTCCATTGGCTGTTTCAAACCAAGAGTTACGGACTTGCGTCTGCGATCATGTTCAAACTGGCAAATGCTACTTTCGATAGCATGGTTTGCGATGTTCACAATCGGGCCGAGACTTTCGGCCCCGGCCAATTGAATAGCACCATAAATTGCGCCTGTTGCTGTCTTGCAGCAGGCCCACAGACATACGGCCTACTCTGATTGAGCTATTGACTCCAAAATGATTGAGGCTCAATGTCTTTCCATACCTTCCCATGCATTTAAAGTATAACATTATGTGTTTCATTGCTGTTAGAGCTATAATAAGTGCTTGAAAAAGCCCTTGTGAGTACTATTTAGTACTCGTAATATTTTAAACAGAAACGTGATACTTTTTTCAATTGCGAGTTAGACTTATTTGCAAACTAAAACTACGGGTCTAATAGAATATCAATTTCTTTTTTTTTGTAACTTGAATTATTTAGAGCTCGTAATATTCGAGTTCTGCTAAAACCAATGGAGTTCTAAGGCCGGTTTTGCATCTTTGGCTGGCCAATAGTGATTATGGACGGGGAACTTGTAATCTCATTGCAAGTAGCTAATAGAATATGTGTCAATATTAAAAGTTAATGTAAGTGTGTAAACATTTACAAATTGGGCAATAGAATAGGGCCCATAGTCTCCATCATTACTACACTGGTTCACCGGTCTAAAATCTGTGGTTTGCAAACTCTGTGAGTCTTCTGATACTGCTAACAGCAACTTATCCAGACAGGACACCATCTCCCTCACAAGTTTCTGTATTAGAAAGAGGAGGAACTAAGTAACCAGAAGTGTCTTAAGATACTGAGAGGTAAATCTTAGGTTTTCTGTGCATTAATAGGGGTAGATGACAGTGAAGAGAAAAGGATAGTACAGACAGAGAAAACAACATTGAGAGCAAACAGAAGAGAGATGAGTACAGAGTATAGATGAGAGAGAAGAGATAAAGGAGAAAAAGAGTGAAAGAATTTAAGGTTTGAGAGAATAGCACAAAGAAGAAAAAACAAGAGGCAAAAACAAGTAAAGAAGTTAAGAGACAGAGAGAAGACAGAAGAAAAGAAAGGAAGAGAGAGAGAAAAACAGAGAGGCAAAAAAGAGCAAAAAGGGAAGGAAGAGCAGAAAAGATCATGAGGAATAGGCAGGGAAAAAAAGGGAGAAGAGAGACTTGGAGAACAGAAGATTGGAAGAGAATATTTTGAGACAACATAACACAATAACAGGAGAAGAAAAAGAGCCGAGAGGTAGAAGAACATGAATGGAGAGAAAAAAGTAGGGTAAGGGAGTTGGATAAAGGCAAAAGACAGACAGAAGTTTTAGATAGATGAGGATGGAGGAGTGAGATAAGGAGCTGAGAAATATACAGGGTATAAGAGAGACAGAGGGTAGGAGAGAAAAATACAGGGAATTAAGAGAAAGAGGAGGAGAAATAAGAGTAAGAGGCAAAAGGGAAAGATTTTAAGACCGAGGATGAGAGATAGATGTGTTAGAGAGAGATAAGGGAAGGAGAGAAAGGGGTGAAGACAGGCAGCGGATGGAAGAGAATGAGACAGTGGGGATTAGAGGAAGAGGGAATAGGGTGAATATAAGAAAGATAAAGATCTGAGAGAGGTACATTTGGGGAGAGGCAGAGGGGGAGAGATAAAGGTAGGGGATAACTTGGGATTTGATGGATTAGAGGAGCGTCAGACAGAGGACAGGAAACTAATGAGAGAGAAAAAAAGATAGGGAGAAAAAAACAGAGGCGACAGAGAGTGTGGAGAGAGACAGAGGGAAAGACTGTTAGAGTGAGAGAAGAGGGGGACAAAGTAAGGCATACAGAAAATGGGAGGGTAGTGACAGAGACAGATGCGTTAGATACTTATAATGTGAAGAGAGTAACAAGGAGGTGAGACAGATGCATGGAGAGGGACAGGAGTAATGGGGGGGAGGCATGGGAGAATGCAGCAAAGGGGTTAAGGTCATAGAGAGAGGAAAGAGACAGATAAGGAGAAATAAAAAAGAGATGGGGAGGGGAGAGGGTCAGGAGTGGGACAGGCAGAAAGGGAAAGAAACACAGCGACCAGAGGCAGACAGAAGAGTAGAGAGAAAGGCAGATGGAAGAACAGACAAGAGGGGAAGGGTGAGGGAGAAAGAGGGGAAGAGAGACAGGGGCGAGACAGATATAGGTAAGAGGAAGAGATAAGGGAGGGGACATAGATGAAAGAATGAGGGGGTAGAGATAGGCAGTGAAAGTGAGAGAGAGAGAGTGGGAGGATATAGAGGGTAAGAGAAATAGATGTTTAGAGAAAGAGGAGAGAGATGGCGTGACAATTAGACTGTCTTTACAGACTGTATGGGCGGGGAGAGACTGACTGAGAAAGCAGAGGAGAGGTAGAGACAGAGGGTGAGAGAGACTGACTAAGGGGGAGAGAGACTCACTAAAGGGGAGAGAGAGTGACTAAGAACGAGCGATAGAGACAGAGGATGAGAGGGTTTTACTATGGGGGAGAGAAACAGGAGAAGGTATGAAGGTTAGAAATAGGCAGAAGATGGGGAGAGGAGTGAAAGAGACAGTGGGGGACTAGAGACAGAGAAAGGGGAGACAGAGGGAGCAGAGACAAAGAATAGGGAGAGAGAAACAAAATGGTGAGAAAAAGACAGGAAGGTCATAGGGCTGAGGTTAGAGAAATTAAGAACATATATAGGGGTGAAGGAACAGGGCAAGATAGACAGGGAGATAAAGAGAGAGAGAGAGTGACAAATTAGAGACAGATGTGGTGACAGGAACAGGGTGGAGAGAGGGAAAGAGCTAGGCAGAAGAGGAGTGGGAAAGACATAGGAGAAGAAAAGGACAACTGGTGGTACTACCACACTTTATTACTCCTTACTCTAAGTTCATTATTATGAAAATATACTGATATCACTGCACTATACCCATGCATGATTTACATATAGTACGTTCTCTTTGGATATTCTAAGAGGTACCATATTTCCAGAGTGATGTTTGTTGGGAACATTCCCATAATAACAAGCGTCTTCATGTGATGTCAGTAACCGATATTAGGCAGCAGATTTGTTTGTGTGTATATACTATTTTAATCGTCATTTTTTAATTATTATTGGGCAAGAAATTTCTTATTATGTCGAAATAAGAGATAAGATTTATTGCTACAGATGTATGCTTGTTTATCTCCATTCAATACAAGTGATGTACACATGATAACCCTTGGGAGATATTATCTACTAGTACAAATAAGAAGGTGTTCATTCTTCTTTTGTTCCTACTGAGTTTACTATCTCCAGAGATTGTGTTATGGTTTCTGGTTTGGACCTATAATGACTGTTACTTTGTTCAGATTTCTGCATGTTATTTGCTGGGTATTTAGGGTAATACCAGTATAAAGCGCCATATTATTTAGCAGAATATTTAGTTATTTATTTATAGATATGATGCTAAATAAGAGGTAGTTCCTGCATAGTTTTTATTGTAACAATAATTAGCAAAAAGTACATCTAAAGTAAATGGGCATAAGGCACTACAAATATATATTAGTTGAAGAAGAGTGTTTCATAATTCCATATATTAACCCTTTAGTTACCAGAAATGTCTGCATTTTAGCTCTTCTTGACAGCTATGTTGTTTGCACCGGAAGAGATGAGTTTAAAGGACAATCCATTTATGTGAATAACTTATTATGGGAGATCCAAGGAGTATCCAATGGCACATGTGACAAGCAGCTCAGAGCATCAATTACACTGATATTTTCAGCTACTTGTCACATGTGATTAAGAATGTTCTGAGTGACTGATCTTAGAGTAATGGCATCCACTGTGAGGGTCTTTTCAGTTCTGGTTATTCTTTTGCTGATAGCCAGGTCTCAAGATTATGTCACACGAATTTATTGACTTGATTGAGACCTACTATAGATCTCCCAAAGCAAGTTTGAAACTCCTAGGCGATTCCATAGCGCAAATTGAGGTACAAAGGGGCACCAGACAGGGATGCCCCCTCTCACCCTTACTATTCGCCCTAGCAATAGGGCCACTAGCGCAGTCTATACAGTACAATCTAACCCAAATATCCAGAGGATCCAGATTGGACATCATCACTTCAAATGCAGTCTCTTTGCGGATGATTTCTTAGGTTCACTCACGAAACCTACCACCTCCATAGCGGAGCTACTAAGAATTTTTACCCAGTTTGGAAATCTCTTGGGACTCAAAATAAATGTGGCTAAGTCGGAAGCACTAGGTATTGCACTCTTTCAGACAGAGATGCAATATCTTAAGCAACATTTTGATTTCTCCTGGCCTAAATCACTTATTAAATACTTGGGGGTGGCCATTACTGGTAAATTAGCAGATTTATATAAAACAAATATTTACCCTTGTACAAGGAGCTGATGCTGGATCTACAGAGATGGGCGAAAGGTAGAATCTCATGGCTAGGCAGGATTCATGCAGTTAAAATGAATGTTCTTCCCTGGCTTTTATATTTATTCCGCACACTTCCGATCCCAGATGTTTATAGGGATCTCGAGAGGTTTCAAAATCAGATCTTTAGATTCATATGGAACTACAAGCCCTCGAGGATTTCCAAAGCTACCATATACACAGATAAAACCAAAGGGGGGCTCTCATGCCCCAACTTGTATTATAAAGCGGCACAGCTCTCATTTATCCCCCTGCGCACTCCTCTCAACACCGATCTTTATGGGTTTTTATAGAAAACCTGCAGATGCTTCCATACTCATGGGACACCATTCTATGGCTATCTAAGCCAAGTAATATTCTGGGGAAAATAAAGAACCCAATGATCAAGCATTCATTAGCGATATGGACAGGGGTGACCCGTTCGTCAGCATCACCCCTATCATTCCTAACCCACTTCTAACTATACAACTAACCCCAACATCTAAACATTGGTGGAACTCCAGGAGGTTGTTAACTGTTGGGGCCTGGTACCAAGAAGGAACAGTGGTTACCTTTGAATATATGAGGGACAAATATGACTTACCTTTAACAGAACACTACACATTCTGCAGGTTGCAACATTTTGTAGTTTCCACAATAAATTCTTTAGGGGCCCCGGAAACCAATTGGCTAGTTGGAATTTGTAGGAATCTTCCACTGTCGAGCAATATTATAAGCTTAATATATGATGCATTTAATGAGACCCCAAAGTCACTAAAAACTAAATATATGCAAATATGAGAGGAGGACCTGGGATACACTCTGGACCAAACTGTTTGGGAACAGAGCTGGCGCAGCCTTACCAGAGGAACATTAAACTATAGTGTGTTGGAGACATCAATTAAGGTCCTACACAGAATTTATCACACACCAATTAAACTCTTCATAGTTAATGGAAACCGATAGTATTACTCTGGAGTCCAGCACAAGCACAAGCCGTTAAGTCATATGCGAGGTCGGGGGGATCGCCCTGGGGGAGGTGGACAGAGGTAAGAAATACTGGACATCATCTTTTTTCTTCCTGGTGAATCTATGAAGGAATTGTTTTATGATTTATTTAACTATTGATTTACTTATTTTAATTTAAATTTTTTTATTTTGTATTCCTTTCCACAGTTGGGAATGGGACTGTACCACGGTTATTAGTTGGAGAAACCATGATATGTTAAAGTAAAAAAAAAAAAAGTAAAGTATAGGCTTTGGCAGATGGCTCTCCGGAGAGGGCACTATGAAAATAATAATCTAAGGTAATAATCTCTAGATTCGCAGGTACGAAGTACAAAATGAAATTTTTATATGTGAAAGTTGTACCTATGTGATACGGATGTATATTCTTTGTGATGTGATTTACCATTGCCTAATAAAAATTACTTGTTAAAAAAAAAAAAGTAAAATATTTTGGTATTTATAACTAAACATTTTTGGAGTTCTACACAACATCCAGAATTATAATTGCCATTAACGCATTATGAAAGACCATGCCTTAGGTGTCTAAGTACTAAAGCAATCATTTCATTCATTCATTTCATTAGCAAACAAATACACTGATATATTTATTTTATTAATATTATTATTAAAAAATCTTGGAAAAGGAACCTAGAAGTTGGGTTGGATGCTGATAAGTGGTCAGATATTTTTGAGGTAACATATAAGACATAGAAATGCATCTCTGACCGAGACATCATTAAATATCTTCATAGAACATATTAAACACTTTCTAGACTTAATAAAATGAGTTTCATTATTTCTTCCAATTGTTTTAAGAGGTATAATCAAAATGGCACATTGATGTATGGGAATGCCCAGTATGGGATAAAATCAATCAAATTCTATATCAGGCTCTTAAAATTAACATTAATCCTGAACCAGTATATTCTGCCCTGGGTTTGCCACTTCCGTTAAGTTAGATGGTTACAAAAAGATTTACATATAGGTCATCTTATACATTGAATAAATCATACCTTAACAATGGAAACCTGTCTAGTAAATACATTCAATATTATTTAAACACAATGGCTTTGTTCAGAATAAGTTAATCATCAGATTCCTTATCTAAATTAGGATGTGGGCATGATGGAAATGTTACTCTATTGAATTAAAACAGTATAAATATGTACTACAAATACAGTGCCTTGCAAAAGTATTCACCCCATTGACTTTTAACCTATTTTGTTGCATGACAGCCTCAAGCTCAATGTTTTGTTAATCTGAATTTTATGTGATGGATCAGAACACAATAGTCTAAGTTGGTGAAGTGAAATGAGAAAAATGTATACATAAAACTGTTTTTTAGAAATAGAAAACAGAAAATTGGCATTTGTGTATGTATTCACCCCCTTTGTTATGAAGCCCATAAAAAGCTCTGGTGCAACCAATTACCTTCAGAAGTCAAATAATTAGTGAAATGATGTCCACCTGTGTGCAATCTAAGTGTCACATGATCTGTCATTTCATATACACACCTTGTTTGAAAGGCCCCAGTGGCTGCAACACCCAAGCAACAGGCACCACTAAACAAACACTGCAGTGAAGACCAAGGAACTCTCCAAACAAGTAAGGGACAATGTTGTTGAAAAATACAAGTCAGGGTTAGGTTATAAAAAAATATCTAAATCTTTGATGATCCACCTGGCAAGGAGGGCATTATTTAGAGAGGCTGCACAGAGACCAAAGTTAACCCTGGAGGAGAGGCAGAGTTCCACAGCAGTGACTGGAGTATCTGTACATACGACGACAATAAGCAGTACGCTCCATAGATTTGGGCTTTATGGCAGAGTGGCCGAAGAAGAAGAAAGCCTTTACTTTCAGCAAAAAACAAAATGGCACGTTTTAAGTTTGCAAAAAGGTATGTGGGAGACTCCCAAAATGTATGGAGAAAGGTGCTCTGGTCTGAGGATACTAAAATTGAACTTTTCGGCCATCAAAGAAAACGCTACGTCTGGCACAAACCCAACACATCACATCACCCAAAGTACACCATCCCCAAAGTTAAACATGGTGGTGTCAACATCATGCTGTGGGGATGTTTTTCAGCAGCCGGGACTGGAAAACTGGTCAGAGTTAAGCAAAACCTGTACGACTCTGTGTGTAACTTAAAGCTACGACAGAGGTTCACCTTTTTGCAGGACAATGACCCCAAACACACTGCTAAAGCAACACTTGAGTATTTTAAGGGTAAACATGTGATGGCATGGCCTAGTCAAAGCCCAGACTAAATCCAATACAAAATCTGTGGTCAAACTTAAAGATTGCTGTTCAAAAGCGCAAACCATCCAACTTGAAGGAGCTAGAGCAGTTTTGCAAGGAGGAATGGACAAAAATCCCAGTGGTAAGATGTGGCAAGCTCATAGAGACTTATCCAGAGCGACTTGGAGCTGTGATTGCCGCAAAAGGTGTCTCTATAAAGTATTGACTTTAGGGGGATTAATAGTTTTGCACATTGACTTTTTCTGTAATTTTGTCCTTTTTAGTTGTTTGCTTCACAATAAAAAAAAAAACATCTTCGAAGTTGTGGTTATATTCTGTAAATTAAATGATGCAAATCCTCAAACAATCCATGTTAATTCCAGGTTGTGAGGCAATAAAACACGAAAAATGCCAAGGGGGGTTAATAATTTTGCCACTTCCATTAAAGACACATTTTATATATGTTACTATACGTTCATATATAACTATTAGATGGTTACAAAAAGATTCACATATTGGTCATCATACATCAAATAAATCATACTTTAACAATGGAATCTGACTAGTAGATACATTTAATATAATTTAAACACAATGGCTTTGTTCAGAATAAGTTAATCATCAGATTCTTTATCTAAATTAGGATGGAGTCATGACGGAAATGTTACTCTATTGAATTAAAACAGTATCAATATGTACTACATCTACATTAGGCTAAAGGTTTTATTATGTTTGAAAAGTGTTGGACAAAAGAGAACATGAAGAAAAATCAACATCTATTTGTAAAATCTTGGGTTGAGTTGGGTTGACATAATTAATGTGGCAAAGTATTATCTTACAATGGGGTGTGTGGGTAAAAGGGTTAACTAAAAACAGTTTACCCAATTTATCAATCACTTACAAGCTGTAAAAAACTGTCACCTACACCCCAAATCAGTACTATAAAGCTGCCATCATCTAAGGGCATCTTTGATTATAAAGATTTATAAAAGTTTTATTTAAGTTATAAAACAAGGGTCACAATGGAAATCTTTACCTCTTATACACCATAAAACATCTCTACTGTAACATGTCGTTCTTCATGTTAAATGAGTATATATTTTTAATTTATAAGTACACAGTATATATATATATATATATATACATATATATATATATATATATATATATACTAGCGACTTGCCCGTCAAAAATGACGGCAATAAAAACTGAAGCCTGGCAATGCTGTTTGCCACACAATGTAAGCCTCTCCCCCTCTACTTTACTGGCCTTGTGATGAGCGCCTTTGGTGCTCATCACAGGCCTTGCAATGAGCCCCTTTGGAGCTCATTGCGAGTCTCTCCCTCTGTCTACTTCCTCCCTCGTGTCTTATTTCCCCCCTCCTCTCCCTCCCTTGTGTCTCCTTCCACCTCGACTACCTCCTTTGTATCTCCTGCCCCCCTGTGTTTTTACCTCCCTCTCCCTCCCGTGTCTCTAAACCCCTCCCCTGTGTCTCTTTCCCCCTTCTCCCTCCCATGCATCTCTTCCCCCCCCTGTGTCTCCCCCAACCCTCCCCTGTGTCTGTTCCCCCCTGGTCTGTGTCTCTTTCCCCCTCCCCCTGTGTCTGTTACGGCCTTCCTTGTGTCTCCATTTCCCTCCCTTGTCTATCTTCCCCCCTGCACTCTCTCCCCTGTGTCTCTTCCCCCTCCTCTCACTCCCCTGTGTCTCTTCCCCCTCCTCTTTCTGTGCCTCTTCCTCCCTGTCTCTTCCCCCTCACCCTCTGTGTCTCTCCCCACTCTGTGTCTTCCACCCTCTCCCTCTGTGCCTCTTCCCCCGCCTCTCTCTGTGTGTCTCGCCACTGTGTCTCTTCACCCCTTCCTCTGTTCCCCCCCCTGTGCCTCTTTCCCCCTCTCTCTGTACCTCTTCCCCCCTTTCCCTCTGTGTCTCTTCCTCCCTCACCCTCTGTATCTCTCCCCCCTGTGTCTCTTCCCCCCTCTCCCTCTGTGCCTCTTCCCCCCTCTCCCTCTGTGCCTGTTCCCCCCTGGCCTGTGTCTCTTTCCCCCTTCCCCCTGTGTCTGTTCCCCTCTCCCCCCCCATTTCCCTCCCATGTGTATCTTCCCCCTGTTCTCCCTCCCGTGTGTCTTTTCCCCCTCCTCTACCTCCCCTGTGTCTCTTTCCCACCTATCCCTCTGTGTCTCTCCCCCCTCCCTCTGTGTCTCTTCCCCACTCTCCCTCTGTGCCTCTTCCCCACTCTCCCTCTGTGCCGTGCCTCTCCCCTCCCTCTTCCCCACTCTCCCTCCTTCCCACTCTCCCTCTGTGCCTCTCCCCCCCTCTTCCCCACTCTCCCTCTGTGCCTCTCCCCCCCCTCTTCCCCACTCTCACTCTTCACCACTCTCCCTCTGTGCCTCTCCCCCCCCTCTTCCCCACTCTCCCTCCCCTCTTCCCCACTCTCCCTCTGTGCCTCTAACACAGTGCCAAGGTTATTCTCTGTGTTTGCACCTGTATCCATGGCTGGTTCCTGGACTCTAGTTATTCACGGGAACCCCATGATAGGTTCACAATACATCTCTGGTTCCTTCCAGAACTCTCCCAGTCCCTCCATCTGGCCTGCTATTCCTGTCTGAGACTCAGACTCCACTGCTTTGGAGATGTACCCATAATGTATGGTACCATCCTCATCTGTCCCAGTTGTAGCAAAAATTAACTGGTCCTGGCCCAGTTGTACCTCCATATTGGTATAGTCCTGGTCAGAGTACATAATATTCTATTCCCAGACCTCTGGTAACCAGTCCTCTTCCTCCCTGTCCATCTGACAGGGTTCCTCCCAACTGGACGGCCAAACCATCCAAATGGATGCCTCATCCAGCAATTCAACATACTCCTCCTCCAGCTGCAGCTCTTGCTGAATCAGAGGTTCCAGCAAATTAGCCTCTGGGGACCATGGTTCTAGTCCCATACCTTGACAGTGTTTAAGAAACAAGTTATTTTGCCTCCTTACAGTCTCCATGCCACATTCAGGATAACCATAGACGATCTCCCATAGACCATCCATTAGCTCCAATCGAACATAGAGATCCTCTCCAAGGGCACCAACAGGCCTTATCCTGGCATGATACTGTTTCTCCAATGCAATCTCTTTCTATACCAGTTTCTTCAGCCAGCCTGACAGTTCATGGCTCTGCCGCAATTCCAGGAATGCCATCTATTGCTTTAGAAGGGCCATTCCTCTGCAGCCCTTTGCCTCTATCACCTGGCTCTCTTTTCTCTGTCTTTAGAAGCAGTTATCCTCGCTGCTGGTAAAAATGCTTGAGATCTCCCACTGATGCCACCAGCTGTTTCACCCATCACGTTTGGGGGACTACACTCACCCCAAATCTCTCTCTCTCTATGGGTCGCAACTGTTTGTTCAGATCTCAACACCAGCAAGACACTTCAGATGACAGCATCATTTCTGAAGAGCCATGTACCATCAGAACCATTTTCTTAGGATCTAAGTATCAAACACCATGTACCTTTTGATTAGTACAAGCAGACTCCAACGCCATCTTTGTTTAGTTTGTCCAAAATAAGACTGGCACTTCTTTATTTTTCAAAACACATTTTTAGATGACACTAAAACACAAAAGACTCTTGCCTATCTTCCAGTTCTTGCCCATCTTCCTAGGCAAATAGCATATGTTTAGAGGGGTCTGGCTTTCTGGTTCTCATTAAAGCCATAGCCTTCACATGTGGCCGATCGCAGGGTTATATAATTCTTTAAAATCTTTAACCCATTGTCACATAAGTGACTGCATTAACTTTATGATTTAAGCATAGCCCACTATACTATTTATAACACTTATACAGTATTCCAATGTTAATCAATGACAGCACCACATGCACTTATTACATGCATTATATAACTGCATGTATGCATTACACCCAGGATATAACTGTTAAGCAAGTTGTTAGTACCTTCTAACCACACATATAATAACTGATGAACCCTAAACAGTCCAATGGGCCCTTCTGTTCATAACAGATTCATAATACATAAATAATTTGATGAAATATAATTCAAAATAAAGGATGAAAATGTTAAAATAGAGTGAAAAAAGAATAAAAAATTGACTCCAGTTATACCTATGAGAATGAATGACCTGATAAATATAAATGCAAATGCAAACATAAATACACATATATGGATGTACAGATAGTTATAGGTAATATAATATAATTTGACAAATAAAAAAATAAAATAAAATAAATGTACTCCCATTTCTCCCAAAATAGAGGAAAACGTTAAATTGATTTGTGAACCAACAAACCTATAGGGACGAGATAGGAATATCCCTATATCTATATCTGTATATACACTCATTTGCCCTGAGTAATACAATCATGGTTATACATATAAAAGATGGTACATGAACACATCGAAATCTATAACTACAAGTATTGGTATATAAAACCACCACTTTATAAGTAGAGTGTACAGATTTGTATATATACTTAGCAGCATGTTATCACTTACACAACGTATTCTGATTTGCAGTTAGTCAAATGTTTGATTTATACTTTTTATTTTTACTTGTGAACACCACCATATTTCTATTTTTGGTCTTCCAATGTTTACAGGTGCTGCAACCCTTTGTACTGCATTTGAAACAACCAATCAGTGATTTTATCCAAGTGCTCCCATTCTTTTCTTTTCTAATTCTCATTAGTTTTTTTTATTATTGAAATTCTTTCTGAAAGTGACTGTTGGTTTGCCTGGTAGAATTTCTCTTAAATACTCATCCTGTTGCAGAAGGGGCCAGAATTCACACATGGTATTATGAATAGTCTTGGCTGCTGTGTTGTACCTGGTGAGAAAGCAACAATTGGATTTATCAATGTTTTTATCCCTTTGTGATACTTTGGATTTTTGGATCAAACTTTCTCTATCCGTGCTTTGTCCCTGGCTTTCTTCACTAGTTTTGGGTTATACCACTTAGCAGGGATTTTTTTATTTTATGTCAAAATCTATGCAATGATTGCAGTTCCTTCTAACCTGAAACTGGTCAAACGGAATATTATTAATCCATCCGGTGTCATGGCAGCTGGTGGCATTTACGTAACCATTTGTGTCCGTGGGTTTAGTATATAATTTGGTGGCAACCTGATTGTCTGTGCCCATAAATAGAACATCTAGAAAAGGAAGGAGGGAACAGAGGCAGCTTTATGTGACTATCAGGAAATCAACAAGGCTTGCAAAAGGGCTATTAGACTGGCTAAAATAGAAAATGAGAAGTCAGTTGCAATGGAAAGTAAGACTAACTCTAACATATTTTTTAAATAAATAAATGGGAAGAAGGCCAGGAAGGAAGCTATAGGAACATAACAATGTAACACAGGCCATCTGATAATTAGTGACCAGGAAAAGGCAGATGAGCTAAATAGGTTATTTTCGTCGGTATACACAGAGGAGGTACCAGTGGTTGGATCACCGCAACATAATGGGGCTACACTACCATCACTAAATAATTGGTTAACGCAGGAAGAAATCCAAAAGAGATTGGAGAAAATAAATGTTAATAAAGCCTCAGGTCCTGATGGAATACATCCAAGGGTACTAAGGGAGCTGGGTTCTGTAATATCAAAGCAAAACAGTTATATCTAATCTTTCAAGACTCACTCACTACAGGGTCTCTACCGGATGACTGGAGAAAAGCAGATGTGATACCTATATTGAAGGGATCTAGAGCAAATCCGGGGAATTATAGACCAGTGAGCCTCACATCTGTAGTTGGGAAGCTTTTAGATGGGTTAATAAGGGACAGAATACAAGAATATGTCTATTTGAACAAGATCATAGGTAGCAGTCAACACGGATATATGAAGGATAGGTCTTGTTAGACCAATCTAATTTGTTTTTATGAGGAGGTTAGTAGGAACTTGGATCAGGGCAATTCAGTGGATGTAATCTTCTTAGATTTTTCAAAGGCATTTGATACAGTGCCACATGGAAGACTAGTGAGCAAACTAAGGGATACAGGAATTGCAGTAAATATCTGCTCATGGATCGAGAGCTGGCTAAAAGACAGGAAAAAAATATTTCTTCCTGACCCCAGATAGTGGCAATCAGATTTCTCCATGGATCAATACACTCTCTCTAATTATGCAGGATAACCCTGAATTCCCTTCTTAATGAGAAATAAATCCAGTCTCCTATTAAAGTTATCTATTGAATCCACTGTCACCACCTCCTGTGGTAGAGAATTCCACAGATTAACCACCCTTACTGTGACGAACCCTTTTCTTTCTTTAAGGTGGAATCTTTTTACTTCTAATCTCAAGGGGTGTCCTCTTGTCAGTTGAAAACCTCTTGGCACAAAAAGCTCTCATGACAATTCTTTATACTGACCCTGGATGTATTTATATAATGTAATCATATCTCCTCTTAGACGCCTTTTTTCTAGAGAAAATAAGCTTAATTTGGTTAGTCTTTCTTCATAACTTAGCCCCTCCATATAATTAACCGGATTTGCTCTTGCTCCCTTTTTAAATATAGGTATCACATCTGCTTTTCTCCAGTCATCTGGTAGAGACCCTGTGTTGAGTGAATCCTGAAAAATTAAATATAATGGTTTGGCTATTACAGAACCCAGTTCCCTCAGAACCCTTGGATGTATTCCATCAGGACCAGGGGCTTTATTAACATTTATTTTTTCCAACCACTTTTGGATTTCTTCCTGCGTTAACCAGTTATTTGGTGAAGGTAATGTAGCCCCATTATGTTGCAGTGTCCCAACCACTGGTACCTCCCTTTTGTATACAGAAGAAAAGAACCTATTTAGCTCATTTACCTTTTCCTGGTTACTAGTTTTCAGACGGCCTGTGTCACATTGTAATGTTCCTATAGCTACCTTCCTCGTCTTCTTCCCATTAATATACTTAAAAAATATTTTATGGTTAGTCTTACTCTCTTTTGCAATTAATTTTAAATGTTCTATTTTAGCCAGTCTAATAGCCCTTTTGCAAGCCTTGTTGATTTACTTGAACTCCCGTAAAGCAGTCTCTGTCCCCTCTTGTTTGTATAACTTAAATGCATGTTTTTTACTCTAAATCTTGATCTTTAAATCATTGTTAAGCCACATTGAATGTGGTTTACTCCTTTTACTTTAATTCCCACTTGGTATATGGTGCTAAGTATGTATATTTAGTAAGGATTTAAATGTTGTCCATTTATGTTTAGTCAGTTCTCTGTCCCAGTCTATACTTGGCATTGCTGCCCTTAGACCGTTAAAATCTTCCCTTTTAAAATTAAGAGTTTTTGTTGGCCCCTTAAAATTTAGTTTTTTTTTAATTCAATCTCAAATGAGACTGTGTTGTTTTTTTTTTTTTAAATGTTAAAATTATTTGTTCAACATACATAAAAGACAAAATACATAAAAGCTATATTTCTTGCAAAGTTTGTTCCTTATAAAAGTTTTTGTATTTTTCTCTATCTCTTTATTTTTCCCCTTCATAAAGAAAAAAGGAAAACAAACAGGGAAGAAAAAAGGGGAAGAAAAAAAAGGGGGGGGTGGGTGGGTGGCATTTCTGGAGGGGGATATAGCTTCAAACTGTCTTTTGTTTTTAATAAGGCTGAACCACTTTTCCATTCTTTACCCAGATCCTAATTTTTCCTCATTATTATCAGAATTACAATGATTATCCCATATTTTCCATTTCATTGTATCTTGCTTTATTAACTCCGCCATTTGAAAGTTCTTCTCTAATGCTCTATTCCTTTTCAATTTTTCAATACATTTAATATCTCATTCCAAGACGGAGTGATTTGTTGTTTCCAATAACAGCCAACTTCCATTTTGCAATTGAAAGAACTTGCAAAATGAAGGCTTGTGTTGGATAATTTAGTCCAGACGGCATTATATGCAAAATGACCATTTGTGGTGATGAAACAATGGTTGTGCCCACTACTTGTGATATATTAAAAAAACAATTAGTCCAAAAGGACTCAATCCGTGGCCATTCCCACCATATATGCAAAAAAGAGCCTAAAAAGCCACAATCTCTCCAGCAAAAATTTTGGCCTAGATTTCCTGTAAATTGGCTAATTTTCTCTGGGACGAGATACCATCTATTTAAAATTTTAAACTGGACTTCTCTTAAAGTTGCATTTTTAACATATCTATCAGTAATTGAGAGCGCTTTCTTCCAAGTTTCTTTAGAAAAGACCAGTTTTAACGCTTTTTCCCAAATTTTTATATTTATTGTTTTATCTTTTTGAAATGGTTCTCTAATAATTTGAAAGCATTTAGATATGAAATGCTTTCTATTGTTTTGAACTAGCAATCTTTCAAAATCAGTCAATTCTTCTCTGTTTATGAAATACAAATTATATTTCTTTATTGCCAATTGCAGTCTCAAATATTCCGACCAATCTTTTCTATCAATATTATATAATGTAGCAAAGTGGTCAAATGGTGCAAATTCGGACCCTAAGTAAAGTTTTTGTAATATATCTATACCTTTATTAATACATTTATTTGAAATTGAAATCTGTAATGTTCTTTCTAAGTCTTTCATTGGCGTAATTAAACTTGGTTATGGGACTAACTCAAATGTTTTATTCTTTTTATACCAAAATGTTATAGCTTTTTTAATAATCCAAGAATCCGTGATTTTCTTTTTTTTTTCATGGTTCTTCACAAAAAAATCAAGTCTCTTAAATTGCCTTCTTTCAGACTAGCCTCTTCAACTTGTGTCCATGAATATGTTACCCTTGGATCTATCCACTTAACTATTTGAGATAGAATGATTGCATCATGATAAAGCTTAAGATCCTGGTATGATATACCCCCATTCTTAAATTTTCGTGTTAAAATATCCTTTTTAACTCTTGATTTTTTTTCCATTCATAACATAATTATCTAACAAAGTTTGAAACTTCGTAATCCAATACGACGGAAGACAAACTGGAATATTTCTCACATAATAATTAAATCTTGGCAAATACCCAAAAAGGAATTCTACCCAAAAAGGAAAGATTCTTATTTTTCCAATCTTGTATAATATTAAAGCATTCTTCATATAATTTTTTTTAGTTTAATGGAATAATCTTCTTTATATCTTTATCATACACTATTCCCAAGTGTGTAAATTTATCATTTGACCAATTAAAAGGATATTTTGATTTTAATAGTTCTTTATTCTCCAATTTTAAGTTCATATCTAATATTTTAGTTTTTTTATAGGTTAAGCTTATAATATGAGATACAACTAAATTCCTTTAATATTTTGTGTAGATATTTCAACAAGTTTTTAGGTCTAGTCAACATTAATACTATAGCATCTGCAAATAAAACTATTTTATGTTCCATTCCTTTCATTTCAATTCCTTTTATATTCTTTGCAGACCTTATTAATTCAGCCATAGACTCTCTTAATAAAGTAAATAGGACAGGAGACAAAGGACACCCCTGTCTCATCCCATTAACTTATAGAAAATCTTTTTGATCTAAATCCCAAGCTAGCCACAGTTGCTTCTGGGTTTGTATATATAGCTCCTATAGCTGAACGGCCAAATGCCCCAAAACCAAATTTGTCTAAAGTAAGTTTCATATACTCCCACCCTATTCTATCAAAAGCTTTCTCTGCATCTAAAGAAAAGAACAGGGTGGGAGTATTATTTCTTCCAACAGTCAATAGGATTCACTATTTTACGTGAGTTATCACTTCCCTGCCTACCTGGAAAAAAAACATTCTGATCTTTACAATTAAATCTTGTATTGTAGTTTTCAACCGGGTAGCCAATATTTTTGATTTTTGAAGTCTGTATTTAAAAGGGATATAGGTCTATATTCACTACACCCTAAATTATCCTGTTTCTTTTTAGGAATTGGAACAATGATTGAAAGTAAGATTTCACCTGTAGTCTTACCAGTATCTTTTATTTCATTGTAAAGATCCTGTAAATGCTCTCATATGACCGGTTTACATATCTTATAAAAGAGATTGGTGAGGCCATCAGGCCCCGGTGATGTGTATAATTTAAGATCTTTAATGGCCTCTTCAACCTCAACTACTGTAATAGGGCTATTAAGATATTCTAATTGGGATTCTGATACACTTGGAAGAGATATTTTATCCAAATATTCCTGAATTTGTTCTGTTGTCGGTTTTATAAATTGTGAGTTTGCTTCTAAATTATATAATTCCTGATAGTAATTTGCAATATCTGTTGGATTACTAATGCATTTACCTTCACTATGCAAAGTTTCTATTATTTTCCTAGTTAATTTATTTTTAATTCTATTAGCCAATAGTTTACTTATTTTATTTCCATACTGATGCAACCTCTGTTGAATCTTCCATACAGATCTATCTGATATCATTTGATTTATCTTTTTTATTTGAGCCTTACGCTCTTTTATTTTATTAAACATAGCTAATTCCGAATTTTGTTTATTTAGCATTTCCCACTTATATAAATCTGTATACAACTGTCTTTAGGTGGCTCCTCTTTGTTTCTTTCTTATACTCATCATCATCTCCTATATGAAGGCTTTTTGTGCATTCCACATAGTGGATTTATGGTCTACCGATCCTGCATTCATTTAAAAAAAACTTTTAACTTCCTCTTTCAATTTTTCTTTTTTAGCCATATCTTCAAATAGAGAATTATCCATTCTCCAACATGGAATCCTAGCTTTATCTGTTCCCAGATTAAGTTTATCTAAAACAAAGGCATGATCTGAAATATCAATTGGACCAATTTTGACTTCCCTAAATTTTAAGATTGTCTTACTATCTGTAAAGACATAATGAATTCTTCTATAAGTATGGTGTCTACCTGAGAAGAAAGAATAATTCAATTGATTTGGATATAATACCCTCCAAGTGTCATAGAGATTATATTTCAAATAACTCTTTACAAATTGTTTATTTTTTCTTTTTGTATTAGCATCAAATTCTGAATGTTTAACAGAATTTCTATCCAATTGACAATTCATTATTATATTAAGATCTCCTCCCTTGTGCATATTTATTCCAATGAGCCAATACAGGATTAATAAATGAATTCTGTTTATTATTTGTTGCATAAATATTTAGCAAAGAGATTTTTTCTTGACCAATTTTTCCAACCCAAAGTATATATCTACCATTAGGATAATATATAACCAGTTCTTCATTCAAGCTTAAATCATTATTAAACAAGATGGATACCCCTCTAGCTTTTTTCTTAAAAGTCAAATTATATACCGTATCATATCCATTAATAACAAACTTTGGAATCTTATCCGTCAGCCAATGTGTTTCTTGTAATAATAAGATATCTATTTTTTCCCATCTCACTAAATTGCCAATGTGATTCCTTTTAGCTGGATGGTTCAAGCCTTGACAATTAAACGTCATGATGTTCAACACCATTTTACTTTATATAAAATTCTAAATCCTGCTCTCTCCCTCTCCAGAGATGCCAAAAAAAAAAATGGAGCAAAGGAGAAAAAAGGCGGGAAGGGGATGGGGAAAAAGGGGAAAGGAAGGGGAAACCAATAAAAAAAAAAACTAACAACATATTCTATCATCATACACCAATCTTCCTCAATATGTTCCAATTTACACCCCGGGCCACCTCCTACTGCCAGCTTCTGATAAGCAAGGGAATAGGGAGGGGGTCTAAGTGGCAATGGGCAAACTTTAAAGAAAAGTTTGAATGACTTGGTGGTGGTCATTTCCATATATCTTGTCCCTCTATACATAATAAAATTTACCTTTTACCCAATGAACCTGTGCAGCCTTTGGCTAAATTATTTCAGCTCTCCTTTCCTATATTTCTATCCTTATAGCTCTTGTTCTTCCCCATATATATATATAAACTTTTCATTAACTTCCTAACAAAACTCTCTCTTTAATTTCAATATAACTTTCACCCTGATCTCTATTTACTTTCATTACCCTCCTCTCTTTCATCTATCCCTTTTAAAAAAAAGTGTTCTAGTGCTTTAACCTCAAACCCATCTTTCTATCCATTATTTTTAATCTCTTTTTACTCCTTTATTTACTATTTTACTTTACCTTTTAAATATCAAACCTAAAATGACTTACCAAATGTTCTAGTTTTACTTTTCCTATTAATACTACCACTATCCATAAAAAACATTTTATACCCTCTACATTCATTTAGTCTTTCTATTAAAGTGCATTATAAATTAAAGTGCTTTGTGACAACTACATTATTTCTATATCGTTCTCTTCCTTCTCTTTCCCATCAGTAATTTAACCATATTTGTATATCATTTATATATATATATAATACTAAATGTGGTAATATTTATATATTAAAGTGCTTTTTAAGTGAAAAATGTAATTCAATAGTGTTCAAATAACATCAACGTAAAAATGTTGTTACAGTGATTACCTTATCCTCTTTAAATAAAATAACATAAGAGGTGAAATTTCTAATAAACAGAGGTAAATTCAAGGAAGATCATTCTATTATCGGCCGCAGCCGTTGCGGGGCCGCAAGGACCGGCCGCAAGCTATTCTGCTATTCTATTCCCCTCCGGCTGGGGATTCCGGCAGGCTTGCGGCCGGAGCCTTGCTATCTCTTGCGGCCACTCGCGCCGGGGGAAATCCTTTGATCTAAAACGGCTGCAAGGAAATCGGCCGTAAGAAAATCCTATTTGCAATTCAATTGCTCCGGGAACCCTCTCTGCAAGGCTAAAACCGAGCCGCAGCTTACTTGCAGGAAAGAGGTCCCGCTAGCACCAATTAAGCACGAAATATAGCCCAAATAAAGCCATCCTGCACTTTGAGAAGACTATAAAGTGATTTTCGGTGTTAGCAAAAATAGCACAAAATTCCCCTTTCCTTAAATCCGTAAAATATATATTTTTTAATATACGTCAAATATCCATGTAAAAAGTCCAGAGTGCTTGGAGCACCTCAGACCCGCCCACGCCGCAGACGGAAAATAAACAGTTAATTTAAACTCGGGTTTGGGCTGATGTGCAAGCTTGAGAGTGGGTTACTTTTAATCCTCATGTCCCCCAATATGATCCCTAGCATTTACAGAGCTTTACAGAGCTGTCTTGAATTTATTTTTGACTTTTTAGATTTCAGAGCTTACGGCCGGTTGCAAGATTTACGGCCGGCCGTAAGAGGAGCCTTACTGCCGTTTTACGGCCGATAATAGAATGAGGCCCTTAGTAATCATAATTACTTACACCACTTCACAAGAAAAGATTCTCCTTCTTCTTTTGTTGTAATTATAGTTTTTTGATTATTAAAGGAAATTATCAATTTAACTGGATATGCCCATTTATAGGGGATTTATTTTTCTCTTAGAATCTTTGTTATATCTCTAAAATGTTTTCTTTTATTTAATATTTCTCCTGCAATATCTGGATAAATTTGGATCTTATCATATGGAGTTTGAAAGGTCCTTTTTTCAAAAGCTTACCTCATTATTTTATCTTTTATTGAGAAGTGGCCTACTATCACATCTCTGGAAACAGATTTTTCCAGATTTTCCGGAAGTGGGATACGGTACACATTATCTAGATATTCTTAATAAATCTTATCTTTTCCCCGTAAATAGGCCAGAAATAATATAATATAACTTTTTAAATCCTTAGCTGGTATTGTTTCAACAATTCCCCATAATTCTTATATTATTTCTTCTAGCATTTAATTCTAACCTGACAGTTCTAAAATTAAGTTCTGTCATTTGCTCTCTTAGGTAATTAATTTCTTTATTACATTTTACTTGTTCTACTGAAAGATCACTATAGCTAAGTTCTAAAACCTGTATTGCTTTAGTCTGCTTTGTTATAGCTAATGTATTCTTGGCTATTTCCAGAGACAATTCTACTTTTATTGCCTCTTGAAATTCTCTGAAAAGTATTTTTATCGATTTCAGCGTTACTCTTTCTTCCCCCTCTTCTTGATCAACCTCTTTTTTTTTAGCTATCAGATCCTCTTCCATCCCAGATTGGGTGTTTGAAGAGTCTAACTGTGAGCTAGAAGAACTATCTATTTGCTTTTCCTCTTTAGTTCCTTTTTTGTGGAGACAGAGCTTACTCTAGATATGTTTTTTTTTCTCTCTCTATTTACTTTTACTCTCTATCTCTCATTTTTTCAAGCTTACTAATTTCTATCACTTTACCTTTATTCTCTTTCTTCTGCTCTTAGTCTACTTTTTTTCAATTCAACCTCTTCTTTTACCAGACTTTTTTTACAAGGGGAAATTCTTATATTAATCAATCAATCAATTAATTAATTAATGAATAGAGTAAAAGTTATACTCAATAACCATATATACAATATCCAATCTTTGAGGGTCTTTCCACTTCATACACAGTGTTGTAGGGACTTTTTATTATCCCTCTATAACAGATGACTCAATTTCAGCACTGTGTCCTTTGTCAGCAAAATATTTGGTATCTGATGGTTTTTCTCAGTCTATAGTGAGTCTTTTCAAATTCTCTGAAGCTCAAGTAAAATGCGGTAAGTAATCATATATAAGCAATTTCAACCCTCATGGACTGTATAAAAGTTCCAACAGCATCCCTGAGTTATTCCGAATTATATCCGGGCCATCCACAAGATTGTCTGTGGGAAATAATTTTTTCCCTCTTATATTAGATGAATCTTCTTTCTTCCACTTAGGAACACTCCAGTTGGAATCAACTGCTCTCAGTGGGTTCAGATCTCCTAGCCTTTTAGGTTTCCATGAAAAAGGACAATCTTCATACTGCTGTATACCGCTAATATACAGCCTACCACAATTTAGCGCTCCCAGGGATTACTCACTTTTTAAGCAAGAGGCTATCCTCCACAATTTTGCTACCAAAAATTTTTTAGTAGAGGAGTTAGAGGTAGCCTTTTTATATACAAAGCAACCAATGAGAGACTATATTCAACAAATCTCCCTTAAAAAACTCTCTTTTTTAATACTACGAACTTCAATTTATATATGTTTGAATGTTACTTTTGAGATATACTTCAAATAGGAAGCAACAGCTATCTATGATAGCCTATAAGATTTAATCTTCAGCAACAGATTGCCTTAGGGATTGGTGGTCTTTTTATCTCCAAACTGTATATTACACATAAT
This sequence comes from Discoglossus pictus, assembly GCA_027410445.1. NCBI lineage: Eukaryota > Metazoa > Chordata > Amphibia > Anura > Alytidae > Discoglossus > Discoglossus pictus. The sequence goes on from CM050167.1 coordinate 90,339,667, forward strand.
TGCATATCTTGTATTCAGTCTCAGACCCCAACAATTACTGAGCCTCAATGAGCTCTAATAATCTTCAATATCACATAGGTTATCCAGCTCTCCCCTTTCACTCAGGGTCTTTCATCCAGGGTCTTTTTACTTTCTCCCTCTTCCTTCAATTTATATATAATTGCTTATTGCTCTTGTGGTACAATCTCAAAGGGAAAGAGCAGCTATCTATGATAGCCTATAAAATGTCATCTTCAGCAACAGATTACGTTTAGAGATTAAAGGTCTTTTTTATCTCCAGAGTGTGTATTACACATAAATGCATATCTTGTAATCAGTCTCTGTGAGTCAGACATATTAAGGGTCAATTCCCACCATCTCTGCAGTCTCAGTCTCAGACCCCGACAATTACTGAACCTCAGTGAGCTCCCATAATCTTCATTATCAAATAGCTTATCCAACTCTCCCCTTTCACTCAGAGTCTTTCATCCAGGGTCCTTTTACTTTCTCCCTCTTCCTTCAATTTATATATATTTGAATGTTACTCTTGTGGTACACTCTCAACAGGAAAGATCAGCTAACTATGCTAGCCAATAATATTTCATCTTCAACAACAGATGACATTTAGAAATTGAAGGTCTTTTTATATCTAAAGTGTAAATTACACATAATTGCATGTTTTGTCATTAGTCTCTGTGAGTCAAATTAAAGGCCCAAGCCAACCATCTTTGCAATTTTCAAGGGAGAGAGGAGAAAAAAAAAAGTGTTCAGAATTGCATAGGTTATTTACATCTCCCCCTTCATTCAGAGTCTTTCTCTTTTTTCTCTTTACCTTTTCTCTCTTCCTCTCTTCCTCCTTTGCCCTCTCTTCCCTTAAGTATATTTTGATTTTGTTGCAGTGGTAGCCTTGCTCAGCGTCTCCTTATGTTTATGAAACTTGTAAGCTTGATTTAGCAAAGACCCTGGGAGACCTCCTCTCTCAGCCAAAATTCAGCACAGCATGTATCCACTCAAACGCTGCAAACCAAACCGACCACCGCCATCCGCTCGACTAGCGCCAACTAGTAACTTTATGGGCATGTCATAACTGAGGTCCTGAGTCCAAATGAGACTGTGTTGTGTTTACTGTTTCCCAAAGATTGCCCTATTTCAACATTTGATACTATATCGGTATTATTTGTGATAACTAAATCGAAGATAGCCTCATTTCTAGTAGGCTCTTTTATAACCTGGGCCAGATAATGATCCCTGAGTGTACTCAAGAACCTGCTCCCCTTAGCTGAACTGCTGGTTTCATTTACCCAGTTTATTTCAGGGTAATTAAAATCTCTCATTATTAGAACTTGCCCATGCTTAGCAGCATTTCCAATCTGTAACAATAATTGTATTTCCTAACTATCAGCCATATTTGGGGGTTTATAGCATACTCCTACTAATATTCTTTTGGAATTTGATGCCCCGCTATTTAACTCTACTCATAAATATTTAACATTACCGCTAGTTCCACCATAAATATCTTCTCTGGCTATTGGCTTAAATTCAGGCTTAACATACAGACAAATACCTCCTCCTCTTTTACAATTGCTCCTATCTTTCCTTAATAAGTTATAACCATCCAGATTAACAGTCCAGTCATGAGATTCATCCCACCATGTTTCAGTAATGCCTATTAAATCCCATTTTACATTAATTGCTAATAATTCTAACTCTCCCATTTTTCCTGGCAAGCTTCTGGCATTATCAAGCATACACCTTATGATATGAGTTTGTAGTTTGGTGGTGCCTGCCACTATACTTAAGTTACTTAGTAATACCTCCCTATTGACTATACTACCCCTCCCCATCTCCTCCCCTATGAGTTGTTACTCCATCCCTTATACCCTCTACACGATCTACCCCATTACTTATATCTAGTCCCTCCCCCCCACCTACTAGTTTAAAACTCCTCCAGCCTTTGTACCATACTATCCCCTAGCACAAAAGCTCCCTCATCATTAAGGTGCAATATACTGATCATTTCTTTGTCAGTGAACAATGCTCAAAATTAGCAGGGTATCAAATATATATATATTTTTTATATATGTACTGCGTTGATACGGGAAGACCAAATAAAAAATTGTGCCTGGGGGGCCCAAATTGTATTTTTGCACCAGGGCCCCCTATGCACTAGCTCTGCCACGGATAATATAATTACAATATCATCTACATAACTTGGACATAGAATTATATCACTTGAAAAAGGATTATGTTCCCAAATATACCTATCCTCCCATAGTCCGATATACAAGTTTGCAAAGCTGGGAGCAAACTTTGTACCAATAGCGGTCCAGGTTTTCTGTAAGTGAAAGTTATTTTTAAACATGAAATACTTATTGTATAAGATAAACTGAATGGAGTCCAGGATGAAATCTGCTTGTGATGGCTTTACATTTTTGTATTTATCCAAATCATATTTAATGGCCGCAATCCCTAAATCGGGAGTACAAGGTGGATACATCCAATGAGATCCAGCAAAAAACTGTATTTCCATTCCCGGTTTGCTAGTAATTCCAGGAGATGGGTAGTGTCTCTAGTAAAGGATTTTAAATTAACCTTAGGTTTTAAAAACTCATCCACATTCGCTGAAGAAAATGGGGCACCCTGGGGGGTTCAGGGGATTCTTATGTACTTTTGGGAGGTGATAAAAGTTGTTTGTCTTGGGGTATGGTACATTTAGGAATTCAAATTCTCGTTTATGCAAAATACACAAGCATCCCGTGGTGAACTTATACCAAGTTCTGTTCCAATTGAGAGACTATTACTCACCAGACTTACCTTACCAACGATATAAGTATGATTGGGGACTAACACTTACAAGGATCCTCTAGACTGACTAATACCATTTTATATAATCAATATATTGGCTATACATTACTGTGTTGATTGTTGTATTACACCTGTTTTGAAAAAAAATACATTTACCTGATCATTATCTACAAACAGTGCTAACCAAAGTGAATCATGGACAATCATCTGCCATGACCATTAGTAAAGTTGTGTAATTTCAGAAGGAATGCTTCACTGTGACCACAATCAGTTAGCCAGGAGTGCTATCACTATCTCGAAATGAAACAGTTGAGCCACACTGATATCAAATTTCATTGGTATATAGGTGGTATCTAAAAAAAACTCATTACAATGATCACGTGACTTGTAAACATGTACCCATTTGTATTGATGTAAGATAAAGACCATCAGCCATATTGTCAGACAATGATCAGACAAATGATTCTGCTTTCATAATGTTAAGAAGATGACATGCAACAATAACACATGTATAAATACTGGGTGTGATTAGCAGATGCTAATAGGTCTAAGCAAGTCAACAGCCATGCCATTATTCCTAATAAGGTCAGTCATGTTCTTTAGAAATGATATATGTAGTCATATATGGCATTTAAGATCATTCTGCTGGAGGACGAAGCAAGTCAACAGCCATGCCATTATTGATAATACAGTCATGTTCTTTTGAGATGATATGTATAGTCATATATGGCATTTAAGATCATTCTGCTGGAGGAAATGTCAGTGATCTAATGCCTGATAGGCACTGGGTTTACAGATTACTTACAATATATGATAGCACTGCTTGGAAATAACGAACAGGACTTATTGGATGTGAGATTTGCCCAATATGAAATAAAACACCAAAATTAAATAAGTAAAGGAGATAATAACACAAATAACAAACAAATAGTGTGTGAGTTAGTTTTATTATATGGCCAACTAGCGACTTGTCCGTAAAAAAATGACGCCACTAAAATTTGAAGCCTGGCAATGCTGTTTGCCACATATTGCGAGGCTCTCACCCCCTCTCACTTGCTGGGCGCATTGAGAGCCTCTGCCCCTCTTCCCTACAGTCCTCTACCTCTCAATGCAGGTTGCGGCATACAAGCCAATCACTCATGTCGGTCTTCACGATGAGCTCCTTTGGCGCTCATGGTGAGCCTCTACTCAGCCCTGTGTGTCTCCCCCCTCTCCCTTCCACCCCCTCCCCTTCCCCTGTGTCTCTTCCATCCCCCTCTTTTTCCCCTGTGTCTCTTCCCCCCTCTCCGTCTCCTGTGCCTCCTTCCCCCATCTACATCCCCTGTGTCTCCTTCCCCCTCTCCCTCCCGTGTCTCCTTCCCCCCTCTCCCTCCCTGTGTCTCCTTCCCCCATCTCCCTTCCCTGTCTCCTCCCCCATCTCGCTCCCCTGTGTCTCCTTTCCCCATGTCCCTCCCCTTGTCTCTTTACCCTCTCTCCATCCCCTGTGTCTCCTTCACCCATCTCCCTCCCCTGTGTCTCTTTACCGTATCTCCCTCCTTTATGTCACCTTCTCCCCATCTCTCTCCACTGTTTCTCCTTCCCCCACATCTTCCTCCACTTTGTATCCTTCCCCCAATTTCCCTCCACTGTGTCACCTTCAACATCTCCCTTGCCTGTGTCTCCTTCCCCCATCTTCCTCCCCTGTGTCTCCCTCCCTCCCATCTTCCTCCCCTGTGTCTCCTTTCCCCGGCTCCTTTATCTCTTCCCCACCTCCCTCCTCTTGGTCTCTCCCCCCTCTCCCTCCCCTGTTTTTCTCCCCTCACTCTTTCCCCCCCTCTCCCTGGTGTTTCTTCCCCCTCTCCCTCCAGTGTCTCTCCCCAACATTTTTCTCCTGTGACTTATTTTCCCGCCGCACCCCCCTTCCCCCTCTCTATGTCTCCTTTCTGCCTCTCTCTTCCTCCCTCCGGTGCCTGCCCCAGGTATGCATGGCATGCATCTTCATCCCGTTGCAACACTCGTTTCTTGGCGTAACGTGCGCCCGTCCCCGGCACACTACGCATTGTAACATGGAAATAAAACATGGCTCCTCCGTGGGGCTCTCATTGAGCACCTTTGGCATGTTATCCCCTTCTACATTATGGGCCTTGCGAGGAGTGCCTTTGGCGCTCATCGCGGGCCCCGCAATGAGCAGCTTTGCTGCTCATTGCAATCCCCTCTACATCACAGGCCTCGCATAAGCATAGTTGTTCGTAATTGCGAATTTGGTGGTCACACTATTACGCATGCCCGACAACTATATATATGATTGGTTGCTGTGTGTTTCTATATACCTGACATCAGGGTCACTACACACATAATTGGCTGTAGTGATTGTATTACACAGATGACCATTGCACTGTATAATGAGCTTTGATGATAATGGCTTATATCAAACTATGTAATCCTGCTGTGGTCTGGCGTCTGCAGCTCATGAGTACACATACTTTGCTGAATCTGCTGTGCAGTGTGTGAGACTGACCAATCTGTGAACATTTCTCAGCAATAGTTGTTAAAATGCTGATAAGTCATGGTCCAGGGTAGGCTAGTACATGACTGCAGATGCATTCCTACAGAGTTTGTATCTGCATATGCTGCATAGGGGACACCCATACATGTACTCTCTTTTGGATGTTAAATCACTCTAAATCTATTTGGTGACTGCTAATTAGAATAAGGGTTAACTGCAGGTATTAGAGACAGCACACTTATGACATGGATATGTTTGCTTCCTGGATTTGCATAGTGTTTGCTTATATATCTATCCCTAGTGAAAACCAGGGAGCTTAAATATTCCTTTTATATTTGTGCAGCATTTATGTATGTGTTACCATGTGTGTGCGGTGTACATGTGTGTGCATGTGAGGGTATGATATTCACATTGCATGGTGTTCTCCTCATGTGAGTCCACCTGTCCTGGGATTCCTACAACTGCTGCTGGTTCAATCCAGTCCCGCAGTGTCCTCTGCCACTCAGTATAGTTGATGCTAACTGAGGGCCACCACCTGTTGATCGGGCTGCTCTGGCCTCCTCCGACCATATTCTTCTTAACTTTGGCCTGACATTATACCTGTACTTGACAAACCTCACATCCCTGTTAGCAAAGCCCAATGCAGAGACAATTGTAGCAACCTCACTCCAAGCCTGTTCCTTCCAGCTAGGCCTCACTTCCCTCCCCTCATGAATGATACAGTAGTGGGCACAGATTACATGGAGGAGGCATCTCATCTCCTCTGGGGTATAATTTGGGGCCCTGTGCCTTGCCATAGCCTCTTGCCCTCCTGACTCTGCCTGGGATGCTGTCTTCCCTCATCTCTACCTGGGGCCTCTCCCTTCCCACCACTACTTCCCTCCCTGGGATCAGGGCTCTGACCCTCTGCCCCTGCTCTTTATGTGCCTGCATCTAGGGGCACTCTCCTATGCCTTTCCCTGAGCTGCTACCCCTCCCTCTTTTCTCTTCTTCACCCCTCCTACAGATATGAAAAATAATATAAGGATAAAGAAATGTAAAATGTACATGTATATGTATTTGAGGTAACACAAGAATTTGTGTATTATATATATTACTAGCAAATTGCCCCAAAAAATGACGGGTAGAAAATTGTAAGCCAGGGAATGCTGTTTGCCACACAATGTGAGGCTTTTGCTTCTCTGAGCACCTTCTGCGCTCATCGCGAGCTCTGCGATGAGAGCCTTCGGCGCTGATTGTGAACCTTTCCTCCTGCCTACTGTAGGTCCTGCTCATTGCAGGATTCATTAACTTGCAAGTTTTGTGCTTGGGAATGCCATGTGTCTCTTTCTAGCATCTCCCCCCTGTCCCATCCCTGTGTGTTTCTCTTCTGTGTGTCAGCTGACTGTTTGTGTGGCACGCGTTGACTGCCGTTTGTCTTATTTTCAAAGTCCTGCGCGCCAAAAGCGCTCATTGCACTGCAAGTCTAGTGAAGAGAGGCAAGCAGCTGCAATGAGCGCCAAAGGCCTCACAAAGTGAGGCGAGCAGTTGAGGCACGAGGACTTAGCGAATTGAGCAGACGTAGTTTTCGCCTTTTTTGATTTACGCTGTTCTGCCCTTAAATTCATATTTTTGCGAGGTCAGATTTTTGTGCCCCAGAGATTCTGAGGTTGCAATTGTTTTTCTAAGTCCCGCATTCCTCAACTGCTTGCAGCCTATGTAAGTCCTGCATTCCTCAACGGCTTGCAGCCTAAGTCCAGCGTGCCTCAACTGCTCGCCTCCCATTGCGAGGCTTGCAGAAGCGCCTTCGGCACTCATTCAGCCTATGTTCTGTGTGCATCAATACCTCAACTGCTCGCCTCGCTTCGCAAAACTTGCAGGGCAATGAGGGCCTTCGGTGCTCATTGCCTAAGTCCTGCAAACTTGGAAGGCTTCAATGCCTCAACCGCTAGGGAAGTATGCTACAGGAAATAGCAGCATCTACTATTATCCCAGTTGGATACAGCAGGATTTATTTGTTACAAACTTCACAAACAACTGAAATTCTCAAAATTCTCAAACTACAATGCTCTTTTAAATGATACTTACCAGCCACCATACCTGCTCAGTACATACATACATCAGACATCTCAGCACCATCACCTAAATTACTTTTTTACCAATTCTTGATCTTTAACAGATGAACCTGAATATTGTTCATCATCCACTTCTCCGCTAAACACAGCTTCATTAGTGGGAGAGATAACCACAAGATCATCACTTGAACATTGTTCATCGTCCCCTTCCTCTCTGCTAAACACAGCTTCATTGCTGGGAGAGACAACTACAACATCTGCAGATAACTCTTGGACACTGGCACTTTGGTCAAAATGTTCATATTTTATTTTTGCTATCTGTGTCTCTAACAGTTGCATCTTCAGAGTTGTCTTCTGGAGATTTCTTTATAGGAAAAAAAAATCTCTACCAGAAGTACAGTTCTGATCATCTTTTTGGTTCAGGAAAGCATGAAGACACTGATGTGACTCAGAGATAGCAATTAGCTTAGTATAATAGTCATCATGCTCTTCTGATGTCTCTTCTGGTGGAATATTTTGAGACTTTAAAAGCAACTCATTGACCTTACCATATTTTGAGACTTTAAAAGCAACTCATTGACCTTACCAGGTCCAGGCAGATCAGCCATGGTGGTGCTGCAATTTGAAGCAGATTTTTGTAGAGTTTAACTTTACAGAATACAGTGTCTTCAGTTAGTGTAACTAGATGCTCTCCAACACTGGACTTCAACCTGAAGCGAATACATCACAACTGGAAAGCAACCAGCGACCCACTGTCTTCTGTTAACTACAGCATCCAGAAGTACAATTGCCATTAATGTATTATGAAAGGCCATACCTTAGGCATCTAAGTACTAAAGGAATAATTTCATTCATGTATTTAATTAGCATAGAAATACACTCATCTATCAAAATAACATTTATAGAATCTTGTGAAAAGGACCTAGAAGTTGGGTTAGATGCGGACGAGTTGCCGGGTATTTTTGAGGTAACATATAAGGGCATAGAAATACATCTCTGACAAAGACGTAATTCTATCTTAATAGAAAGTTTTAAAGGCCTTCTAGACTTAATAAAAAGAGGGTCATTATTCTGTCCAATTTTTTTAGGAGATGTAATCAAAATGGTACATTAATGTATGGGAATGCCCAGTTGTTAAAAATGTATGAGGTGACATCAATCACATCCTATCTCAGACTCACAAAATGAACATTAATCCTGAACCAGTACATTCTGTCCTGAATTTGCCAGTTCCCTTCAAACCAATTTTTTTATATGTTACTACATCTATATACTGTACATAACTATTAGATGGTTACAAAAAGAGTTACATCTTGGTCGTCTTATAAATCATACTTTAATAATGGAACCCTGACTAGTATTTGAAATGACAGGGTAGATACATTTAAGAGGATGTAAACTGGCTAAATTCAGAATAAGTTCATTATCTAATTCCTTATCTAGATTAGGATGGGGACATGACAGAAATGTTACTGTATTCAATTGAAAGCAGTATTAATATGTACAACATATACATTAGACTAAAGGCTGTATTATGTAAAATGTTGCATTTACCTGTTTATGATTGTTATTGTCAGCTTTTAGAGTTTGGGTTGAAATGATTAATGTGGAAAAGTATTATCTTGCAATGCTTATCCAAATTTATAATCTGTAAAAAACCTGTAACAGTCCCCTACACCCCTAGTCAGTACTATAAAGCTGCCATCACCAAAGCATTTTAAGTTTAAACTTCCTAGGGGCATCATTGATCACAAAGATTTATACAAGTTATCACATATTATTATAATTGTCTAACTACGAGTCGTCGTCACGCTTTTTCCGTGGTGCGTACGACAGGCGCTCATCGCCGGCGAGCCTCGCATAGCAACGCGAGCCGTTAAACTCGGAACCCTTACGAGATTAGCAGAACCAAAAAACCCCAAAACAAACTAAAAACACCCCCCAAAAATCAAAAAACATCACAGACAGCATGGGGCAACAGCCAGGTCATCTCAATTTAGACGATTTTTGCCACACAACAATCGCCTAAGCGAGGAAGAAAATGGCCGCCGAAATAAATGAAAACTAGGCTACACGCCCCAGGAGCACGCAATACACTGCAAACCGCGTAGCACTTTACACATCACACTACGACCGACAACATACACTATTAGAAAAGCAGGAAAATGCTCACGAGACCCGTACTACATTAATAACATTACAACTATACAATGCCGCTTTACACAATAAACCAAAGGCTTTACCTCGCGCACGCAGCCTATTTAGAATGCACACTTCGAACATTCATTACACTTTATAAGCAGGGCACAAACACTTACAATGTATATTCTATACAGCTTGTTAGCTCTTCAGCCTATTGCTCGCTGCATATATCAAATATAAATAATTAAAGTATATTAATTTATTGCATAAATAATTAAATAATACTTAATTAATTAATTGAATAAATAATTAATTATTACTTAACTACATATACATAGAAATACATATCTCTCTCAGAGGACCAAATATACACAACATGAGAGGCTCGCATTGAGCGCCAAATTTTATTGACCATAATTTTTTGACGGGCAAGTCGTTGGTATAAAATAAGGGTCACAATGGAAATCTTAACCTCTTATACACATAACAAATCTCTACTGTAACATGAGGTTCTTCAGAGCAGAGAGATGAAACTTAATACATGAGTATATATTTTAATGAATAAGTACACAGTATAAATAAATTCAATTATACATTATAAATGGATATACAATTATTTTGAATGCACTTATGTATTATAATTTGTGAAATATACAATAAACTGACAACAAGCACCCAGGGTCGTAGGAGCCAAAGAAAATTCTGTAATTAGTACTTGAAACCCCTAGACTTTGTAATCCCACCTCCATTTTTTTGTGACGTAATTATGATCTCTGTTGTCATTGGCTCCATCTAAACCCGTAACTATGGGTTTCACAGCCGCGCATTTAACGTTCGGCAAATAGTTTAAGGATTCGTGTTCCAAATTTAATAGCTCCTTTACTCTGCCAAATTTCTACCCCGCAGCTGTCGCAGGTCTCAAGTTGCTCATACAGGCTTAAATTTTAAGGTGGCGGATATAGCCCTATTCTATTAGTAGCTCACAAATGTCTCTAACCTGTAATTTTGGCTGTACATTTGTTTTAAATGTTTAGATGTATTCTATTGACTTAAGCTTGCAATTTATGTCTTACAGCCTCTACATGTAAACCCTGCCTTTTAAAGTAGGATTTAAGGGGGCGTGATCATATGACCTGTCAATATTTAAGCAAGTCCGTAATTTACTTCTTAGACAGCCAAAAGTAAATGTGTAAGTCATCATGACATCAGTAAGACCTAGAAAAGTTACACATAATCTGCAGTCGGAGGCTAGGAATAAATAAGTGTTAATCACATATATAGTTGTGAGCATGCCGAAGGCGCTCCTTGCCAGCAACTGAGGACCTCGCAAAATTTACGTAGTTACGAAAAGAAAATTCGAGACACGTAACGACCCATTACGACCTCGCAAAAATTGTCCGCAAACCGTGCACATCAAAACATGAAAAATACAACAAATACACACAACAAATACATAAAAAGATAACTTACAGGAAGAGGGAGCATCCAGGACCCCGAAAACTAAAGTTACACCTCAATTTAACTGAAAATAAAAGAGTTTAGACACTGAAAAATTCTCTAAGCGCGAGAAAAAATGGCCACTGAAAAAAACGAAAACAAGGCTACAGCAGTCTAAAGATGCAAAACACCACCAAACACCTACGTATTTGCCGAAAAACACCTACGTGATTAAAAAACAAGGATGCAACCAGCGCGACCCCAAAAACATTACAAACACAATAAATACAAACAACAAACACATAAAAAGCTTACCCACAGCAAGGGGGGGCACCCAGGACCTCTGCAAGTCAAGTTACACAATGATTTAAGCACTAATTTCAGAGTTTAAACACCTGAAAATCACCTAAGCGAGAGAAAAAATGGCCGCCGAACAAAATGAAAATGAGGCTACAGAACACCAAAACACCACCAAACAGCTACGGATAAAGTCGGACGACATCCAAAAAGAAGGACGCTAAATCAGCCACAGACGCATACCACACATTAGCCGCCATTTTAGAACAATAACGTATATACGGCTACGCTAACGGATTTGGCTCGCGCACGCACACTATTACACTGCAACACATTCAGCACACTTACACAGCAGCTCCACAGCACTAATGCTGCAGCAACATCAAAACAGATTGCCAGCTCTTCAACAGAATGCTTCCTGCATATATTACTTAAAAATAGGTAAAGTATATTAATTTATTAATCTATTATTTATTTTATTATACACCAAACAGCATTAGCTCACTTACAATTTCATTGCCGTCATTTTTTTATGGGCAATTCGCTAGTAAGTAATAATTTCCTATCAGGCTCATGTACATGTTGGTTTCATGATATGTATTAACCCCTTGAGTCCCAGTATCGATATTAGACAGAAATAACCTTTAAAAATATCTTTAATTGCATATTCTACAGTTAAATACAGCTTAATTCAATTGAGCCGTTCGGGAGAACCAGGGTCGGAAATGGAGGCCATAACTTAATTTGCTATTCAATTGGCAACTCTTTGAGGGCTCTGATTGAATTACGGGCTGCGAGCTGTGATTCATATATATTTTTTAAATTACAAGTCAATGCCCTATAAGCCTTTGAGCTTTCACGGCTGCAAGAGTTGCACACGCTAAAATTGCAAATCGCTATTCAATTGCTCCGATTCCCCCACACTAACCACCCTGTGTAGTCTGCAAATAGCAAAAATTGAACCACAAGTTAATGGTACCAAGGAGGTATCGCAAAGGGCTTAATGACATGTCTGGAGCACTTGAAATGCGTGTGAAAGTGATGTTAGGGCTTAGAATTAATAGCACACCATTCGCAAGCTCGCAAATCGACCCCAAAAAATACTTTATTTTAAGTTTAATCTCTGTGTTATATCGATCCAGGCAATCAATGTGTTAATCAATATAATGAAACTCCCATGTAATAGAATATCATATTTATGCCTCTATCAATATTGCATTAAATCTGGAATGTGGGTCCAATCGTAACTCATAATTCAAGCCCATAGGACTTCCATGAAAAATGGAGGTTGGATTTCAAAGTCCTAAGGGCTTGAACCAAGAGTCACGATCGGACGCAGATTCAATTGGCTGTTTTTAACAGGGAGTTACCGCCTTGCGTCAGCTATCATGGTTTGCGATGTTCACAATCGGGCCGGGACTTTCAGTCCCAGACAATTGAATAGCACCATAAGTTGCGCCCGTTGCGGGCTCGCAGCAGGCCCGCAGAAATCCGGCTACTCAGATCGGATTACGGCCTCCGAAATGATTTTGCTGTTAGAGCTCTAAGTGCTTGAAAAAGCCCTTGTGAGTCCTATTTAGTACTCGTAATATTTTAAACAGAAACGTGATACTTTTTTCAATTGCGAGCTAGACTTATTTGCGAGCTAGAACTATGGGTCTAATGGAACATTAATTACTTTTTTTTTGTAACTTGAATTATTTAGAGCTCGTAATATCCGAGTTTTGCTGAAACCATTGGAGTTCTAAGGCCGGTTTTGCATCTTTGGCTGGCCAGTAGTGATTATGGACGGGGAACTTGTAATCTGATTGCAAGTAGCTAATAGAATATGTGTCAATATTAACATTTAATGTAAGTGTGTAAACATTTACGAATTGGGCAATAGAATAGGGCCCATAGTCTCCATCATTACTACACTGGTTCACCGGTCTGAAATCTATGGTTTGCAAACTCTGTAAAAGTCTTCTGATACTGCTAACTGCAACTTATCCAGACCGGACACCATCTCGCTCACAATTTCTGTATTAGAAAGAGGGGGAACTAAGTAACCAGAAGTCTATTAAGATATTGAGAGGTAAATCTTATGTTTTCTGTGCATTAATAGAGGTAGATGAAAAGAAAAGGATAGTACAGACAGAGAAAACAACACTGAGAGCAAACAGAAAAGAGAGGAGTACAGAGTATAGATGAGAGAGAAAAGATAAAGGAGAAAAAAGAGTGAAAGAATTTAAGGTTTGAGAGAAAGCACAAAAAAGAAAAGATGAGAGGCAAAAACAAGTAAAGACGATAAGAGACAGAGAAAATACAGAAGAAAAGAAAGGAAGAGAGGGAAATAGAGAGGCAAAAAGGGAGCGATAATACATGGAGAAGAAGACAGAGCCAGGAAGAGAAGAACAGATGATGAGAAATAGGCAGGGAACAAAAGGGAGAAGAGAGACTTGTAGAACAGAAAAATGGAAAATAATATTTTGAAACAACATAACACGATAACACGAGAAGAAAAAGAGCAAAGAGGTAGAAGAACATGAATGGAGAGAAAAAAGTAGGGTAAGGGAGTTGGATAAAGACAAGAGACAGACAGAAGTGTGAGATAGGCAAGGATGGAGGAGTGAGAGAAGGAGCTGAGAAATATACAGGGTATGAGAGAGACAGAGGGTAGGAGAGAAAAATACAGGGAATTAAGAGAAAGAGGAGGAGAAATAAGAGTAAGAGGCCAAAGGGAAAGAAAATAAGACCGAGGATGGGAGATAGATGTGTTAGAGAGAGATGAGGGAAGGAGAGAAAGGGGCGAAGACAGGCAGCGGATGGAAGAGAAAGAGACAGTGGGGATTAGAGGAAGAGGGAATAGGATGAATATGAGAACGATAAAGATCTGATAGAGGTAAATGCGGGGAGAGGCAGAGGGGTAGATATAAAGGTAGGGGATAACTTGGGATTTGATGGATTAGAGACAGAGAGGGGGTAGAGACAAATTCGGAGGAGGGACAGAAGAGAGATAAATGAATAGGTGATATAGGGGAGAAGAGAGAGATGGGGTAAAACAAGTGGAAAGGGAAGGAGGAAAAAGAGAAACAAAGGAAAGGAGCGTCAGATAGAGGACAGGAGACTAATGAGAGAGAGAAAAAGATAGGGGGAAAATAACAGAAGGGATAAAGAGTGTAAGAGAGACAAAGAGGGAAATACTGTCAGAGTGAGAGAAGAGGGGGACAAAGTGAGGCATACAGAAAATAGGAGGGTAGTGAAAGAGACAGATGTGTTAGATACTTATAATGGGGAGAGAGTAACAAGCAGGTTAGACAGATGCATAAAGAGGGACAGGAGTAAGGGGGGACATGGGAGAATGTAGCAACGGGGTTAAGGTCCTAGAGAGAAGAGAGAAACAGATAAGAAGAAATAAAAAGAGATGGGGAGGGAAAGGGTCTGGAGTGGGACAGGCAGAGAGGGAAAGAAACACAGCGACCAGAGGCAGACAGAAGAGGGGAGAGAAAGGCAGAGGGAAGAACAGACAAGAGGGGAAGGGTGAGAGAGAAAGAGGGGAAGAGAGACAGGGGCGAGACAGATATAGGTAAGAGGAAGAGATAAGGGAGGACACATAGATAAAACAATGAGGGGGTAGAGACAGACATTGAAAGTGTGAGAGAGACAGTGGGAGGATTTAGACAGAGGGTAAGAGAAATAGATGTTTAGAGTAAGAGTGGAGAGATAGCGTGAGAATTAGACTGCCTTTACAGACTGAATGAGGGGGGAGAGACTGACTGAGAAAGCAGAGGAGTTGCAGAGACAGAGGATGAGAGGGACTGACTATGGGGGAGAGAAACAGGAAAAGGGGAGACAGGGAGAGGGGGAGACAGAGGGAGCAGAGACAAAAAATAGGAGGAAAGACATAGGAGAAGAAAAAAGCAAGTGGTGGTACTACCACACTTTATTACTCCTTCCTTTAACTTTATTATTATGAATATACTGATATCACTGCACTATACACATGCATCATTTACATATAGTACGTTCTCTTTGGATATTCTAAGATGTACCATAATTCCCGAGTGATATTTGTTGCCAACATTCCCATAATAACAAGCGTCTTCATAGGATGCCAGTAACCGATATTAGGTAGCAGATTTGTTTTTGTATATATATACTATTTTAATCGTTGTTTTTTAATTATTATTGGGCAAGAAATGTCTTATTATGTCTAAATAAGAGATAAGATTTATTGCTACAGATGTATGCTTGCTTATCTCCATTCAATACAAGTGATGTACACATTATAACCCTTGGGAGATAATATACTAGTCCAAATAAGAAGGTGTTCTTTCTCCTGTTGTTCCTACTGAGTTTATTATCTCCAGTGATTGTGTTATGGATTCTGGTTTTGACCCATAATTACGGCTACTTAGTTCAGATTTCTGCATGTTATTTGTTGGGTATTTAGGGTAATGCCAGTATAAACAAGTGTGATGTTCTTCTTTAGTTTTTATAATGCCATATTACTTAGCAGAATATTAAGTTATTAATTTATAGATATAATGCAAAATTAGAGGTAAAATTAAGAATGTTCTGAGTGACTGATCTTAGAGTAATGGCATTGACTGTGAGGGTCTTTTCAATTGTGGTGATTCTTTTGCTGATAGCCAGGTCTCAAGATTATGTCACATGATCTTGTGAGAGGTCCCAACCAGAGCAATCTGGAGCAGGGGGTAAGAGGAGGAAGAGGAACAGATTAAAGTGAGCTAATGCGCGTTGTGATCTCTCTCCTCCTGCTTCTAGACACCAGGGATAAAGTACCTACCTCTCCTACAATATAGAGGAGGAAGGTTTTGTTGTGTATGTATATATATATATATATATATATATATATATATATATATATATATATATATTTATTTAAAACAAACCATCTAATCCTACGCCCTTGATAATGCCCCATACTGATTTGACCCCTAAAATACAGGTAATACAATAAAAACACTAGCGTCTCCAATAATGCACCAAAATTAGTTCAGTAATTGTATCTGTAATCAAATACCTTAATTTTATGTTTATGTTGTTTCCCTATAAGGATCAGTTTAAGAAATGTAGCCAATACATAAATATACAAATATAAACACTAGCTGCAAGAAAATTAATTTAAACAATGTATTTATTATACAAATATATCCTTAAATATGTGAATATTATAAACATTTTAACATAATATATAAAGAATTGGTACATTAACCATTCTATAATACTGGTGTTGTATTATAAAGTCTATAGCCACTCAGGGTGAATCTTCCTCTTTTTAAAAGGCACCACTGAATATTTTTGTGCGACTGTCAATGCTTTCTTAGGAGGGGTATTGGGAGACCTCTCAGATTCTTCTGTCAGTCTTGCTGATTCTTCTTTTGGAGTGATGTTTATAAGACTTCTTTTCCTTTTTCTGGCATTATCATCAATTATCCCATTACTAACATTAGAGTCTTCTTCAAGGTTTGTGGCAGGTATCTTTTCTGAGTGATGTTTAGGGGTTGACTCTAAGGTTAGGGAAGAATTCTCAGCACCATCGCCTTGGTTCTCTAATGCCAATCCTTGGTCTTGAATAGATGGACGTGAGGATATTTTATCACCCCAGACTCTGCTAAACAAGGCCTCATCAGTGGGACAGATAACCACAATGTCATCATCTGAAGATTCTTCATAATCCTCCTCTCCACTGAACACATCTTCATTACTTGGAGAGATAACAAGAAGATCATCTGCTGATTCCTTTATAGGAAAAAACACCCTTGACCAGAAGCACAGTTCTGGGTCATCTTCTTGATTCAGGATTGAATGTAGACACTTATGTGACTGAGAAAAGGCCTTTAACTTAGCCTCATAGTCATCGTGCTCTCCTGATGTTGTCTCTTCTGGTGGAATATTTTTAGACTTTAAAAGCAATTCATTGACCTTTTCAGGTCCCAGCAGATCATCCATGGTGACACTGCACTTTCAGTCAGACGTATGTACAGTTAAACCTTACAGAATACAGTGTCTTCTAGTGTGACTAGATGTTCTCCAACACTGGTCTTCAACCTAAAGAGAATATGTCACAACTGGAAAGCAACCAGCCACTCACTGTCTTCTGGTAACTGCCGACCCAGGTGAGACAGAGCAGCTGTGTTACTCAGTCTCTGCGACAACCATGGAATTATTTATCTTCAAGCTTCTGTGATGTCAGCTGCAGGCGTAGTGACATCACAACTGTTGAGTGAGCTATGGCATCTTCAAAATACATCTTAGTCTAAACTCCAATTCAATACACTAAGGGCCTCATTAAATTGTTCAAATTGTCGTCTGCAAAAGATACTGATATTAAATTGGCCACTTTTAGCTACTCACAATCTATTTGCGGGTTACAGGCTGATCTTTCAAGCCCACAAATGTTACAAATACTAAAATCGCAAATCCATATTAAATTGCTACAAAACCCCAAGCCATCAAATGTTTTTAAACCTGTAAATAGCAAATGTAACAAAAAATATTACGAGTACTAGATTGGACTCGCAAGGGGGTAAACACCTTCGTAGCACTGCAGAAGCAAATATAAACACACCACTGTACTTTAAAATACAGGGAAATGGATCTAAGGTATTATAATAAATTGCACAACAGTCTCAAGATCACAATTTTATTTTAAAAGTTTTATTTCTGTGTTATATTGATCCGGCAATCAATGGATTAATACATTTCAAGGAACCCACATGCACTAGACCAGTAGATTTATTCATGTTTTTACATTTCAACATTTCTGTAGAGTCAGATCTCAAATTGTACTTCTAAACACTAATGATTTGTAGTTTAAAGTCCATGTTTTATTGACATCATGATGACAGTCTCATTTACTATTGGCTCTGTCTAATCTGCAACTTAAGGGTTTGGCTCTGTCTAAGCAGTAAGTTACATGTGTGGCTTAATTGATCAAGATCAGGCCCATAAAAGCTACATATAGAGCCCTATTAAATTCCAATTCCAATTATTGAAATTTGCAGGAGTTACAGAGCGATTAAATTAGAAAAAGCTGCAATGACATGGCAGAAATCCAAATCCGTAAACATGCTTCGGCACGTAGGATTTCTGGACATGAACATGATAAATTATTTAAACCCGTAGTTATGGGTTTAGATGGAGCCAATAGTAAAAGAGACCATCATCATTACATTACTAAAACATGGAGGTTAATAATGCAATATGAAAAATTAAAAAAACAAAAAATTCTAGTCTAATATATGTATTAAGAAAATGATTGCCGGGATTGATAAAACACAGAAATGTTTCACAGATTTACTTATATGCCAAGCAGGCAGTTCTGCTGCTACAGATACATATATATTATTTATAATTAAATGTAATTTTGTCCTTATACATCCATAAGGATTCTGTCCAGAGATCATTCTCAATAAGGTGACAGAATATGAAATTGGCAAATAAATCTTCTGTGATGTAGAGTTTTTATGACTGCTCCACAAAATCTTACAGGCGTGATACATTTAAAGGAACATTGTGGGCAGATTTGTTAGATATTTTGCAGAAATACACATAAAAGCATGCAACACAAAAGTAGGTCAAATATTGGAAAATACAGATCTACAAACTAGTCTCAATATGTCAAAAAGTGAAATATTTTGGTATTTATAACTAAACATTTTTGGAGTTCTACACAACATCCAGAACTATAATTGCCATTAACGCATTATGAAAGACCATGCCTTAGGTGTCTAAGTACTAAAGCAATCATTTCAGGCATTAATTTCATTAGCATACAAATACACTGATATATCAAGACTACATTTATAAAATCTTGGAAAAGAGACCTAAAAGTTGGGTTGGATGCTGATAAGTGGTCAGATATTTTTGAGGTAACATATAAGGACATAGAAATGCATCTCTGACCGAGACATCATTAAAATATCTTCATAGAATGTATTAAACACTTTCTAGACTTTATAAAATGAGTTTCATTATTTATTCCAATTGTTTTAGGAGGTATAATCAAAATGGTACATTGATGTATGGGAATGCCCAGTATGGGATAAAATCAATCAAATTCTAGATCAGGCTCTTAAAATGAACATTAATCCTGAACCAGTATTTTCTACCCTGGGTTTGCCACTTCAGTTAAATTAGATGTTTACAAAAAGATTTACATATTGGTCATCATACATCGAATAAATAATACTTTAACAATGGAAACCTGTCTAGTAAATACATTTAATATGATTTAAACACAATGACTTTGTTAACAATAAGTTAATCATCAGATTATTTATCTAAATTAGGATGGGGTCATGACGGAAATGTTACTCTATTGAATTAAAACAGTATCAATATGTACTACATATACATTAGGCTTAAGGTTGTATTATGTTTGAAAAGTGTTGGACAAAAGAGAACATGAAGAAAAATCAACATCTGATTGTAAAATGTTGGGTTGAGTTGGCTTGACATAATGTGGCAAAGTATTATCTTACAATGGTGTGTGTGGATGAAAGGGTTAACTAAAAACAATTTACCCAAACTATCAATCACTTACAAGCTGTAAAAAACTTTAACTGTCACCTACACCCCAAATCAGTACTATAAAACTTCCATCACCTAAGGGCATCTTTGATAATAAAGATTTATAAAATATCTATATAAATAATAAAACAAGCGTAAGAATGGAAATCTTAACCTCTTATACACCATAAAACATCTCTACTGTAACATGTTGTTCTTCATGTTAAATTAGTATATATTTTACAATATATTCAATTTACAAAAGTACACAATATATTCAATTTACAAAAGTACACAGTATATATATATATATATATATATATATATATATATATATATATATATATATATATATATATATACAAAATGTGCCTTTGCGGGCACATTTGCATGTCCCTGCCAAGGTTTCCAGAATGCAGTGTAATAACTATTTCTCAGAATTCTGGGCATGAAACAAGTTTTTTTCTTTTAGACATTCAAATGTGAACAGAAATGTACTATTCATTTACTATACAATGTTATAAATTATTAATGGATGCACAATGATAGTAAGAAATTATCATTAAAAAATCAAGAGTAACAAATAGAAAATACTTTAGTCATAAATTAACAACAGGCTGTGTATTAGATAAACCCACCAGCACACTACTCTTATATAAAAATATAGGCAGCATTAAGGAAAGTATCCAACAATACTAATAATAATAAACAAATTAATAGAAATGGTATACAAGGAAACAATGGGTGAACAGCATAAAATTAAATATAAATGCTAAATTAATAATATTAGGAAATATAACTATGATAAAATATACACCCCCATGCCTTACACCTGATTAATGATGGAAACTGTTACGCCCGGTAAGTTTCGGGGACTACGCTCATCCCAAATTTCTCTCTCTATGGGTCACAACTGTTTTTTCAGATCTCAACACCAGCAAGACACTTCAGATGACAGCATCATTTCTGAAGAGGCAGGCACCATCAGACCCCTTTGTCACAACTTACTATGATGATGGGATCTAGAGTATCCTAGTACTCTTATTGCCAGTAGGACCTATGGACAGTCTTTGTCGGTACAAAGGCATAAGTCTTAGCTTGCTTTGGTAGTGTACCTGGGAGCACCTTGGTAGGGAGTCAGAACGAGCTCCTCTACAAGCATATGCCTCTGGGTCAATAATACATGCTTAGTCAAAGTATGAAAATTAAGAACACTTTATTTTGGAAACACACAGTATTTAAACAACTCACAAAACCAGTACAGGGAGTGGCTACCCCCTTGTCCAACCTTCATCTTCCTCTTGGCCAATGGGGTAATCTCCAGAGTAACTTGATTACCACTGGCCAATGGACTAGAGGTAAGCTCTGGGAACTTCCAGACCCCTCCCATGGGCCGCCCACTAGGTGTGGGTACCTAATTTACTTGGTCTCTGGCTCTCAAGGGAGAAACATCTATGTACTCCTGTACTATGACCCTGATATTAGGCTGAAGACCCCATGGTGTTAAGGTGCCTCAATGTCTGTACAGACCCCTTTGTTCTGGCCTTGCTATTACTTCAAGCGTTTACTTTAGGTGATAGCTGGAAGGCAGATGGGTGATCTACTCAGGTTACTATCTGTATCAGACCCAATATGGATGACTGCACACAACATGGCTCCCACATTACAATACAATATATTTACAGATAATACCACTACAACATTTTATAATCCACAGCATCTCTCCCTTTCCCACATGTTATGAGTTGAGGCAGTACTTCCCACGTCAGTCCACTTAATGCGTTATGACGACTTTATTAGGGGTGACGGGGTAAACTGCCTCTTCTCTGAATGCATAACAATAACAGTGGGACTCTGCCCTGAATATATAAATTATAACAGTGGCTCTGGGAGCCCAAAACCTTCTGTTCAATAACATGTGGCAGATAACAGTTCCAAATCCAAGATGGCCCCTGGCTGATTCATGACACCCTTTTCTTAGGATCTAAGAATCACACACCATGTACGTTTGATTAGTACAAGCAGACTCCGACACCACCTTTGTTTAGTGTGTCCAAAATCAGACTGGCACTTCTTTATTTTTCAAAACACATTTTCAGATGACACAAAACACCATATACTTCACCCAAGTTCTAGCCCATCCTCCTAGTATTCCAATGTTAATCAATGACAACACCACAGGAACTTACTACATCCATGATATAACTACCTCTATGCATTACACCCAGGATATAACTGTTAAGCAAGTTGTTAGTACCTTATAACCACAGATATAATAACTGATGAACCCCAAAAAGTCCAGTGGGCCCTTCTGTTCATAACAGCTAGTTTCCCCCATCCTAGTGTGTCCTAGGAATCTGTGTTGCCGGACAAATTTCTAGCCACACTGATCTGACTGGTGCAAGTGATAGAGTTGTAATTGCCTCACAGTCCACATTTCTTCCAATTCGAATGCACAACCACCTTCCCCAGGCCATGGCACATGCCCCCTCCCTCCCCATCCATTGGGGAAAACAATTTACTTGGGCAGCTGCATCTAAAACAGTCCTTGAACCTATTAGTTCACCCAGTCCAAAGGGACCCAGGGTGGTACCAAGTCCAGGTGACCGTTCCCAAGGTGCCATAGCTAGCCCTCTGACAGTTTTTATCAGCCGAAGCTCCCTCATAGGTCCACAGTACATTACAGCATTTCCCAAGGGCCAGTGAGCATAGAAGCTCCCATCCAGACTGTTTGCTAGGCCTGGGTCCTGCCAACAGTCCTCTTTGCCACGGTAATTAATACAGTCCAAGGATGCCATGGCCATCCCACCCCCCAAAAACCAGGGCATATGCACTCTTCTGCTCCACTGCATGGGTAAAACACTCCCCAAGGGGGAATGTACTGGATGAATCTGGAAGCCGGCATCCAATGTTGTGGTCTGGTCTAAAGTCTCCAAATCTCTATGTTGTATCTGAATCAGCATGTCACATCCCCCTCTCTCTGGAACCAGCGCCTGGGCACAGCACTCATCTCCCTTGGGATCTATGGTCACTGTTTTCCCATGCAGGACCTCAGAGCTCTCATCCAGACTTCCCCTTGGGCCATCAGTTTGACAGACATTTTCTGTCTTCTCAACTACCTTGTGATTAGCAATTGTGCCCCAGCCATTTGGGTATGGCTGGCCCCCTTGGTCTGACACAGTCCCAAGGTTATTCTCTGTGTTTTCACCTGTATCCATGGCTGGTTCCTGGACTGTATTTATCCATGAGAACCCCATGATAGGTTCAGAATCCATCTCTGGTTCCTTCCAGAACTCTCCCAGTCCCTCCATCTGGCCTGCTATTCCTGCCTGAGACTCCATTGCTTTTGAGATGTATCCATAATGTATGGTACCATCCTCATCTGTCCCAGTTGTAGCAAAACTTAACTGGTCCTGAACCATTTTATACCTCCATATTGGTATAGTCCTGGTCAGAGTCCATAATATCCTCTCCCCATACCTCTGGTAACCAGTCCTCTGCCTCCCTGTCCTTCTGACAGGGTTCCTCCCAACTGTATGGCTAAAATCCCTCCATGGATGCCTCATCCAGCAATTCAACATACTCAGCCTCCATCTGCAGCTCTTGCTGAATCAGGGGTTCAGAAGATTAGTCTCTGGGAACCATGGTTCTAGTCCAAGGCCTTGACAGAGTTTAAGAAACAAATTATTTTGCCTCCTTACAGTCCCCATGCCACAGTGAGGATCCCCATAAACGATCTCCCAGAGCCCATCTATAAGCTACGATCGAACATAGAGATCCTCTCCAAGGGCACCAACAGGTCTTATCCTGGCATGATACTGTTTCTCCAAGGCAATCTCTTTCCATACCAGTTTCTTCGGCCAGCCTGACAGCTCATGGCCCTGCCACAATTCCAGGAACGTCATCCATTCCTTTTTGTAGGGCCATTCCTCTGCAGTCCTACTGTCAACTGGTTCTCTTTCTCTCTGTCTTTATAAGTAGCCATCCTGGCTGATGGTAAAAACGCTTGAGATCTCCCACCGATGCCACCAGCTGTTTCGCCCTGCAAGCTTAGGGGACTACACTCACCCCAAATATCTCTCTCTCTCTATGGGTCGCAACAGTTTGTAAAGATCTCAACAGCAGCAAAACACATCACATGACAGCATCATTTCTGAAGAGGCAGGCATCATAAGACCACTTTTCTTAGTATATAAGTATCACACACCATGTACCTTTAAATTAGTACAAGCAGATTCCGACACCACCTTTGTTTAGTGTGTCAAAAATCAGACTGGCACTTCTTTTTTTTTCAAAACACATTTTCAGATGACAGAAAACACCAAAGAATTCCCCCCAGTTCTAGCTCATCCTCCTAGGCAAATAGCCCACATGATTTCCAGATGTTTAGAGGGGTCTGGCTTTCTTGTTCTCATTACACATTTTATTTCTCATAAAACTAGCTCCCGCCTTCATGACTAAAGCCAAAGCCTTTAAACGTGGCCGATCGCAGGGCCATATAATTCTTTAAAATCTTTAACCATTTGTCACATAAGAGACTGTATTAACTTTATTATTTAAGCATAGCCCGCTATCCTATTTCTAACACAGATACAGTATTCCAATGTTAATCAATGACAGCACCACATGCACTTATTACATCCATGATATAACTACATGTATGCATTACACCCAGGATATAACTGTTAAGCAAGTTGTTAGTACCTTCTAACCACACATATAATAACTGATGTACCCCAAACAGTCCAATGGGCCCTCCTGTTCATAACAGATACATAATAAATAAATCATTTGATGAAATATAATTCATATTAAAGGATGAAAATGTTAAAATAGAGTGGAAAATTAAGCAAAAATGTATACCAGTCATGTGAATGAATGCCCTGATTAATATAAATGCAAATGTAAACATAAATATACATATATGGATGTACAGATAGATATAGGTAATATAATATAATTTGACAAATTAAAAAATGATATTACCTAAAATAAAATAAATGTACTCCCATTTCTCCCAAAATAGAGGAAAACATTAAATTGATTTGTGTACCAACAAACATATTGGGACGAGATAGGAATATCCCTATATCTATATCTGTATATACACTCATTTGCCCGGAGTAATACAATCATGGTTATACATATAAAAGATGGTACATGAACACATCTATATCTATAACTACAAGTAATGGTATATAAAAACACAGCTTTATAAGTAGAGTGTAAAGATTTGTATATATACTTAGCAGCATGTTATCACTTACACAACGTATTCTGATTTGCAGTTAGTCAAATGTTTGATTTATACTTTTTATTTTTCTTGTGAACACCACCATATTTCTATTTTTGGTCTTCCAATGTTTACAGGTGCTGCACCCCTTTGTACCGCATTTGAAAAAACTATCAGTGATTTTTTGCAAGTGCTCCCATTCTTTTCTTTTCTAATTTTCATTAGTTCACTAGTTTTTTTTTATTGAAATTATTTCTGAAAGTAACTGTTGGTTTGTCTGGTAGAATGTCTCTTAAATACTCATCCTGTTGCAGGATGGGCCAGAATTCACTCATGGTATTATGAATAGTCTTGGCTACTGTATTGTACCTGGTGAAAAAGCGACAATTGGATTTATCAATGTTTTTATCCCTTTATGATAGTTTGCATTTTTGCATCAAACTTTTTCTATACTTTGTCCCTGGCCTTCTCCACTATTTTTGGGTTATACCACTTAGCAAGGATTTTTTTATTTAAAGCTTCGCTCCTTATGTTAAAATCTACGCAATGATTGCAGTTCTTTCTAACCTGAAACTAATCAAACAGAATATTATTAATCCATCTGGTGTCATGGCAGCTGGTGGCATTTACGTAACCATTTGTGTCAGTGGGTTTAGTATATAATTTGGTGGCGACCTGATTATCTGTGACCATGAGTAGAACATCTAGAAAAGGAATTACAGAGCTGTCTGAAGACATAGTAAATTGAAAGTTCATGCTATTAGAATTCACATACTTTAGAAACACCTCCTTTGTATCTGGTTTACTATCCTCCCCAGAGGCTGAGCTACCGCTAGTGCAGACGGTGCAAGGCACCAAGGTCCCTGCCCTCTGAGGGTCCCCCGCAGGTCTCCTGTGGCCCCCATGACCAGTTTTGTCCCAACGTAACTCCCGTGGGCCCACGGATACTCTGTTACCCCCCATGAATACTCTGTAGCCCCCTGTGGCCCCTGTGCCCCCCTGGGATCACTATGGCCCCAGGGCCAGCTGTAGCGCCTTATTGCCCCCGCGGACCTCTTGTGGGTCCCCTATGTCCCCTTATGACCCTCTGTGGTCCTTCGCAGACCCAATTGCCCCTAAGGCCCCTTATGGCCCCCACGGACCTCCTGTATGTCCCCTGCAGCTCCTTATGGCCCACTGTAGCCGACCACAGGCCCCAGCGGCTTCCTGAATGCCCCGTGGCCCCTCATCCCCCTGTGTTGCCCCTCACGTACCTCTGCAAGCTCTCTCAGCCCTGTGTTCCCCATCATCCACCTGTGGCCTCTCACAGACCTCTGCAGCCTCCCTCCGCCCCCTGTGGCCCGCCTCAGCCCCCTGTGGCCTCCCTCGGCTCCTTGTGGCCCCTTCGGTCCTTGCCGGCCCCTGTGGCCTCGCATAGACCTCTGCAGCCCCCATCGGGCCTCTGTGGTTCCACTCGGCCCTCTGGCCTGATGTAGCCCTTCCTCACCCCAGGAAGTGGAGCAATGCATTAAGTATAAGATATTATTTATACAGGTTTATATATGTGTGTGTGCATATATATATATATATATATATATATATATATATAAATCTACCGTATTCGTCCGAATATAAGCCGCACCGTTTTTCCGATTTTTGAGTCTGCGTCACAGGTGCGAGTCTGCGTTACAGGTGCGGTTTATATTCGAGACCTTAAAAAAATGACTGCCGATTTGCGAGCTTACGAGTTACGTGTGCGGCTTATAATCGCGAACGTAAAATTACTGCAGATTTGCTTGCTTGAGACTGCATTGTAGCAAATGAATAGTGATTTGCAAACGTAAAATTACAGCTGATTTGCGCGATTGCAAGTTAAGGGTGCCGATTTGCATGCTTGAGACTGCGGTATTGTAGCAATTGAATAGCGATTAACGGCTTTAGTGATTCTAACATCCTGTAAGGCCTATACAAACTTTATAAGTAAGCCAAACCTAGGGTACTGCAAATTGTAATTAATAGTAAATAATATGACTAGCATATTTTAGTGTTAGTAGAACAACACAGCATAATTGTCTCAGGCAGTGTAAATAATGAATTAATTTTAGAGAGACATGAACAGTACACCTTTAGTTCCCAAGACAACCATCCCCCAAAGAATATCCAAAACTTATTCTATAACGAATATATCTCTCCAACGAATATATGTGCACACAAAACACCATCTACGGAAATACAGATACTCCTGTGCAGATCAGTTACTCCTGAAAGAGTGACGTCATCATTGGGAGACACAGGAAACAGATCCGACCAGCAGGATTCAAAAATATTTGTGATGTTTCCATCACATACCATTTAGATTTACAAAACAATGAAATTAAGTCGGCAATGTAACAAATTAGGTTAAAAGTCAAGGGGGATTAATACTTTTGCAAGGCACTGCATATATTCATATATATATATATATATATATATATATATATATATATATATATATATATGTACTGGAAGGGGTTCGGGAAATGCAAAAAAAAATAATAATTGTGTCTCTCACTGTTAACCTACCATTAAAATTATATACTGATCATTTCTTAGTCAGTGAACAATGTTCAAAATCCGCAGGGGATCATATAATTCTCCCCCCCCCCTCCACTGTAGATCCTCATATATGTATATATATATTTTATATATGTACTGCATTGATGTTGAAGGGGGTATGAGAAGTCCAAAAAAATGGGGGCCTGGGGGGCCCAAATTGTATTTTTGAACCGGGGCTCCCTATGCACTAGCTCTGCCACTGATAATAAAATTACAATATCATCTACATAACCTGGCCATAGAATGATATCACTTGAAAAAGGATTATGTTCCGAAATATACCTATCCTCCAATAGTCCGATATACAAGTTTGCAAAGCTGGGAGCAAACTTAGTACCCATAGCTGTCCAGGTTCTCTGTAAGTGAAAGTAATTTTATACATGAAATAGTTATGGTATAAGATAAACCGAATGGAGTCCAGGATGAAATCTGCTTGTGATGGCTCTACATTTTTGTATTAATCCAAATCATATTTAATGGCCGCAATCCCCAATCCGCAATCCCCATCGTGGGGGATAGAGGAGTACAAGGTGGATACATCCAATGAGATCCAGTAAAAAACTGTCCTTCCATTCCGGGTTTGCTAGTAATTCCAGGAGATGGGTAGTGTCTGTAGTAAAAGATTTTAAATTAACCATAGGTTTTAAAAACTCATCCACATTCTCTGAAGGTTTTTCTGTCAGGGAACCTATGCCTGTGAAAATGGTTATTCTTATGTACTTTTGGGAGGTGATAAAAGTTGTTTGTCTTGGGGTATAGTACATTTAGTAATTCAAATTCTCGTTTATGCAAAATACCTAAACATCCCATGGTGAAATGATACCAGGTTCTGTTCCAATTGAGGGACTATTACTCACCGGACTTACCTTACCAACAATATAAGTAGGATTGGGGACTACCACTTACAAGGGTCCTCTAGACTGATCAATGCCCTTTAATATAATCAATATATTGGCTATACATTACTGTGTTGATTGTTGTATTACACCTATTTTGAATAAATAAATTTACCTGATCCTCATCTACAAACAGTGCTAACCAAAGTGAATCATGGACAATCATCTGCCATGACCATTAGTAAAGTTGTGTAATTTCAGAAGGAATGCTTCACTGTGACCACAATCAGTTACCATGGAGTGCTATTACTATCTCAAAATGAAACAGTTGAGCCACACTGATATCACATTTCATTGGTATATAGGTGGTATCTAAACAAAACTGATTACAATGATCACAATGCCAGACAATGATCAGACAAATGATTCTACTATCATAATGTTAAGAAGATGACATGCAACTATAACACATGTATAACTACTTGGTGTGATTAGCTAATGCTAGATGCTAATAGGACTAAGCAAGTCAACAGCCTTGCCATTATTGATAATATAGTCATGTTCTTTAGAGATGATATGTATAGTCATATATGGCATTTAAGATCATTCTGCTGGAGGAAATGTCAGTGATCTAATGCCTGATAGGCACTAGGTTTACAGTTTACTTACATTATATGATAGCACTGCTTGAAAATAACGAACACAACTTAATGGATGTGAGATTTTCCTAATATGAAATAATACACCAAAATTAAATCAGCAAAGGAGATAATAACAGAAATAATAAACAAATAGTGTGTGAGTTACTTTTATTATATGAACAACTAGCGACTTGCCCGTAATAAATGACGGCAATACAATTTGAAGCCTGGCAATGCTGTTTGCCACACATTTCGAGGCTCTCACTCCCTCTCACTTGCTGGGCTCGCAATGAGCACATTCAGCGCCTCTCCCCTCTCTTCTCTACAGTCCTCTACCGCTCAGTGCAGGTTGCGGCATACAAGTTCGTCACTCATGGCGGTCCTCTCGATGAGCACCTTTGACGTTCATGGTGAGCCTCTACCCTACCCTGTGTGTCTTCCACCCTCTCCCTTCCACCCTTATCCTTCCCCTGTGTCTCTTCCATCTCCCTCTTTTTCCCCTGTGTCTCTTCCCCCTCTCCCTCCCCTTGTTTCTTCCCCCTCTCCCCCCTTTGTTTCCTTCCCCCATCTCTCTCCACTGTGTCTCTTTCCCCCTCTATCACCCCTGTGTCTCTTTCCCCCCTCTCCCTCCCATGTCTCCTTCCCCATCTCCCTTCCCTGTGTCTCCTTCCCCAATTTCCCTCCTCTGTGTCTCGGTACCCCATCTCCCTCACTTATGTCACCTTCTTCCCATCTCTCTCCACTGTGTCTCCTTTCCCAACATCTTCCTCCACTTTGTCTCCTTCCCCCAATTTCCCTCCACTGTGTCTCCTTCAACATCTCCCTCGCCAGCGTCTCCTTCCCCCATCTCCCTCCCCTGTGTCTATCTCCCCTCCCATCTTCCTCCCCTGTGCCTCTTTCCCCCTCTCCTATGTCTCTTCCTTCCTCCATCCCCTTGGTCTCTCCCTCCCCTGTGTTTCTCCCGTCACTCTTTCCCCCTCTCCCTTGTGTCTCTTCCCCATCCTCCTCCCATGTCTCTTCCCGCCCCAATGTTTCTCCTCCCCTCCTGTGACTCCTTTCTCTACCCCCCTCTCCGTGTCTCCTTTCGGCCTCTCTCTTCCTCCCTCCCGTGGCTGCCCTAGGTATGCATAACTTGCATCTTCATCCCCGGTGCAACACATCCCCCCCTGTCATAACGTGCGCCCGCCCCTGGCACACGCATTGTAACGTGGAAATAAAGCATGGCTCTCTTTGGGGCTCGCAATGAGCACCTTCGGCACCTCCTCCCCTTCTACATTATGGGCCACAGTAGGAGCGCCTTTGGAGCTCATTGTGGGCCCCGCAAGGAACAGCTTTGCTGCTCATTGAAAGCCACTCTACATTACGGGCCTCACTCGAAATAACGATAACTATATATATGATAGCTCATGAGTACACATGCTTTGCTGAATCTGTTGTGCAGTGTGTGAGACTGACCAATCTGTGACCATTTCTCAGCAATAGTTGTTAAAATGCTGATGAGACATTGTCCAGGATAGCCTAGTACATGACTGCACATACAGTCCTACAGAGTTTGTATCTGCATATGCTGCATAGGGGACACCCATACATGTACTCTCTATTGGATGTTAAATCACTCTGAATCTATTTGGGGACTGCTAATCAGAATCAGGGTTAACTGCAGGTATTGGATACACATCTAAGTCAGCACACTTATGACATAGATATGTTTGCTTCCTGGATTTGCATAGTGATTGCTTATATATCTATCCCTAGTGAAAACCAGGGAGCTTACGTATGTGTTATCCATGTGTGTGCGGTTTACATGTGTGTGCATGTGAGGGTATGATGGTGTACATGATATTCACATTGAATGGTGCGCTTCTCTTGCGAGTCCACCTGTCCTGGGATTCCCACAACTGCTGCTGGTTCAATCCAGGCCCTCAGTTTTCTCTCCCACTCAGTATAGTTGATGCTAACTGGAGGGCCCCGACCTGTTTCTCAGGCTGCTCTGGCCTCTTCCACCATCTTCTTCTAACCTTCCAGTTAGGCCCCACTTCGCTCCCCCCCATGAATGATACAGTAGTGGGCACAGATTACATGGAGGAGGCATCTCATCTCCTCTGGGGTATAATTAGGGGCCCTGTGACTTGCCACAGCCTCTTGCCCTCCTGACTATGCCTGGGATGCTGTCTTCCCTCACCTCTCCCTGGGGACTGTCCCTCCTCACCACTACTTCCCTCCCTGGGATCAGGGCCCTGACCCTCTGCCCCTGCTCTTTAGGTTCCTGCATCTAGGGGCACTCTCCTATGCCTCTCCCTGAGCTGCTACCCCTCCCTCTTTTCTCTTCCTCTCCCTTCCTACAGATATGAAAAAATGATAAGGATAAAGAAATGTAAAATGTACATGTATATGTATTTGAGGTAAAACAATAATTTGTGTATTATATATATTAGTAGCAAATTTCCTGTCAAAAAATGACGGGCATAAAATTGTAAGACAGGGAATGCTGTTTGCCACACAATGTGAGGCTTTTGCTTCTCTGAGCACCTTCTGCACTCATAGCGAGCTCCGCGATGAGAGCCTTCGGTGCTCATTGCGAACCCTTCCTCCCGCCTACTGTACGGGCCACTACTTGCAGGGTTCATTAACCTGCAAGTTTTGTGCTTGGGAATGCCATGTGTCTCTTTCCAGCATCTCCCTCCTGTCCCACCCCTGTGTGTTTCTCTTCTGTGTGTCTGCTGACTGTTTTTGTGGCGCGCGCTGACTGCCGTTTGTTTTATTTTCAAAGTCCTGCGTGCCTGGCGTTATTGGTGTAAGTGTTATTGCCTTTGACGTTGTGTATTTTCTAAGTGCCGATTGCCTGACTTTGCTCAGCCTCGTTTTCATCCAGTTTCAGATTTTTTTAAGTTTTTCGTCCACCATTTTTTTTTCTCACTTAGCAGATTTTTGAGTGACGGAACACAGCAAATTAGGCTCAAAATCACTTGCAACCCACTCCCAGGATTCCTGGCTCTCACCCTGTGCTGTGTGTGAGTGTGTTTTAATGTATTTTTTATTATTTTTCATGTTCTATGTAGAGCGTTTTTGAATAAAGCTTAAAACGAGATTGAATAAAGCTTTTTGTATTGCAACTAGCGTAATAACGCTAAATAAAGTTTATTTAAAAGGAGACTAAATAAAGTTAATTGAAATGAACATAATGTTGCGTAGCGAAGCGAGCTGTTATGTTAAACCGTAGCACTTTGGCAATGAGCGCCGCAGGCGCTCATTGCAGGCGAGCCTCGCATAGCGAGGCAAACCGTTAAACCGTAGCACTTAGAAAAAAAATACGAGATGAAAAAAATTACGAGATAAGCGGCGGAACCAAAACAATAAAAAAAACACTAAATACACACTAAAAAATAAAATAAAGGTCACTTACAGCATGGGGAACCAGGCAGGACGTCTGGAAGTGAGTTGGAACTCCAATTTACATCGATTTAGCCAAGTTACAAAGATCGAAAATCGGCTAAGCGAGAAAAAAATGGCCGACGAAAAAAATGAAAATGAGGCTATACTACTACGAACTGCGTAAAACACAGCCACAGACGTATGTGTTTGAAAAACAACGAGATAAAGGATGCGGATTAACCGCGCAATGAGTAAAAAGACAGTAGCGAGTACATTTTACGAAACGCAATTACAGATTTACGCATTAACACAGATTTAACGTCTTTGTCTCGCGCAACATCGGATTTCCCGCCTAAACCAACGCATTTGATGAAATATAGGTTGAAAGATACAAAAATAAAAAGTTAAAAAAAAATAATTTGTATTTATTTTAAGAAAAAAAAAAAGGGACAAATGTAGCGTCATGTTGTGTGGCAAACGAATTTCACAACATTTAATTTTTATTGACCGTCATTTGACCGTTTGACCATATTTACTGTTAAATCGTAGTACTTTAGCGGGCTTAGCGATGAGCGCCGCAGGCGATCATCGACCGGCGAGCTGTTAAACAGTAGTACTTTGGCAATGAGCGCCGCAGAAAAAATGGCGGACGAACAAAACGAAAACGAGGCTACAGCACTATAACCACGGAAAACACGTACCGATAATCCGCTAAGACGCTTACCACACATTATCCGCCATTTTAGGATAATGCGGAAGCACACAGCTACGTTAACGGTTTTGGCTCTCGCACGCACACTATTACACTGCACACGTTCATCACGCTTACACAGCACCTCCACACCACTAATGCTGCAGCAACATCAACACAGATTGCCAGCTCTTCAACACAATGCATAAACATACGTAAATTCATTTATTAATTTGAATTCTATATTTCAGTAGTACACAGAAAACAACATTAGCTACCTTACAATTCCATATGTATGTTAATAACTAAACAAATTTTAAAACATACACATCTCATTGCCGTCATTTTTTGACGGGCAATACGCTAGTAAATATATAGTTGTTTTATTGACTGAATAGATTCCCTATTTTTTGGAGATATAGAATGCCTGGGTTTCCACAATATAATTTGTTTTTAATATGTACATTTTGTGCTGTTTTATCTTAATTCTTTTTCCAACTCTGTGATTATCAGTGTATCCTGTGTTTACAGGACTATCAGTATAGGCTAATATATGAGAGTTGATTTGCCTACAATTGTCATTACAATACTATATAAGCCTTGGAATATATTGATCTGGCCTATCAAAAATAGAACATATATATAATAAAATAGATATATTATCTCTATATTTACATTATTTAAAGTACTGTAATTCTGGCATTATGTAACAAAGTTAGAAAGCACTGTTTTATTCATTTTTTCCGCGTTTTTCCAGGATAAATAGTATCTTAATAAAATTAGCTATTAAATTGCAATAAATTTGCTGGCATTCAACCCCGTAACATGCAAAAGGAGCCAAGAATAGAGATGTCGCGAATAGTTCGCCGGCGGACTGTTCCCGGCGAACATAGCATGTTCGCGTTCCCGGCGAACTGCGAACATATGCAATGTTCGATCCGCCCCCTATACTTTATCATTGAGCAAACTTTGACCCTGCAACTCACAGTCAGCAGACACATTCCAGCCAATCAGCAGCATACACTCCCTTCCAGAGCCTTCTACATCATGGACAGCAGCCATTTTGGAATCATAACTAACTTGCAGTCTTACTGAGAGGAGGCTGAGTGTAGGTGATACTGCATCAATAGGGAAAACCATAGCTAGGCTACTGTACACAGTGTGCAATACAGTCCTGAAGGACTCTTTTGATATCTGCTGCAAGGACACCCCTGTGTCTCTTCCCCCCCTTATCATCATCCTCCCCTCACCTTAGCACCCAACCCTAACACCCCTCACACTTATCCATAACACCCATCAACCTAACACCTAACCCTAACACCCCTCACACTTATCCCTAAGACCTAACACCCCTCACACTTATTCCTAACATGCCTCCCCCTAACACCCCTTACACTTATCCTTAACACCCCTCACCCTAACACCTAACCCTAATACCCCCTCACACTTATCCCTAACACCCCTTACCCTAACACCTAACCCTAACATCCCTTACCCTAACACCCATCACACTTATCCCTAACACCCCTCACCCTAACACATAACCCTAACACCCCTCACACTTATCCCTAACACTCCTCACCCTAACCCTAACACCCATCACACTTATCCCTAACACCCCTCACCCTAACACCTAGCCCTTACACCCCTCACACTTATCCCTAACACCCCTCACCCTAACCCTAACACCCCTCATACTTATCCCTAGCACCTAACCCTATCAGCCCTCACCCTAACACCCCCACACTTATACCTAACACCCCTCACCCTAACACATAACCCTAACACCCCTCACACTTATCCCTAACACCCCTCACCCTAACCCTAACACCCATCACACTTATCCCTAACACCCCTCACCCTAACACCTAGCCCTAACACCCCTCACACTTATCCCTAACACCCCTCACCCTAACACCTAACCCTAACACCCCTCACTTCTTATCCCTAACACCCCTCACCCTAACACCCCTCACACTTATCCCTAGCACCTAACCCTAACAGCCCTCACCCTAACACCCCCACACTTATCCCTAACACCCCTCACCCTAACACCTAACCCTAACACCCCTTACACTTATCCCTAACACCCCTTACACTAACACCCCTCACACTTATCCCTAACACCCCTCACCCTAACACCTAACCCTAATACCCCCTTACACTTATCTCTAACAGCCATCACCCTAACACCCCTCACACTTATCCCTAACACCCCTCACCCTAACCCTAACACCCCCCACACTTATCCCTAACACCCCTCACCCTAACACCTAACCCTAAAACCCCTCACACGTATCCCTAACACCCCTTACACTAACACCCCTCACACTTATCCCTAACACCCCTCACCCTAGCACCTAACCCTAATACCCCCTTAAACTTATCCCTAACACCCCTCACCCTAACACCTAACCCTAACACCCATCACACTTATCCCTAACACCCCTCACCCTAACACCTAACCCTGACACCCCTCACACTTATCCCTAACACCCCTCACCCTAACACCTAACCCTAACACCCCTCACACTTATCCCTAACACCCCTCAGCCTAACCTTAACACCCCTCACACTTATCCCTAACACCTAACCCTAACATCCCTCACCCTAACACCCCCCACACTTGTCCCTAACACCGCTCACCCTAACACCTAACCCTAACACCCCTCACACTTATCCCTAACACCTCACCTTAACCCTAACACCTCTCACACTTATCCCTAACACCTAACCCTAACATCCCTCACCCTAACACCCCCACACTTATCCCTAACACCCCTCACCCTAACACCTAACCCTAACACTTCTCACACATATCCCTAACACCCCTTACACTAACACCCCTCACACTTATCCCTAACACCCCTAACACCCCTCACCCTAACACCTAACCCTAATACCCCCTTACACTTATCCCTAACACCCCTCACCCTAACACCTAAACCTAACACCCATCACACTTATCCCTAACACCCCTCATCCAAACACCTAACCCTAACACCCCTTACACTTATCCCTAACACCCCTCACCCTAACACCTAACCCTAACACCCCTCACACTTATCCCTAACACCCCTCACCCTAACACCTAACCCTAACACCCCCTTACACTTATCCCTAACAGCCCTTACCCTAACAGCTAACCCTAACATCGCTTACCCTAACACCCATCACCCTTATCCCTAACACCCCTTACCCTAACACCCCTCACAATTATCCCTGTGTCTCTTCCCCCCCTTATCATCAAGGGAGGGGGGAGAATGATGAGGGAGGGGGAAAGAGACACAGGGGAGGATGATGAGGGAGGGGGGAAACAGACACAGGGGAGGATAATGAGGGAGGGGGTAAAGAGATACAGGGGAGGGTTATGAGGAAGGGGGGAAAGAGACACAGGGGAGGATGATGAGGGAGGGGGAAGAGACACAGGGGAAGATGATGAGGGAGGGGGAAAAGAGACACAGGGGAGGATGATGAGGGAGGGGGGAAAGAGACACAGGGCAGGATGATGTTGGAGGGTGGAAGAGACACAGGGGAGGATGATGAGGGAGGGGGTAAAGAGATACAGGGGAGGATTATGAGGGAGGTGGGAGGATGATGAGGGAGGGGGAATAAAACACAGGGGAGGGTGATGAGGAAGGGGGGAAAGAGAAACAGGGGAGGATGATGAGGGAGGGGGTAAAGAGATACAGGGGAGGATGATGATGGAGGGGGATGTTAGATTATTTATGCCCTTATCGATTAAAACCAGACTCTGCATCAACTATGTAATTTTCAGTGGGAGTTTTGACATGGATCCCCCTCCGGCATGCCACAGTCCAGGTGTTAAAACAACTTTTCCATCACTATTGTGGCCAGAAAGAGTCCCTGTGGGTCTTAAAATCCGTCTACCCATTGAAGTCTATGGCGGTTCGCCGGGTTCGCCAGTTTGCGAACATTTGCGGCGGTTCGCGTTCGCGGTTCGCGAACTGAAAATTTTATGTTCGCGACATCACTAGCCAAGAAGCTAACGGGTACTAGAGAGGACCCGCAAGGGGCTAAAAGTCCAATCCATAGCACTGTAAATGCAAAAATACACACACTACTGTACATATAATAACAGGTAAAGTGATGTTAGGTATTAGAATTAATAGCACAACATCCTCAAAATCGCAAATTGGCAATATTAAATATTTATTTCCGTGTTATATCAATCAATGTGTTAATACATATAATGGAATGTGCATGTAATAGAATATCATATATACGGCTTTATCAGGATTGCATTATTTCTGGAATTCGGGTCCTATCGTAATTCGTATTTGAAACCCCTAGGACTTTGTAATCCCACCTCCATTTTTTTGTGATGTAATTATGATCTCTGTTGTCATTGGCTCCATCTAAACCTGTAACTATGGGTTTGACTAATTGATCACATTCACAGCCGCGCAGACAACGTTCAGCAAATGGTTTAAGGGTTTGTGTCGCAAGCCCGTAGCACGAGCCCTGCTCGAATTTAATTGCTCTGTTACTCTGCCAAATTTCTAGCCCTCAGCTGTCCCAGGTCTCACACTGCTCATACAGGCTTAGAATTTAATGTGGCTAATATAGCCCTATTCTATTAGCAGCTCACAAATGTCTCTAACCTCTAATTTTTGCTGTACATTTGTTTTTCTCTTGATGTTTAGATGTATTTTATGGACTTAAGCTTGCAATTTATGTCTCACAGCCTCTACATGTAAACCCTGCCTTTTTAAGTAGGATTTCAGGGGGCATGATCATATGACTTGTCAATATTTAAGCAAGTCCGTAATTTACTTCTTAGACAGCCAATAGTAAACAAGTACGTCATTATGACATCAGAAAAAGTTACACATAATCTGCAGTCGGAGGCTGGGAAGAAATTAGTGGCAATAAGTAATAATTGCCTATCAGGCTCATAATCAAGCAATCTAAAACTCTATAAAATGCATTAGATCATCTGTTTTAGTCCATGTTGGTTTCATAATATGTATTAAGCCCTTGAGTCCCAGTATCGATATTACACAAAAATAACCTTTCAAATATTTTTTATTCCATATTCTACAGCTAAATACAATTTCAATCAATTGAGCCGTTCGGGAGAACTAGTCTTGGAAATGGAGGCTGTAACTTAATTTGCTATTTAATTGCCAACTCTTTGAGTGCTCTGATGGAATTACGGGCTCCGAGCTGTGATTCATATAGATTTGTAAAATTACAATTTAATGCGCTCCAAGCCTTTGAGCTTTCAGGGCTGCAAGAGTTGGAAGCGCTAAAATCGCAAATCGCTATTCAATTGCTCCGATTCCCCCACACTAACCACCCCGTGTAGCCTGCAAGTAGCAAAATTGAACCACAAGTTAATGGTACCAAGGAGGTATCGCAAAGGGCTTAAAAAGGGCTTCAAATCTGTGGTTTGCAAACTATGGGAGTCTTCTGATACTGCTAACCGACACTTTTCCAGACCGGACAGCATTTCCCTCACAATTTCTGTATTAGAAAGAGGGGGAACTAAGTAACTTGAAGTGTATTAAGATATTGAGAGGTAAATCTTATGTTTTCTGTGCATTAATAGAGGTAGATGACAGTGAAAAGAAAAGGATAGTACAGACAGAGAAAACAACACTGAGAGCAAATAGAAGAGAGGAGTACAGAGTATAGATGAGAGAGAAGAGATAAAGGAGAAAAAAGAGTGAAAGAATTTAAGATAAGAGACAGAGAAAAGACAGAAGAAAAGAAAGGAAGAGAGGAAAATAGAGAGGCAAAAAGGGAGCGATAATACATGGAGAAGAAGACAGAGCCAGGAAGAGAAGAATAGATGATGAGGAATAGGCAGGGAAAAAAAGGGAGAAGAGTGACTTGTAGAAACAGCATAAGACAATAACAGGAGAAGAAAAAGAGCAAAGAGGTAGAAGAAC
Organism: Discoglossus pictus; assembly: GCA_027410445.1. Lineage (NCBI taxonomy): Eukaryota > Metazoa > Chordata > Amphibia > Anura > Alytidae > Discoglossus > Discoglossus pictus. The sequence continues at coordinate 90,378,648 of CM050167.1, forward strand.
ATGAATGGAGAGAAAAAAGTAGGGTAAGGGAGTTGGATAAAGGCAAGAGATAGACAGAATTGTGAGAGGCAAGGATGGAGGAGTGAGAGAAGGAGCGGAGAAATATACAGGGTATGAGAGAGACAGAGGGTAGGAGAGAAAAATACAGGGAATTAAGAGAAAGAGGAGGAGAAATAAGAGTAAGAGGCAAATGGGAAAGATAATAAGACCGAGGATGAGAGATAGATGTGTTAGAGAGAGATGAGGGAAGGAGAGAAAGGATTGAAGACAGGCAGCAGATGGAAGAGAAAGAGACAGTGGGGATTAGAGGAAGATGGAATAGGGTGAATATGAGAAAGATAAAGATCTGAGAGAGGTAAATGTGGGGAGAGGCAGAGGGGGGAGATAAAGGTAGGGGAAATTTGGGATTTGATGGATTAGAGACAGAGAGGGGGTAGAGACAAATTAGGAGGAGGGAGAGAAGAGAGAGAAAAGAATAGGTGATATAGGGGAGAAGAGAGAGATGGGGTCAGACAAGTGGAAAGGGAAGAAGGAAAAAGAGAAACATAGGAAAGGAGCATCAGATAGAGGACAGGAGACTAATGAGAGAGAGAAAAAGATAGGGAGAAAATAACAGAGGGGATAGAGAGTGTGAGAGAGACAAAGAGGGAAAGACTGTTAGAGTGAGAGAAGAGGGGGACAAAGTGAGGCATACAGAAAATAGGAGGGTAGTGAAAGAGACAGATGTGTTAGATACTTATAATGGGGAGAGAGTGACAAGGAGGTGAGACAGATGCATGGAGAGGGACAGGAGTAAGGGGGGACATGGGAGAATGTAGCAACGGGGTTAAGGTCCTAGAGAGAAGAGAGAAACAGATAAGAAGAAATAAAAAGAGATGGGGAGGGGAGAGGGTCAGGAGTGGGACAGGCAGAGAGGGACATAAACACAGCGACCAGAGGCAGATAGAAGAAGGGAGAGAAAGGCAGAGGGAAGGACAGACAAGAGGGGAAGGGTGAGGGAGAAAGAGGGGAAGAGAGAGAGGGCAGAGACAGATATAGGTAAGAGGAAGAGATAAGGGAGGGCACATAGATAAAAGAATGAGAGGGTAGAGACAGACATTGAAAGTGTGAGAGAGACAGTGGGAGGATTTAGACAGAGGGTAAGAGAAATAGATGTTTAGAGAAAGAGGAGAGAGATGGCGTGAGAATTAGACTGTCTTTACAGACTAAATACGGGTGGAGAAATTGACTGAGAAAGCAGAGGAGTGGCAGAGACAGTGGATGAGAGGGACTGACTATGGGGGAGAGAAACAGGAGAAGCGATAGAAGGTTAGAAATAGGCAGAAGATGGGGAGAGGAGTTAAAGAGGCAGCGGAGGACTAGAGACAGAGAAAGGGGAGACGGAGAGGGAGAGACAGAGGGAGCAGAGACAAAGAATAGGGAGAGAGGAACAAAACGGTGAGAAAAAGACAGGAAGGTCATAGGAGGCTGAGGATTAAGAGGTGAAGAACATGTATAGGGGTAAAGAAACATGGCAAGTAAGACAGGGAGATGATGAGAGAGAGTGACAAAGAAGGAACAGATGTGGTGAAAGGAAGAGGGTGGAGAGAGGGAAAGAAATTGGCAGAAGAGGAGTGGGTAAGACATAGGAAAAGAAAAAGACAAGTGGTGGTACTACCACACTTTATTACTCCTTCCTCTAACTTTATTATTATAATTATATAGAGATTTCACTGCACTATACCCACGCATGGTTTACATATAGTACGTTATCTCTGGATATTCTAATACCATAATTCCTAAGTGATATTTGTTGAGAACGTTCCAATAATAACAAGAGTCTACATAGGATGTCAGTATCCGATATTAGGCAGCAGAATTGTTTCTGTATATATACTATTTTAATCGTCGGTTTTTAATTATGATTGGGCAAGAAATGTCTTATTATGTGTAAATAAGAGATACATTTTATTGCTACAGATGTATGCTTGTTTTTCTACATTCAATACTAGTAACATACACATTATAACCCTTAGGAGATATTATCTACTAGTCCAAATAAGAAGATGTTCTTTCTCCTGTTGTTCCTACTGAGTTTACCATCCCCAGTAATTGTGTTATGGATTCTGGTTTGGACCCATAATGACTGTTACTTAGTTCAGATTTCTGCATGTTATTTGTTGGGTATTTAGGGTAATGCCAGTATAAACGAGTGTGATGTTCTTCTTTAGTTTTTATAATGCCATACTATTTAGCAGAATATTCAGTTATTAATTTATAGATATAATGCAAAATCAGAGGTAAAATTAAGAATGTTCTGAGTGACTGATCTTGGAGTAATTGCATTGACTGTGAGGGTCTTTTCAATTGTGGTGATTCTTTTGCTGATTGCCAGGTCTCAAGATTATGTCACATGATCTTGTGAGAGCTGCCGATCAGATCAATCTGGAGCAGGAGGTAAGAGGAGGAAGAGGAACAGATTAAAGCGAGCTAATGCGCGTTGTCATCTCTATCCTCCTGCTGCTAGACACCAGGGATAAGTTACCCACCTCTCTTAAAATATAGAGGAGAAAGGTTTTGTTGTGTATGTATACATATATATTTAAAACAAACCATCTAATCCTATGCCCTTGATGATGCCCCTTACTGTTTTGACCCTTAAAATACAGATAATACAATAAAAACACTAGCGTCTCCAATAATGCACCAAAATTAGTTCAGTCATTTTATCTGTAATCAAATACTTTTATTTTATTTTTATGTTGGTTACCTATAAGTATCAGTTTAAGAAATGTAGCACATTACATAAATATACAAATATAAACAATAGCTGCAAGAAAATTCGTTTAAACAATGTATTTATTATAAAAATATATCCTTAAATATGTGAATAATATAAACATTTTAACATAATATATAAAGAATTGGTACATTAACCATTCTATAATACTGGTGTTGTATTATAAAGTCTACAGCCACTCAGGGTGAATCTTCCTCTTTTTAAAAGGCACCACTGAATATTTTTGTGCGACTGTTAGTGCTTTCTTAGGAGGGTTATTGGGAGACCTCTCAGATTCTTCTTTCGGTCTTCCTGATTCTTCATCTGGAGTGATGCTTATAAGACTTATTTTCCTTTTTTTGGCATTATCATCAATAATCCCATTACTACCTTTCGAATCCTCTTCAAGGTTTGCGCCAGGTCTGTTTCCTGGGTGATGTTTAGGAGTTGACTCTAATGCTAGAGAAGAATTTTCAGCACCATCGCCTTGGTTCTCTAATGCCAATCCTTGGTCTTGAATAGATGGACATGAAGATATTTTATCACCCCAGACTCTGCTGAACAAAGTTTCATCAGTGGGACAGATAACCACAATGTCATCATCTGAAGGTTCTTCATAATCCTCCTCTCCACTGAACATATCTTCATTACTGGGAGGGACAACAACAAGATCATCTGGTGATTCCTTTATAGGAAAAAAAAAACCTTGACCAGAAGCACAGTTCTGGGTCATCATCTTGATTCAGGATTGAATGAAGACACTTATGTGACTGAGAAAAGACCTTTAACTTAGCATTATAGTCATCATGTTCTCCTAATTTTGTCTCTTCTGGTGGAATATTTTTAGACTTTAAAAGCAATTCATTGACCTTTTCAGGTCCCTGAAGATCATCCATGGTGACACTGCAACTTGGGTGAGACGTCTGTGGAGTTAAACCTGACACAATACAGTGTCTTCTAGTGTGACTAGATGTTCTCCAACACTGGTCTTCAACCTAAAGAGAATACGTCACAACTGGAAAGCAACCAGCCACTTACTGTCTTCTGGTAACTGCCGACCCAGGTGAGACAGAGCAGCTGTGTTACTCAGTCTCTGCGACAACCATGGAATTATTTATCTTCAAGCTTCTGTGATGTCAGCTGCAGGTGTAGTGACATCATCAACTGTTGAGTGAGCTATGGCATCTTCAAAATACACCTTAGTCTAAACTCCAATTCAATACACTAAGGGCCTCATTAAATTGTTCTAATTGTAGCCCGTAATAAAGCCTGCAAAAGTTACTGATATTAAATTGGCCACTTTTAGCTACTCACAATCTATTTGCGGGTTACAGGCTGATCTTTCAAGCCCACAAATGTTACAAGTGCTAAAATCACAAATCCATATTAAATTGCTACAAAACCCCAAGCCATCAAATGCTTTAAAACCCGTAAATAGCAAATGTAACAAAAAATATTATGAGTACTAGATAGGACTTGCAAGGGGGTTAAACACCTTAGTAACACTACAGAAGGAAATATAAATACACCACTGTATTTTAAAATACAGGGAAATGGATCTAAGGCATTATAATAAATTGCAAAAAAATCTCAAGATCGCAATTTTTAAAAAAAAGTTTTATTTATGTGTTATATTGATCTAGCAATCAATAGATTAATACATATCAAGGAACCCACATGCACTAGACCAGTAGATTTATAGATTTTTATACATTTCAACATTTCTGTAGAGTCAGATCGCAAATTGTACTTCTATACACCAATGATTTGTAGATTAAACTCCATGTTTTATTGACATCATGATGACGGTCTCATTTACTATTGGCTCTGTCTAAGCTGCCACTTAAGGGTTTGGCTCTGTCTAAGCAGTAAGTTACAGGTCTTGCTTAATTGACCAAGATCAGGCCCATAAGTGCTACATATAGGGCCTTATTAAATTCCAATTCCAATTATTGAAATTTGCAGGAGTTACAGAGCGAATAAATTAGAAAAGGCTGAAACGACATGGCCGAAATCCAGATCCGTAAACATGCTTCGGCACGTAGCATTTCTGTATGTGAACATGATAAATTATTCAAACCCGTAGTTATGGGTTTAGATGGAGCCAATAGTAAAAGAGACCATCATCATTACGTCACTAAAACATGGAGGTTACATTTCAATCACTTACGGTTTTGAAGTCCAAGTTGTGATCGGGCCCACATTCCAGAAATAATGCAATATGAAAAAATTAAAAAACAAAAAATTCTAGTCTAATATATGTATGAAGAAAATGATTCCCGGGATTGATAAAACACAGAAATTAAACGTAAAAAATGTTTTTATTGCAGATTTGTGCGCTTGAGAATAATGTGCTATTAATTTAAATACTTTTCAGCTATTTCCCTGTAATTTAAAAAACAGTAGTGTGTATATATTTGCTTTTGCAGTGCCACGTACAGGAGTTTAACCCCTTTGCGAGTTCTCTCTAATATCCGTAGGATTTTTGGCTACATTTGCCATTAACGGGTGTGACAACAATTGCGGGCTTAAGGAATTGTAGCAATTTAATAGCGATTTGCGATTGTAACATTTACCGGCTTGAAAGACCAAAGGCTTAGCTGGGTTGGAGTTACCACAGTTGTTTTACAGCCGATAACCTGTAGATTGTTTGCAGGTAGCTAAAAGAGGCCAATTTAACAGCCGTAACTTTTGCAGGCTCCTTTATGAGCCTCAGTTACTACCAATTTGGCAAATATAATAGGGCCCTATGTTTCACAGATTTACTTATATGCCAAGCAGGCAGTTCTGCTGCTACTGATGATACATATATATTATTTATAATTAAATGTTATTTTGTCCTTATACATCCATAGGGATTCTGTCCAGAGATCATTCTCAATAAAGTGACAGAATATGAAATTGGCAAATACAACTTCTGTGATGTAGAGTTTTTATGACTGTTCCACAAAATCTTACAGATGTGATGCATTTAAAGGAACATTGTGGGAAGATTTTTTAGATGATTTGCAGAATTACACATAAAAATATGCAACACAAAAGTAGGGAAAATATTGGAAAGTACAGATCTACAAACTAGTCACAATATGTAAAAAATTGAAATTGTTTGGTATTTATAACTAAACATTTTTGGAGTTCTACACAACATCCAGAACTATAATTGCCATTAACGCATTATAAAAGACCATGCCTTAGGTGTCTAAGTACTAAAGCAATCATTTCATCTATTAATTTAATTAGCATACAAATACACTGATATATCAAGATTACATTTATAAAATCTTGGAAAAGGGACCTAGAAGTTGGGCTGGATGCTGATAAGTGGTCAGATATTTTTGAGGTAACATATAAGGACATAGAAATACATCTCTGACAGAGACATCATTAAAACATCTTCATAGAACATATTAAACACTTTCTAGACTTAATAAAAAGAGTTTCATTATTTCTTCCAATTGTTTTAGGAGGTATAATCAAAATGGTACGTTGATGTATGGGAATGCCCAGTATGGGATTAAATCAATTAAATTCTAAATCATGCTCTTAAAATGAACATTTATTCTACCCTGGGTTTGCCACTTCCGCTAAATTAGATGGATACAAAAAGATTTACATATTGGTCATCTTATACATCGAATAAATCATACTTTAACAATGGAAACCTGTCATTTAATATGATTTAAACACAATGGCTTTGTTCAAAATAAGTTAATCATCAGATTCCTTATCTAAATTAGGATGGGGAGATGATGGAAATGTTACTCTATTGAATTAAAACAGTATCAATATGTACTACAAATACAGTTCCTTGCTAAATTATTCAACCCCTTGACTTTTTATCTTGTTACATTACAGCCTCAAGTTCAATGTTTTGTTAATCTGAATTGTATGTGATGGATCAGAACACAATAGTCTAAGTTGGTGAAGTGAAATGAGAAAAATATGTACATAAAACAGTTTTTTAGAAATAGAAAACAGAAAATTGGCATGTGCGTATGTATTCAACCCCTTTGTTATGAAGCACATAAAAAGCTCTGGTGCAACCAATTACCTTCAAAAGTCAAATAATTAGTGAAATGATGTCCACCTGTGTGCAATATAAGTGTCACATGATCTGTCATTACATATACACACCTTTTTTGAAAGACCCCAGTGGCTGGAATACCTAAGCAAGAGGCACCACTAACCAAACACCCCAGGAGCACCATCAAATCTATCATAATCAAATGGAAAGAACAATGCACAAAAGCAAACCTGCCAAGAGACGGCCGCCCACCAAAACTCATGGACCTGGCAAGGAGGGCATTATTCAGAGAGGCAGCACAGAGACCTAAGGTAACCCTGGAGGAGCTGCAGAGTTCCACAGCAGAGACTGTAGTATCTGTACATAGGACGACAATAGTTGGGCTTTATGGCAGAGTGGCCAGAAGAAAGCCATTATAGAAGAAAGCTAAAATGGCATGTTTTAAGTTTGCATAAAGGTATGTGGGAGACTCCCAAAATGTATGGAGGAAGGTGCTCTGGTCTGATGAGACTAAAATGTAACTTTTCGGCCATCAAAGAAAACGCTACGTCTGGTCAAACCCAAGCCATCACATTACCCAAAGAACACCATACATGTTTTTCATTAGCCAGGACTAGGAAACTGGTCAGAGTTGAGCAAAACCTGTACCACTCTGTGCGTAATTTGAGGCGAGGACGGAGGTTCACCTTCCAGCAGGACAATGACCCCAAACACACTGCTAAAGCAACACTTGAGTGGTTTAAGGGTAAACATGTAAGTGTGTTGGAATGACCTAGTCAAAGCCCGGACCTCAATCCATTAGAAAATCTGTGGTCAGACTTAAAGATTGCTGTTCACAAGCGCAAACCATCCAACTTGAAGGAGCTGGAGCAGTTTTGCAAGGATGAATGGGCAAAAATCCCAGTGTAAGATGTGGCAAGCTCATAGAGACTTATCCAAAGCAACTTGGAGCTGTGATTGCGTCAAAAGGTGGCTCTAAAAAGTTTTGACTAGTTATGCACATTGACTTTTTCTGTTATTTTGTCCTTTTTGTTGTTTGCTTCACAATATAAAAAAAATCTTCAACGTTGTGGGCATGTTCTGTAAATTAAATGATGCAAATTCTCAAATAATTTGTGTTAATTCCAGGTTGTGAGGCAATAAAACACAAAAACTGCCAAGGGGGCTGAATACTTTTGCCACTTCCATTACAATGATTTTTTTAAATATGTTACTACACATACATACATAACTATTAGATGATTACAAAAAGATTACATATTGGTCATCATACATTGAATAAATCATAATGTAACAATGGAAACCTGACTAGTAGATACATTTAATATGATTTAAACACAATGGCTTTGTTCAGAATAAGTTAATTATCAGATTCCTTATCTAAATTAGGATGGGGTCATGATGGAAATTTTACTCTATTAGCCTTATTACTCTATACATTAGGCTAAAGGTTGTATTATGATTGAAAAGTGTTGGACAAAAGAGAACATGGAGAAAAATCAACATCTGATTGTAAAATGTTGGGTTAGGTTGAGATAATTAATGTGGCAAAGTATTATCTTACAATGGGGTGTTCGGGTGATAGGGTTAACTAAAAACAGTTTACCAAAACTATCAATCACTTACAAGCTGTAAAAAAACGTTAACATTCACCTACACTCCAAATCAGTACTATAAAGCTGCCATCACCTAAGGGCATCTTTGATTATAAAGATTTATAAAATATTTCATAAGAAGGACATTTTAGATCTGGAAATGGTACAGAGGAGGGCCACACAACTAATAAGGGAAATGGAGGGCCTAAGTTATGAAGAAAGACTAACCAAATTAAACTAATTTTCTCTAGAGAAAAGGCGTCTAAGAAGAGATATGATTACCTTATATAAATAAATCCAGGGTTAGTATAAAGATTTATCAAGGAATTTTTCAACTGACAAGAGGACATCCCTTGAGGTTAGAAGTAAAAAGATTCCAGCCTAAAGAAAGAAAAGGGTTCTTCACAGTTTGGGTGGTTAATTTGTGGAATTCACTACCAGAGGAGGTGATGACAGCGGATTCGATAGATAACTTTAAAAGGGGACTGAATTTATTTCTAATTAAAAAGGGAATTCAGGGTTATCATGGATAACTAGAGAGGCAGTATTGATCCAGGGAGAAGTCCGGTCACCAGTGTCTGGAATCAGGAGGGAATTGATTTTTTTTTTTTTGACAATTAATTAATTAATAGTTATTTGCATATTGCAGATCAGAGGAGACCATCAAAGGTTGAACTTGATGGACTGAAGGTCTTTTTTCAACCTTAAATACTATGGGACTATGTGACTATGGGATTTATATAAATTATAAAACAAGGGTAACAATGGAAATCTTAACCTCTTATACACCATAAAACATCTCTACTGTAACATGTCGTTCTTCATGTTAAATTAGTATATATTTTTAATCGATAAGTACACAGTATATATATACAAAATGTGCCTTTGTGGGCACATTTGCATGTCCCTGCCAAGGTTCCCAGAATGCAGTATAATAACTGTATTTTTCAGAATTCTGGGAATGAAACAAGTTTTTTCTTTTAGACATTCAAATGTGAACAGAAATGTACTATTCATTTACTATACAATTATATAAATTATTAATGGATGCACAATGATAGTAAGAAATTATTATTAAAAAATCAAGAGTAACAAATAGAAAATACTTTAGTCATAAATTAACAACAGGCTGAGTATTAGATGAACCCACCAGCACACTACACTTATATAAAAATATAGGCAGTATAAAGGAAAGTATCCAACAATATATTTGTACAAAAAGCACACATGAGATAATACACAAATTAATAGAAGGTATACAAGGAAACAATGGGTGAACAGCATAAAATTAAATATAAATGATAAATTAATAATATTAGGAAATATAACTATAATAAAATATACATCCCCATGCCTTACACCTGATTAATGATGGAAACTGTTACGCCCGGTAAGTTTCGGGGACTACGCTCACACCAAATCTCTCTCTCTATGAGTCGCAACAGTTTTTTCAGATCTCAACACCAGCAAGACACTTCAGATGACAGCATCATTCCTGATGAGTCAGGCACCATCAGTCCTTTTCTTAGGATCTAAGAATTACACACCATGTACCTTTGATTAGTACAATTAGACTCCGACACCACCTTTGTTTAGTGTGTCCAAAATTAGTCTGGCACTTCTTTATTTTTCAAAACACATTTTCAGATGATACAAAACACCAAAGAATTCCCCCCTGTTCTAGCCCAACCTCCTAGGCAAATAGATTGCTACCCCCCATCACCCACATGATTTCCAGATGTTTAGAGGGGTCTGGCTTTCTTGTTCTCATTACACATTTTATCTCTCATAAAACTAGCTCCCACCTTCATAACTAAAGCCAGAGCCTTCACATGTGGCCGACCGCAGGGCCATATAATTCTTTAAATTTTGTAACCCTTTGTCACATACTGTAAGTGACTGCATTAATTTTATTATTTAAGCATAGCCCACTATCCTATTTCTAACACAGATACAGTATTCCAATGTTAATCAATGACAGCACCACATGCACTTATTACATCCATAATATAACTACATGTATGCACTACACCCAGGATATAACTGTTAATTAAGTTGTTAGTACCTTTTAACCAAACACTGATTAACCCCAAACAGTCCAGTGGGCCCTTCTGTTCATAACAGATACATAATAAATAAATCATTTGATGAAATATAATTCATATTAAAGGATGAACATTTTAAAATAGAGTGAAAAATGAAGTAAACATTTACTCCAGTTATACCTATGAGAATAAATGTCCGGATGAATATAAATACAAATGTAAACATAAATATACATATATGCATGTACAGATAGATATAGGTAATATAATATAATTTTACATTAAAAAAATGATGTTACCTAAAATAAAATAAATGTACTCCCATTTCTCCCAAAATAGAGGAAAACGTTAAATTGATTTGTCAATCAACAAACAAATAGGGACGCGATAGGAATATCCCTATATCTATATTTGTATATACACTCATTTGCCCTGAGTAATACAATCATGGTTATACATATAAAAGATGGTACATGAACACTTCTATATCTATAACTACAAGTATTGGTATATAAAAACACCCCTTTATAAGTAGAGTGCACAGATTTGAATATATACAGTACTTAGCAGCATGTTATCACTTACACAATGTATTCTGATTTGCAGTTAGTAAAATGTTAGATTTATACTTTTTATATTTACTAGTATATACAGTGCCTTGCTAAAGTATTCACCCCCCTTGGCCTTTTTCGTGTTTAGTTGCCTCACAACCTGGAAATTAACATGGATTGTTTGAGGATTTGCATCATTTAATTTGCAGAACATACCCACAACTTTGAAAATAACAGAAACAGTAAATGTGCATAACTATTCACCCCCCTATAATTGTAGAACCACCTTTTGCAGCAATCACAGCTCCAAGTCGCTTTGGATAAGTCTTTATGAGCTTGCCACATCTATGTACAGATACTCCAGTCAATGCGTTTTAACTCTGCAGCTCCTCCAGAGTAACCTTAGGACTCTGTGCTGCCTCTCTGATTAATTACCTCCTTGTCTGGTCCGTGAGTTTTTTGTTGGGCAGCCGTCTCTTGGCAGGTTTGCTGTTGTGCCATGTTCTTTTCATTTGGTTATGATAGAATTGATTGTGCTCCTGGGGATCATTAAAAATGAATATTTTTTTATAACCTAACCCTGACTTTTATTTCTCAACAACATTGTCCCTTACCTTTTTGGAGAGTTCCTTGGTCTTCATGGCAGTGTTTGGTTAGTGGTGCCTCTTGCTTAGGTGTTGCATTCTCTTCAGCCTTTCAAAAAAGGTACAGTATGTATATGTAATGACAGATCATGTGACACTTAGATTGCACACAGGTGGACATCATTTCACTAATTGTGTGACTTCTGAAGGTAATTGGTTGCACCAGAGGTGTTTATGGGCTTCATAACAAAGGGGGTGAATACATACAATTTTCTATTTTCTATTTCTAAAAAATAGTTTAATGTATATATTTTTCTCATTTCACTTCACCAACTTAGACTATTGTGTTCTGATCCATCACATACAATTTAGATTTACAAAACATTAAACTTAAGTCTGTAATATAACAAAATAGGGGGGGTAATACTTTTGCAAGGCACTTTATAAATATATATATATATATATATATATATATATATTGTTTGTTGACTTGATAAAGAGAAGCATTATCTCTCGCAAGCTCGTTGCTTTATTATGAATATGTTTTTCCAATAAAAAAAGGTATCACTATTCACTGCAATACTCTGATTATTCAACTGGATTACTGGACATTCACGGCTACCTCACTCTTTATATATATATATATATATATATATATATATATATATATATATATGTACTGGAAGGGGCTTGGGAAATGCAAAAAAAATAATTGTGTCTCTCACTGTTAACCTACCATTAAAATTATATACTGATCATTTCTTTGACAGTGAACAATGTTCAAAATCAGCAGGGGATCAAATATTCCCCGCCCCACACTGTAGATCCACTATATATATATATGTTGAAGGGTGTACGGAAAGTCCAAAATAAAATTGTGCCACTGATAATATAATTACAATATCATCTACATACATTGGCCATAGAATGATATCACTTGAAAAAGGATTATGTTCCCAAATATACCTATCCTCCCATAGTCCGATATACAAGTTGGCAAAGCTGGGAGCAAACTTAGTACCCATAGCTGTCCGGGTTTTCTGTAAGTGAAAGTAATTTTTAAACATGAAATAGTTATGGTATAAGATAAACCGAATGGAGTCCAGGATGAAATCTGCTTGTGATGGCTCTACATTTTGTATTTATCCAAATCATATTTAATGGCCGCAATCCCCAAATCGTGGGGGAAAGAGGAGTACAAGGTGGATACATCCAATGAGATCCAGCAAACAACTGTCCTTCCATTCCTGGTTTGCTAGTACTTCCAGGAGATGGGTAGTTATTGTTGAATTACACCTATTTTGAATAAATAAATGTACCTGATCCTCATCTACAAACAGTGCTAACCAAAGTGAATCATGGACAATCATCTGCCATGACCATTAGTAAAGTTGTGTAATTTCAGAAGGAATGCTTCACTGTGACCACAATTAGTTAGCCAGGAGTGCTATTACTATCTCAAAATGAAACAGTTGAGCCACACTGATATCACATTTCATTGGTATGTAGGTGTTATCTAAACAAAACTGATTACAATGATCACATGACTTGTAAACATGTACCCATTTGTATTGATGTGAGATAAAGACCATTAGCCATAATGTCAGACAATGATCAGACAAATGATTCTGCTATCATCATGTTAAGAAGATGACATGCAACTGTAACACATGTATAACTACTGGGTGTGATTAGCAGATGCTAATAGGACTAAGCAAGTCAACAGACATGCCATTATTGATAATACAGTCATGTTCTTTAGAGATGATATGCATAGTCATATATGGCATTTAAGATCATTCTGCTGGAGGGAATGTCAGTGATCAAATGCATGATAGGCACTGGGTTTATAGTTTACTTACATTATATGATAGCACTGCTTGAAAATAACGAACAGAACTTAATGGATGTGAGATTTGCCTAATATGAAATAAAACCCCAAAATTAAATCAGTAAAGGCGATAATAACAGAAATAATAAACAAATAGTGTGTGAGTTACTTTTATTATATGAACAACTAGCGACTTGCCCGTAAAAATTTACAGCAATAAAATTTGAAGCCTGGCAATGCTGTTTGCCACACATTGGGAGGCTCTCACTCCCTCTCACTTGCTGGGCTCCCAATGAGCTCATACAGTGCCTCTCCCCTCTCTTCTCTGCGGTCCTCTAACTCTCATTCCAGGTTGCGGAATACAAGTCCATCACTCATGGCGGTCCTCGCGATGAGCATCTTTGTGGGTTAATGGTGAGTCTATACCCACCCCTGTATGTATCCCCCCTCTCCCTTCCACACCTCCACTTCTACTGTGTCTCTTCCATTCCCCTCTTTCTCCCCTGTGTCTCTTCCCCCCTCTTCCTCCCCCTGTCTTTTCCCACTCTCCCTACCCTGTGTCTCCTTCCCCCATCTCCCTCCCCTGAGTCTCATTCCCTCCAATCTTCCTCCCCTGTGTCTCCTTTCCCCCTCTCCTATGTCTTTTCCCCCCTCCATCCCCTTGGTACCTGCCCCCTCTCACTCCCCTGTGTTTCTCCCCTCACTCTTTCCCCCCTCTCCCTTGTGTCTCTTCCCCCTCTCCTTCCCGTGTCTCTTCCCCCTGCATGTTTCTCCCCCTCTCCGTGTCGCCTTTGTGCCTCTCTCTTCCTCCATCCTGTGGCTGCCCCAGGTACGCATGGCTTGCATCTTCATCCCCGGTGCAACACCCGCCCCCCTGGCATAACGCGCGCCCGCCCCCGGCACACTATGCATTGTAACGTGGAAATAAAGCATGGCTCTCCGTGGGGCTCGCAATAAGCACCTTCGGCACCTCTTCCCCTTCTACATTATGGGCCTAGCGAGGAGCGCCTTTGGCGCTCCTTGCGGGCCCCTCAATGAGCAGCTTTGCTGCTCATTGCAAGCCCCTCTACATTGTGGGCCTCGTATGCGGATAGTTGTTCGTAATTGTGAGTTTGGCTATTACGCATGTGCATGCCCGTAACTTTTAACATATCGTGACCAACAAACTTGCAATTACGACAACTATATATATGACTAGCGACTTGCCCGTCAAAAATTACGGGGCAATACATTTTAAAGCCACGGGAATGCTGTATGACACACAATGTAAACCGTTTTGTACCGTGAGGACCTTCAGTGCTCATTGCGAGGCTTGCGCTGAGCTCCTTTGGCGCTCATTGCGAGCCTTTCCTATCGTGTACTTTTGGTCCTCTGAGCACCTTCATGAATCATGATAAAGAAAGATATATATTTGTATGTATATGTAGTTAAGTAATAATGAATGATTTATTCAATAAATGAATATACTTTACTAATTTCAAATTAATATATGCAGCGAGCAATAGGCTGAAGAGCTAACAATCTGTTTGTATTTTCCACCAGATAGAATATACATTTTAAGTTGTTAAATTGGCATTCCACCTCACTCAAAGACGTCGTGGCTGTTGCCCCATGCTGTCTGTGATGTTTGTGTAATTTTTTGGAATGTATTTAGTGTATTTTTATTGTTTATTCGTTTTCGATGTTCGTCCATTAATCTCGTATTTTTTTGCGTCTCTTATCTTTTTTTTTCTAAGTCCCGCATTTGTCAACCGCTTGCACGCCAAGGTTATCCCGCTTTTAGGAAGTGTTTTGCAGCTAACTCCCGCGTGTTTCATTGTCTTTGCCCTGAATGCAATTATGTATTTTAATTTGTAAAGTATACAAAAAACTGACAACAATAGCACCCAGGGGCGTAGGAGCCAAAAATAATTCTGGTGGTTAAAGTTTAAAGAAATGTAGATCTGAGTGGCTTGCCACAAAAAATGACACAGTGCCTCTGTATATCATCTAGGAGCTGAAACCCTACTATAAAGAACTATGCTATCATATAATATAATATAATAATAATATATTTAATTTACACACATTCTAAGGTACATAAAATGTAATCCCTTGCACCCATGTTTGATCTCACCTTATATGACATATAGCCGCAGTAAATTCCCCTAATGTGTAAAACCACAGTAGGCCACAAGCCCGTATAGCAAACCACTGCCGATCTGGAGGTTTGGAGCGAGAAAAGCCTACGAGTTGAGAAAAAGTTGATCAGGAAAAAAACCATACTCACATACTCCTTTGTACTTCAAAACCAGTTGTAATACCAACACAGTCCTCTGGTTATTTTCTCATTATTAGAGTTTATTTAGAAAAAATGTGTGTCAGTAGCAAGAACACCCAAAATGGCTGCCACCGACTCACTCACTGAATTGAACTGAACAGAAAATGTAAACAACACAGCTTTTATACTCGTTTACATAAGACAATGAGATAATCCATCTTCCCCCATCTAGCAACATGGTACTGCCCACTAACAGCCAATGACAGTTTATTTACATATGGTATCCAATAAAAATATAATACATACTTTGGTAAAATCTGTGCATATATCTATACACATATAATACACTTGTGCGCAGTAAATAATGCTTATTAGACCATGGGGATGACTGAAAATACATATTTGCTATGACTAAGAGCTTGTGCACTGTCTCTAACTGAAAGTGCTAAGTCATGGGTCATGTAGACTTAACCATTTCATAACTTATGTCTTACAAAAATGAAAAATAATGGTTCACAGACCACATCCCAGCCAAATATGCCACTAACTGGAAAGAGTGATATTTTTATATAAATATATATATATATATATATATATACGCTAAAAATGTAAGGATATGTGTATTTTTTTCCTCAACAAAGTCAACTGCGGGCCCCCTTTGTTCTGTCAAGCCTGTAACCGCTATATACCAATTAAGATATTAAATTGCAATAAATTCACTGGCATTCAACCCTGAATCATGCAAATGGAGCCAAGAAGCCAACAGGTACTAGAGAGGACCTGCAAAGGGCTAAAAGTCCAATCCATAGCACTACTTTACATATAATAACAGGGAAAGTGATGTTAGGTATTAGAAGTATTAGCACGACATTCTCAAGCTCACAATTTGGCAATATTAAATATTTATTTAATTTTTAATTTCTGTGTTATATCGATTCCGGTAATCAATGTGTTAATACATATAATGGAACTCGCATGTAATAGGATATCATATTTATATCTTTATCAGCATTGCATTATTTCTGGAATGTGGGTCAGATCGTAATTCGTAATTGAAACCCCTAGGACTTTGTAATCCCACCTCCATTTTTTTGTGACGTAATTATGATCTCTGTTGTCATTGGCTCCATCTAAACCCGTAACTATGGGTTTCACAGCCGCGCATCCAACGTTCTGCAAATGGTTTAAGGGTTTGTGTCGCAAGCCCGTAGCTCACGCCCTGCTCAAATTTAATAGCTCCGTTACTCTGCCCGCAGCTGTCGCAGGTCTCAAGTTGCTGATACAGGCTTAGAATTTAATGTGGATAATAAAGCCCTATTCTATTAGTAGCTCACAAATGTCTCTAACCTGTAATTTTGGCTGTACATTTGTTTTTCTCTAAATGTTTAGACGTATTCTATTTACTTAAGCTTGCAATTTATGTCTCACCTTCTCTACATGTAAACCCTGCCTTTTTAAGTAGGATTTTAGGGGGCGTGATCATATAACCTGTCAATATTTAAGCAAGTCTGTAATTCACTTCTTAGACAGCCAATATTAAATGTGTAAGTCATCATGACATCAGTAAATCCTAGAAAAGTTACACATAATCTGCAGTCGGAGGCTAGGAATAAATTAGTGTCAATAAGTAATAATTGCCTATAAGGCTCATTATCAAGCAATCTAGAACTCTATAAAATGCAGTTTTAGTCCATGTTGGTTTCATGATATGTATTAACCCCTTAACGTTAGGTCTTAGAATTAATAGCACACCATTCTCAAGCTTGTAAAACGGCCCCAAAAATATTTTATTCTAAGTTTAATCTCTAATATACTATAATGAAACTCCCATGTAATAGAATATCATATTTATGGCTCTATCAATATTGCATTATATCTGGAATGTGGGTCCAATCGTAACTCATAATTCAAGCCCATAGGACATCCATGAAAAATGGAGGTTGGATTTCAAAGTCCTAAGGGCTTGAACCACGAGTCACGATGGGACCCAGATTCCATTGGCTGTTTCTAACCAAGAGTTACGGCCTTGCGTCTGCGATCATGTTCAAACTGGCAAATGCTACTTTCGATAGCATGGTTTGTGATGTTCACAATCGGGCCGAGACTTTCGGCCCCGGCCAATTGAATAGCACCATAAGTTGCACCTGTTGCTGTCTTGCAGCAGGCCCGCAGACATACAGCCTACTCTGATTGAGCTATTGACTCCAAAATGATTGAGGCTCAATGTCTTTCCATACCTTCCCATGCATTTAAAGTATAATATTATGTGTTTCATTGCTGTTAGAGCTCTAATAAGTGCTAGAAAAAGCCCTTGTGAGTTCTGTTTAGTATTTGTAATATTTTAAACAGAAACGTGATACTTTTTTCAATTGCGAGTTAGACTTATTTGCAAACTAGAACTACGGGTCTAATAGAATATCGATTTCTTTTTTTTTGTAACTTGAATTATTTAGAGCTCGTAATATTCGAGTTCTGCTAAAACCAATGGAGTTCTAAGGCCGGTTTTGCATCTTTTGCTGGCCAATAGTGATTATGGACGGGGAACTTGTAATCTCATTGCAAGTAGCTAATAGAATATGTGTCAATATTAAAAGTTAATGTAAGTGTGTAAACATTTACAAATTGGGCAATAGAATAGGGTCCATAGTCTCTATCATTACTACACTGGTTCACCGGTCTAAAATCTGTGGTTTGCAAGCTCTGTGAGTCTTCTGATACTGCTAACAGCAACTTATCCAGACCGGACACCATGTCCCTCTGTATTAGAAAGAGGAGGAACTAAGTAACCAGAAGTGTCTTAAGATACTGAGAGGTAAATCTTAGGTTTTCTGTGCATTAATAGGGGTAGATGACAGTGAAGAGAAAAGGATAGTACAGACAGAGAAAACAACATTGAGAGCAAACAGAAGAGAGATGAGTACAGAGTATAGATGAGAGAGAAGAGATAAAGGAGAAAAAGAGTGAAAGAATTTAAGGTTTGAGAGAATAGCACAAAGAAGAAAAAACAAGAGGCAAAAACAAGTAAAGAAGTTAAGAGACAGAGAGAAGACAGAAGAAAAGAAAGGAAGAGAGAGAGAAAAACAGAGAGGCAAAAAAGAGCAAGAAGGGAAGGAAGAGCAGAAAAGATCATGAGGAATAGGCAGGGAAAAAAAGGGAGAAGAGAGACTTGGAGAACAGAAGATTGGAAGAGAATATTTTGAGACAACATAACACAATAACAGGAGAAGAAAAAGAGCAGAGAGGTAGAAGAACATGAATGGAGAGAAAAAAGTAGGGTAAGGGAGTTGGATAAAGGCAAAAGACAGACAGAAGTTTTAGATAGATGAGGATGGAGGAGTGAGATAAGGAGCTGAGAAATATACAGGGTATAAGAGAGACAGAGGGTAGGAGAGAAAAATACAGGGAATTAAGAGAAAGAGGAGGAGAAATAAGAGTAAGAGGCAAATGGGAAAGATTTTTAGACCGAGGATGAGAGATAGATGTGTTAGAGAGAGATAAGGGAAGGAGAGAAAGGGGTGAAGACAGGCAGCGGATGGAAGAGAAAGAGACAGTGGGGATTAGAGGAAGAGGGAATAGGGTGAATATAAGAAAGATAAAGATCTGAGAGAGGTAAATTTGGGGAGAGGCAGAGGGGGAGAGATAAAGGTAGGGGATAACTTGGGATTTGATGGATTAGAGGAGCGTCAGACAGAGGACAGGAAACTAATGAGAGAGAAAAAAAGATAGGGAGATAAAAACAGAGGCGACAGAGAGTGTGGAGAGAGACAGAGGGAAAGACTGTTAGAGTGAGAGAAGAGGGAGACAAAGTAAGGCATACAGAAAATGGGAGGGTAGTGAAAGAGACAGATGTGTTAGATACTTATAATGGGAAGAGAGTAACAAGGAGGTGAGACAGATGCATGGAGAGGGACAGGAGTAATGGGGGGAGGCATGGGAGAATGCAGCAAAGGGGTTAAGGTCATAGAGAGAGGAAAAAGACAGATAAGGAGAAATAAAAAAGAGATGGGGAGGGGAGAGGGTCAGGAGTGGGACAGGCAGAGAGGGAAAGAAACACAGCGGCCAGAGGCAGACAGAAGAGTAGAGAGAAAGGCAGAGGGAAGAACAGACAAGAGGGGAAGGGTGAGGGAGAAAGAGGGGAAGAGAGACAGGGGCGAGACAGATATAGGTAAGAGGAAGAGATAAGGGAGGGGACATAGATGAAAGAATGAGGGGGTAGAGATAGGCAGTGAAAGTGAGAGAGAGAGAGAGTGGGAGGATATAGACAGAGGGTAAGAGAAATAGATGTTTAGAGAAAGAGGAGAGAGATGGCGTGACAAATAGACTGTCTTTACAGACTGTATGGGCGGGGAGAGACTGACTGAGAAAGCAGAGCAGAGGTAGAGACAGAGGGGGAGAGAGACTGACTAAGGGGGAGAGAGACTCACTAAAGGGGAGAGAGACTGACTAAGAACGAGCGATAGAGACAGAGGATGAGAGGGTTTTACTATGGGGGAGAGAAACAGGAGAAGGTATGAAGGTTAGAAATAGGCAGAAGATGGGGAGAGGAGTGAAAGAGACAGTGGGGGACTAGAGACAGAGAAAGGGGAGACAGAGGGAGCAGAGACAAAGAATAGGGAGAGAGAAACAAAATGGTGAGAAAAAGCCAGGAAGGTCATAGGGCTGAGGTTAGAGAAATGAAGAACATATATAAGGGTGAAGGAACAGGGCAAGATAGACAGGGAGATAAAGAGAGAGAGAGAGAGTGACAAATTAGAGACAGATGTGGTGACAGGAACAGGGTGGAGAGAGGGAAAGAGCTAGGCAGAAGAGGAGTGGGAAAGACATAGGAGAAGAAAAGGACAACTGGTGGTACTACCACACTTTATTACTCCTTACTCTAAGTTCATTATTATGAAAATATACTGATATCACTGCACTATACCCATGCATGATTTACATATAGTACGTTCTCTTTGGATATTCTAAGAGGTACCATATTTCCAAAGTGATGTTTGTTGGGAACATTCCCATAATAACAAGCGTCTTCATGTGATGTCAGTAACCGATATTAGGCAGCAGATTTGTTTGTGTGTATATACTATTTTAATCGTCATTTTTTAATTATTATTGGGCAAGAAATTTCTTATTATGTCGAAATAAGAGATAAGATTTATTGCTACAGATGTATGCTTGTTTATCTCCATTCAATACAAGTGATGTACACATGATAACCCTTGGGAGATATTATCTACTAGTACAAATAAGAAGGTGTTCATTCTTCTTTTGTTCCTACTGAGTTTACTATCTCCAGAGATTGTGTTATGGTTTCTGGTTTGGACCTATAATGACTGTTACTTAGTTCAGATTTCTGCATGTTATTTGCTGGGTATTTAGGGTAATACCAGTATAAAGCGCCATATTATTTAGCAGAATATTTAGTTATTTATTTATAGATATGATGCTAAATAAGAGGTAGTTCCTGCATAGTTTTTATTGTAACAATAATTAGCAAAAAGTACATCTAAAGTAAATGGGCATAAGGCACTACAAATATATATTAGTTGAAGAAGAGTGTTTCATAATTCCATATATTAACCCTTTAGTTACCAGAAATGTCTGCATTTTAGCTCTTCTTGACAGCTATGTTGTTTGCACCGGAAGAGATGAGTTTAAAGGACAATCCATTTATGTGAATAACTTATTATGGGAGATCCAAGGAGTATCCAATGGCACATGTGACAAGCAGCTCAGAGCATCAATTACACTGATATTTTCAGCTACTTGTCACATGTGATTAAGAATGTTCTGAGTGACTGATCTTAGAGTAATGGCATCCACTGTGAGGGTCTTTTCAGTTCTGGTTATTCTTTTGCTGATAGCCAGGTCTCAAGATTATGTCACACGATCTTGTGAGAGCTGCCAGAGCAATCTGGGGCAGGAGGTAAGAGGAGGAAGATGAACAGATTTTAGCGAGCTAATGCGCGTTGTGATCTCTCTCCTCCTGCTGCTAGACACCAGGGATAAGTTACCCACCTCTCTTACAATATAGAGGAGGAAGGTTTTATTGTGTATATATATATATATATATATATATATATATATATATATATATATATATTTATTTAAAACAAGCCATCTAATCCTAGGCCCTTGATGGTGCCCCCTAAAGTTTTGACCCCTAAAACACAGGTCATTTCATCTGTAATCAAATACCTTAATTTAATTTTTATGTTGGTTCCCTATAAGGATCTATTTAAGAAATGTAGCACATTAAATAATTAAATAAATATACAAATATAAACAATAGCTGCAAGACAATTAACTTAAACAACTTATTTATTATAAAAACAAATCCTTAAATATGTGAATAATATAAACAATTTAACATAATATATAAAGAATTGGTACATTGACCATTCTATAATACTGGTGTTGTATTATAAAGTCTACAGCCACTCAGGGTGAATCTTCCTCTTTTTAAAAGGCACCACTGAATATTTTTGTGCGACTGTCAATGCTTTCTTAGGAGGGGTATTGGGAGACCTCTCAGATTCTTCTGTCAGTCTTGCTGATTCTTCCTTTGGAGTGATGTTAATAAGACTTATTTTCCTTTTTCTGGCATTATCATCAAGTATCCCATTACTAACTTTAGAGTCTTCTTCAAGGTTTGTGGCAGGTCTCTTTCCTGAGTGATGTTTGGGAGTTGACTCTAAGGTTAGGGAAGAATTCTCAGCACCATCGCCTTGGTTCTCTAATGCCAATCCTTGGTCTTGAATAGATGGATGTGAAGATATTTTATCACCCCAGACTCTGCTAAACAAGGCCTCATCAGTGGGACAGATAACCACAATGTCATCATCTGAAGATTCTTCATAATCCTCCTCTTCACTGAACATATCTTCATTACTGGGAGAGATAACAAGAAGATCATCTGCTGATTCCTTTATAGGAAAAAACACTCTTGACCAAAAGCACAGTTCTGGGTCATCTTCTTGATTCAGGATTGAATGAAGACACTTATGTGACTGAGAAAAGGCTTTTAACTTAGCGTTAAAGTCATCATGTTCTCCCAATGTTGTCTCTTCTGGTGTAATATTTTCAGACTTTAAAAGCAATTCATTGACCGTTTCAGGTCCTGGCAGATCAGCCATGGTGACACTGCACTTTGGGTGAGACGTCTGTAAATCTTACAGAATACAGTGTCTTCTAGTGTGACTAGATGTTCTCCAACACTGGTCTTCAACCTAAAGAGAATACGTCACAACTGGAAAGCAACCATCCACTCAATGTCTTCTGGTAACTGCCGACTCAGGTGAGACAGAGCAGCTGTGTTACTCAGTCTCTGCGACAACCATGGAATTATTTATCTTCAAGCTTCTGTGATGTCAGCAGCAGGTGTAGTGACATCACAACTGTTGAGTGAGCTATGGCATCTTCAAAATACATCTTAGTCTAAACTCCAATTCAATACACTAAGGGCTTAACTAAATTGTTTATATTGTAGCCCTTAATATAGCCTGCAAAAGTTACTGATATTAAATTGGCCACTTTTAGCTACTTGCAATCTATTTGCGGGTTACAGGATGATCTTTCAAGCCCACAAACGTTACAAGTGCTAAAATCGCAAATCCATATAAAATTGCTACAATTCCCCAAGCCATCAACTGCTTTAAAACCTGTAAATAGCAAATGTAGCAAAAATATATTACAAGTACGAGATAGGATTCGCAAGGGGGTTAAACACCTGTTCGTAGCACTGCAGAAGCAAATATAAACACGCCACTGTATTTTAAAATACAGGGAAATGGATCTAAGGCATTATAATTATTTTCACAAAAGTCTCAAGATCGCAATTTTTTTTTAAAGTTTTATTTCTTTGTTTTAGCGATCCTGGCAATGGGTTAATACATATCATGGAACCTGCATGCACTAGACCAGTAGATTTATTGATTTTTATACATTTCAACATTTCTGTATTGTGAGTCAGATCGCAAATTGTACTTCTAAACACTAATGATTTGTAGTTTAAACTCCATGTTTTATTAACATCATGATGACGGTCTCATTTACTATTGGCTCTGTCTAAGCTGCAACTTAAGGGTTTGGCTCTGTCTAAGCAGTAAGGTACGGGTCTTGCTTAATTGATCAAGATCAGGCCCATAAGTACTACATATAGGGCCTATTAAATTCCATTTCTAATTATTGAAATTTAGTTACAGAGCGATTAAACTAGAAAAGGCTGCAACGACATGGCCGAAATCCAAATCCATAAACATGCTTCGACACGTAGCATTTCCGGACGTGAACATGATAAATTATTCAAACCCGTAGTTATGGGTTTAGATGGAGCCAATAGTAAAAGAGACCATCATCATTACGTCACTAAAACATGGAGGTTACATTTCAATCACATACGGTTTTGAAGTCCAAGTTGTGATCGGGCCCACATTCCAGAAATAATGCAATATGAAAAAATCAATAAATATAATATTCTAGTCTATTTTATGTATTAACAAAAGATTGCTGGGATCGATAAAACACGGAAATTAAAAATAAAAAACAATATTTTTTTATTGCAGATTTGCGCACCTACGAATGTTGTGCTATTAATGTTAATACTTTTCATCGTTTTCCCTGCAATTTAAAATACAGTAGTGTATTTATATTTGCTTTTGCAGTGCCACAGACAGGAGTTTAACCCCATTGTGTGTCCTCTCTAGTATCAGTAGGATTTTTGGCTACATTTGCCATTTACGGGTGTGATAACAATTGCTGGCTTAAGGAATTGTAGCAATTTAATAGCGATTGGCGAATGTAACATTTACTGTCTTGAAAGATCAAAGGCTTAGCTGGGTTGGAGTTACCATTTTGGCAACCACAGTTGTTTTACAGCCGATAACCGGCAGATGGTTTGCGGGTAGCTGAAAGAGGCCAATTTAACAGCCCTAACTTTTGCGGGCTCATTTATGGGCTTCAGTTACTACCAATTTGGTAAATTTAATAGGGCCCTATGTTTCACAGATTTACTTATATGCCAAGCAGGCAGTTCTGCTGCTACAGATACATATATATAATTTATAATTAAATGTAATTTTGTCCTTATACATCCATAAGGATTCTGTCCAGAGATCATTCTCAATAAAGTGACAGAATATGAAAATGGCAAATAAATCTTCTGTGATGTAGAGTTTTCATGGCTGTTCCAGAAAATCTTACAGGTGTGATACATTTAAAGGAACATTGTGGGAAGTTTTTTTAGATGTTTTGCAGAATTACACACATAAAAATATGCAACACAAAAGTAGGTAAAATATTGGAAAGTACAGATCTACAAACTAGTCACAATGGCCCTCATTCAATTGCAGTTTGGCCAATTGAATAGGGCTCTAAATAAGCACATAACATATTTTTTTAAAGAAGTTTTTAGTTAGTGGACATTTATCCAAAAGCAAGGTTTTCACTAACTAAAAACTTCTGTAAAAAAAATATGCTATGTGCTTATTTAAAGGCCTATTCAATTGGCCAAATCGCAATTGAATGAGGGCCAATATGTCAAAAAGAGAAATATTTTGGTATTTATAACTAAACATTTTTGGAGTTCTACACAACATCCAGAATTATAATTGCCATTAACGCATTATAAAAGATCATGCCTTAGGTGTCTAAGTACTAAAGCAATCATTTCATGCATTAATTTTATTAGCACACAAATACGCTGATATATCAAGATTACATTTATAAAATCTTGGAAAAGGGACCTAGAAGTTGGGTTGGATGCTGATAAGTGGTCAGATATTTTTGATGTAACATATAAAAACATAGAAATGCATCTCTGATCTAGACATCATTAAAATATCTTCATAGAACATATTAAACACTTTCTAGACTTAATAAAATGAGTTTCATTATTTCTTCCAATTGTTATAGGCGGTATAATCAAAATGGTACATTGATCTATGGGAATGCCCAGTATGGGATAAAATCAATCAAATTCTATATCAGGCTCTTAAAATGAACATTAATCCTGAACCAGTAGATTCTCTCCTGGGTTTGCCACTTCCATTAAATTAGATGTTTACAAAAAGATGTACATATTGGTCATCTTATACATCGAATAAATCATACTTTTAACAATGGAAACATGTCCAGTAAATACATTTAGTATGATTTAAACACAATGGCTTTGTTCAGAATAAGTTAATCATCACATTCCTTATCTAAATGAGGATGGGGACATGACAGAAATGTTATTCTATTGAATTAAAACAGTATCAATATGTACTACAAATGCAGTGCCTTGCAAAAGTATTCACCCCCTTGACGTTTACATATTTTGTTACATTACAGCCTCAAGTTCAATGTTTTGTTAATCTGAATTTTATGTTATAGATCAGAACACAATAGTCTAAGTTGGTGAAGTGAAATGAAAAAAAAAATATATATAAAACTGTTTTTTAGAAATAGAAAACAAAAAATTGGCATGTGTGTATGTATTCACCCCCTTGGCTATGAAGCCCATAAAAAGCTCTGGTGCAACCAATTACCGTATATACCCGAGTATAAGCCGGCCTGAGTATAAGCCGAGGCACCTATTTTTCGAGTATACGCAGAGGGTGGGAAATGTGCTGCCCCCTGTGTCCCTCTTGTGCCCTCTGTGTCCCCCCTCTCTCTCCCGTGTCTCTTCTCCCCTCTCCTTACCTGTGTCTCTTCCCCCTCCCTTATCACCCTCCTCAACCTCCCTCCTCAACCCCCCTCCTCATCCTCAACCTCTGTGAGGAATTGACTCTGCTGTGTTTTTAACCCTGGTCCCCAGGCTGCTATGCCTCTTCCCTACCACTGCACCAGCCTGCCTTTTGTGAATTCCATTGAGACCTTATAAGCTTGACTCTGCTAGCAATTTTATCAGTACCTAAGTCTCTTCAGCTGTGTCTGGTCAGGTGTCTGGTCCTTGGCCTATATAAGGCACTTCCTGTCAAATGTACCTTGCCAGATTATTGTTGGTTCCTGATCCCTTCAATAAAAGCTTGTTCCTGTTTAACCTACAAGTTGCTGAACCAGATTATTGCTGACCTTGGCTACTGGTCTCCACAACTTTGTGATTCCTATATCATTACAGAATAATCTGGCCCTTTCATGGAGACCGCCGGGACAGATTCTGCATTGGCCCAGCAGGTTGCTTTTACTGCAAGAACTGTGCAGACCCAGGCACAGACCATCCAAGTGCTGCAGGAACAGGTAGCTGAACTGCAATATACATTTCAGTCAATGCACAGTGAGTACACCAGCTACAGGGCTCGTGATGTTTCAGCTGCTACTGTTACACCTGCACAAGATGCCCGCTTGCCCCTGCCAGAAAAGTTTGGAGGAGATGGCAAAAAATTTAGGGGTTTCCTAAATCAATGCCGTTTGCACTTCATGATGTTACCTCACCAATTTCCATCTGAAAGAGAGAAGGTGGGATTTATTTTTTCACTATTCAAAGATGAAGCCCTGGCTTGGGGCTCCCCTCTTCTGGAACAGGACAGTCCAGTCTTGGGTAATCTAAATGACTTTCTTGAGGCCATGTGCCTAGTTTTTGATGACCCCAATCGATGTGCTACAGCAGAAGCCACTCTACTTCATTTGCATCAAGGGAGGCGCTCCCTGGCTGAAAATGCTGCTGAATTCAGACAGTGGGTTGCTGATACTACCTGGAACCAATCAGCTCAGAGGTTCCACTTCAGAAAAGGTCTCTCAGAAGCTATAAAAGATGAGCTAGCTCGTGTTGATCTTCCTGCTGACTTTGATGCATTCGTGCGTTTGGCTATCCGTATCGATCAGAGACTTTCTGAAAGAAGACTGGAAAGACAGGGCTCTTTTAGACCAAGTACTACTCCTATTTCCTATTCAAGAATTTCTACTCCAACCCCACAAACACCTTCAGACTCTGAGCCTGAGGCTATGCAGGTAAATCTAATAAGAGGGCCATTATCCAATGAAGAAAAACAGTGGTGACGCACTCACAATTTATGCCTGTATTGTGGTAGTGCAGGGCACTATGCCATCAATTGCCCTAGCAAATCCAAAAGAACAATAGCTATGGCTGCTGAGGGCGCACAGATTCGACACCAATCCCAGATTGCAGATCAACTGGATTCTGTCACACAACACTTGGCTCATGGTGAAGAGGGTATGTTGACTCAACATCCTCATTTTGTGGTGCCTATCACATTGCAATGTGGTGATCATAAAATTTCAACTACAGCTATGATAGATTCTGGAGCAGGCGGAAACTTTATGGACATTAAATTTGCAGCAGGAAATGGAATTCAGTCTATCCCTAATTCTTCACCTGTGTTAATGGAGACAGTGGACGGTTCTCCACTTACGTCGGGCCCGGTTACACATGAGACTGTGCCCTTAAAGTTGACTCTGGAAGTGAATCAACATGAGACTATATCTTTCCACATAATTTCCTCAACACAGTTTCCAGTGATTTTGGGGGTACCTTGGCTTGCTCTGCATAACCCACAGATTAATTGGAAGATCAGAACTTTGTCCTTTCCTTCAGAACACTGCTTAATGAATTGTAAACCCTCTAAGGTAACACCTGTTGCCACAACAATTAATGAAATGGTTGCTACAAACTTGACTAAGCTTCCTCTACAATATCGGGATTTTGCAGATGTCTGTGATAAGAAGAATGCTGATCAGCTTCCACCCCACAGGCCTTATGATTGCCCAATAGAGCTGTTGCCTGGGGCTGCTATCCCATTTGGCCATATATATTCCCTTTCTGAGCCGGAATTGAAAGCTCTTCGTGAATACATACAGGAAAATCTTGCCAAAGGTTTTATTCGACCATCTACTTCCCCAGCAGGAGCTCCTATATTCTTTGTAGAGAAGAAAGATGGCAGCCTACGGCCATGCGTTGATTACAGGGACATTAATAACATCACTGTTAAAAACCGCTACCCCTTGCCTCTCATTCCTGAACTTTTGGAGAGACTTCGCTCAGCTAAAATATTTACAAAGCTTGATCTTCGGGGGGCATATAATCTGGTTCGCATAAGACCAAATGATGAATGGAAAACAGCTTTCAGAACCAGGTACGGGCATTACGAATATCTAGTAATGCCATTTGGGCTTTGTAATGCCCCTGCAACTTTCCAGCATCTTATCAATGATGTACTACGAGATCTCCTGGATCAGTTTGTTGTGGCATATTTGGATGATATCCTTATATTCTCTGATAGTCTTGAAAACCACAGAAAACAGGTCCGTATAGTTCTGGAGCGCCTTCGTACCCACCACCTATACATTAAACTAGAAAAATGTGAGTTTGAACAAACAGAAATTCAATTCCTGGGGTATGTCATAACTCCTAAAGGTTTAACTATGGACGCAAGTAAAATTAAAGCTGTGCTGGACTGGCCCATCCCCAAGAATGAAAAAGATGTCCAGAGATTTGTGGGGTTTGCCAATTTTTACAGGCGATTCATTAAGAATTTCTCTGCCGTTATTACACCGATCACTGAACTCACACGTAAGGGGACTCCTTTTCAGTGGTCCGATAAGGCTGATACCGCATTTTCCCGATTAAAGACTCTGTTTACATCTGCCCCCGTCCTGCTACATCCTCAGCCAGAATTACCATTTATTGTGGAAGTTGATGCTTCTGATTCAGCTGTTGGTGCTATACTGTCTCAAAGGACTGGACCTAAGATGCTGTTACATCCGTGTGCCTTCTATTCCCGCCAGATGGTGCCAGCAGAAAGAAACTATGACATAGGGAATAAAGAACTATTGGCTATAAAAGCGGCCTTCACCGAATGGAGACATCTCTTGGAGGGAGCTACCCATCCAATTACTGTCCTCACAGATCACAAAAATCTGGAATGTATTCGATCAGCTAAGAGACTGTCAGCCAGACAAGCACGCTGGTCCCTATTCTTCTCAAGGTTTAATTTTTTGGTTACATACCGTCCTGGCTCCAAGAATGGTAAGGCGGATGCCTTGTCTAGAATAGCTGACCCCCTCCATGCTACCGTAACCAAGACCACCATCTTGCCGGAGGATATATTTATAGGAGTTGCTTTTCCTTCTGATCTGATGTCTCGCATTAAAAAGGGCTACGGTGAAGACCCAGTTCTTCGTGATCCTCCTCGTGATCTCCATATGACGATGCTTAATGGGTTTTGGATTTTTCAATGACGTCTGTTTGCTCCGGAGTCAGTGCGACTGGACCTTTTACGTCTCTACCATGACTCAAAACCAGCAGGTCATCCAGGAATCCGAAAGACGCAAGACCTACTTGTCCGATCCTTTTGGTGGCCGAAGTATCATGAGGATGTTAAGAAGTATGTGTCCTCTTGTGATGTGTGTGCCAGACATAAGACTCCTCGCTCATCCCCTGTTGGCTTGCTTCAGCCTCTTCCAATTCATCATCGTCCCTGGGGATCTATATCCATGGACTTTATTGTGGAACTACCTCCCTCTAAGGAACACACTACCATTCTTGTTGTTGTGGACAGGTTAACTAAGATGGGTCATTTCATACCAGCTCGTGGTCTCCCTTCAGCTAAACAGACGGCTGACCTGGTTATTCAGGAAATATTTCGCTTGCATGGAGTGCCTGATGAAGTAGT
This sequence comes from Discoglossus pictus, assembly GCA_027410445.1. Classification (NCBI taxonomy): domain Eukaryota; kingdom Metazoa; phylum Chordata; class Amphibia; order Anura; family Alytidae; genus Discoglossus; species Discoglossus pictus. The sequence continues at coordinate 90,408,902 of CM050167.1, forward strand.
TTCTGACAGGGGAGTGCAGTTTACGTCTCGTTTTTGGAAACATTATTGTTCTAATCTAGGTATTAATGTAAATCTGTCGTCAGCTTTTCATCCGCAAAGTAATGGACAGACTGAGCGAACCAACCAGACTTTGGAGCAATATTTGCGGTGCTATATTAGTTACCTGCAGGATGACTGGCTGGATTTTCTACCCACGGCGGAGTTTGCCTATAACAATGCCCAACACTGCTCCACTTCTTTGAGCCCATTTTTTGCCAACTATGGTTACCATCCGACCTTTCTAGTCAGTCTCCCAATTACTACTTCCATTCCTGCTGTCACTGACCGGCTAACCGCCTTACGTGATTCCCAAGCACTGTTGAAAGAGACACTTTTGGAGGCTCAGGAATGTTACAAAAGAGCTGCTGATAGGCATAGAAAGGAGGTCCCAGTCTATCGCGTTGGTGACAAGGTGTGGCTGTCAACAAAGAATCTTAAGCTTCGGATTCCTTCTCATAAATTGGGTCAAAGGTTCATGGGACCTTTTGAGATCATTGCTCAGATCAATGCTGTCACCTTCCGTTTGCAACTCCTGAATTTCATGAAAATACATCCAGTGTTTCACGTTGCACTGCTTAAACCTATTCATGAAAATACTTTCCCTGGCCGAGCCCTGCCTACCCCATCTCCAATCCTCGAGGATGGTGAGGATGAGTACGAAGTGGACAAAATTCTTGACTCCCAGATCTTCCGTAACAAACTTCAGTATCTGGTTTGCTGGAAAGGCTATGGTGAGGAGGAGAGTTTGTGGGAACCAGTGGACAATATTCACGCTCCTGATCTACTTCGGTCTTTTCATGTGCAGTACCCTGCTCAACCAGGTAATAGGGCATCCAGAGGCTGCACCTATAGTGGCGGGGGTAATGTGAGGAATTGACTCTGCTGGGTTTTGAACCCTGGTCCCCAGGCTGCTATGCCTCTTCCCTACCACTGCGCCAGCCTGCCTTTTGTGAATTCCATTGAGACCTTATAAGCTTGACTCTGCTAGCAATTTTATCAGTACCTAAGTCTCTTCAGCTGTGTCTGGTCAGGTGTCTGGTCCTTGGCCTATATAAGGCACTTCCTGTTAAATGTACCTTGCCAGATTATTGTTGGTTCCTGATCCCTTCAATAAAAGCTTGTTCCTGTTTAACCTACAAGTTGCTGAACCGGATTATTGCTGACCTTGGCTACTGGTCTCCACAACTTTGTGATGCCTATATCATTACAACCTCCCTCCTCATCCTCAACCTCCCTCCTCAACCCCCTCATCCTCAACCCCCTCCTCAAACCCCCATCCTCATCCTTAACCCCCTCCTCAACCTCCCTCCTCATCCTCAACCTCCCTCCTCATCCTCAATTCACTCCTCAACCTCCCTCCTCATCCTCAACCTCCCTCCTCATCCTTCCTCCTCAACCCCCCATCCTCATCCTCAACCCCCCATCCACATCCTCAACCCCTCCATCCTCAACCCCCTACTCAACCCCCATCCTCATCCTCAACCCCCATCCTCATCCTCAACCCCCCATCCTCATCCTCAACTCCCCCATCCTCATCCTCAACCCCCCATCCTCATCCTCAACCCCCCATCCTCATCCTCAACTCCCCCATCCTCATCCTCAACCCCCCCATCCTCAACCCCCTACTCAACCCCCTCCTCAACCTCAACCCCCCTCCTCAACCTCAACCCCCCTCCTCTTTCTCAACCTCCCTCCTCATCCTCAACCTCCCTTCTCATCCTCAACCTCCCTCCTCCTCAACCTCCCTCCTCATCCTCAACCCCCCTCCTCATTCTAAACCCCTCCTCAACCGCTCTCCTCAACCCCCCTCCTCATCCTCAACCCCCCTCCTCATTCTAAACCCCCTCCTCAACCTCTCTCCTCAGCCCCCCTACTCAACCTCAACCCCCATCCTCATACTCAACCCCCGCATCCTCATCCTCAACCCCCCCATCCTAAACCCCCCATCCTCAACCCCCTACTCAACCCCCCTCCTCAACCTCCCTCCTCATCCTCCCTCCTCATCCTCCCTCCTCAAACCCCCATCCTCAACCCCCCATCCTCAACCCCCCATCCTCAACCCCCCATCCTCAACCCCCCATCCTCAACCCCCATCCTCAACCCCCCATCCTCAAACCCCCATCCTCAACCCCCATCCTCAAACCCCCATCCTAAACCCCCCCATCCTCAACCCCCTCCTCAACCCCCTCATCCTCAACCCCCTCCTCAACCCCCCCATCCTCATCCTCAACTTACTCCTCAACCTCAAACCCCCTCCTCATCCTCAACCTCCCTCCTCATCCTCAACCAACCTCCCTCCTCATCCTCAACCTCCCTCCTCATCCTCCCTCCTCAACCCCCCATCCTCAACCCCCTCATCCTCAACCCCCCACCTTAATCCCCATCCTCATCCTCAACCCCCCATCCTCATCCTCAACCCCCCATCCTCATCCCCCCCATCCTAAACCCCCTCCTCAACCTCCCTCCTCAATCCCCCATCCTCAATCCCCCATCCTCAACCCCATCCTCAACCCCCCATCCTCAACCCCCTATCCTCAACCCCCCTCCTCAAACCCCCCATCCTCAACCCCCCTCCTCAAACCCCCCATCCTCAACCCCCCATCCTCAACCCCCCTCCTCAAACCCCCATCCTAAACTACCACTATCCTCAACCCCCTCCTCAACCCCCATCCTCATCCTCAACTCCCTCCTCAACCTCAACCCCCCTCCTCATCCTCAACCTCCTGATCCTCAACCCCCTCCTAAACCTACCTCCTCATCCTCAACCTCCCTCCTCATTCTCCCTTCTCAACCCCCCCATCCTCAACCCCCTTAATCCTCAACCCCCTGAGGATGAGGAGGGGGGAGGGAAAGAGACACTGGGGGGTTAGAGAGTCATGGGGGGGGGTAGAGAGACACAGGGGGAGGGTTAGAGAGACATGGGGGGTAAGAGAGACACAGGGGGGTTAGAGAGACACGGGGGGAGAGTGACTCGAGTATAAGCCAAGGGGGCCCTTTTTAGCCTTCAAAAAAGGGCTGAAAAACTCGGCTTATACTCGAGTATATACAGTACCTTCAGAAGTCAAATCATTTGTGAAATGATGTCCACCTGTGTGCAATCTAAGTGTCACAAGATCTGTCATTACATATACACACACATTTTTGGAAAGGCCCCAGAGGCTGCAACACAAAAGCAAGAGGCCCCACTAACCAAACACTGCCATGAACAACAAGGAACTCTCCAAACAAGTAAGGGACAATGTTGTTGAGAAATACAAGTCAGGGTTAAGTTATATAAAAATATCTAAATCTTTGATGATCCCCAGGAGCACCATCAAATGTATCATTATCAAATGGAAAGAACATGGCACCACAGCAAACCTGCCAAGAGACGGCCGCCCACCAAAACCTCACGGACCTGGCAAGGAGGTCATTATTTAGAGAGGCAGCACAGAGACCTAAGTTAACCCTGGAGGAGAGGCAGAGTTCCACAGCAGAGACTGGCGTATCTGTACATAGGACGACAATAAGCCTTATGCTCCATATAATGGGGCTTTATGGCAGAGTGGCCAGAAGAAAGCCATTACTTTCAGAAAAACAAAATGGCACGTTTTGAGTTTGCAAAAAGGTATGTGGGAGACTCCCAAAATGTATGGAGGAAGGTGCTCTGGTCTGATAAGACTAAAATTGAACTTTTCGGCCATCAAAGAAAACGTTACACCTGGCGCAAACCCAACACATAACCCAAAGTACACCATCCCCACAGTTAAACATGGTGGTGTCAACATCATGCTGTGGCGATGTTTTTCAGCAGCCGGGACTGGGAAACTGGTCAGAGCTGAGCAAAACCTGTACCACTCTGTGTGTAATTTGGGGCTAGGACAGATGTTCACCTTTCAGCAGGACAATGACCCCAAACACACTGCTAAAGCAACACTTGAGTGGTTTAAGGGGAGACATGTAAATGTGTTGGAATGGCCTAGTCAAAGGCCAAACCTCAATCCAATAGAAAATCTGTAATCAAACTTAAAGATTGCTGTTTACAAGTGCAAACCATCCAACTTGAAGGAACTGGAGCAGTCTTGCAAGGAGGAATGGGCAAAAATCCCAGTAGTAAGATGTGGCAAGCTCATAGAGACTTATCCAAAGCGACTTGGAGCTGTGATTGCCGCAAAAGGTGGCTCTACAAAGTTTTGACTTTAGGGAGGTGAATTGTTATGCACATTGAGTTTTTCTGTTATTTTGTCCTTTTTGTTGTTTGCTTCACAATAAAAAAAAAAACATCTTCGAAGTTGTGGGCATGTTTTGTAAATTAAATGATGCAAATCGTCAAACAATCCATGTTAAATCTACGCTGTGAGGCAATAAAACACGAAAAATGCCAAGGGGGTTGAATACTTTTGCCACTTCTGTTAAAAACACATTTTAATAATGTTACTACACGTACATACATAACTATTAGATGGTTACAAAAATATTCACATATTGTTCATCATACATCGAATAAATCATGCTTTAACATTGGAAACATGACTAGTAGATACATTTAATATGATTTAAACACAATGGCTTTGTTCGGAATAAGTCAATCATCAGATTCCTTATCTAAATTAGGATGGGGTCATGACGGAAATGTCTATTGAATTAAAACAGTATCAATATGTACTACATATACATTAGCTAAAGGTTGTTTGAAAAGTGTTGTACAAAAGAGAACATCTCACCTCCCTTGGGATCTTTGGTCTCTGTGTTCCCTGGCAGGACCACACAGCTCTCATAGAGACTTCCCCTTGGGCCATCAGTTTGACAGATATTCTCTGTCTTCTCAACTGCCTTGTGATTAGCAATTGTGCCTTAGCCATTTGGGTATGGCTGGCCCCCTTGATCTGACACAGTCCCAAGGTTATTCTCTGTGTTTGCACCTGTATCCATGACTGGTTCCTACTGTAGTTATCCACAGGAACCCCATGATAGAGATATCCATCTCTGGTTCCTTTCAGAACTCTCCCTGGCCCTCCATCTTGCCTGCTATTCCTGTCTGAGACTCAGACTGCACTGCTTTTGAGATGTACCCATAATGTATGGTACCATCCTCATCTGTCCCAGTTGTAGCAAAACTTAACTGGTCCTGGCCCATTTTATACCTCCATATTGGTATAGTCCTGGTCAGAGTCCATAATATCCTCTGCCCAGACCTCTGGTAGCCAGTCCTCTTCCTCCTTTTCCATTTGACAGGGTTCCTCCCAACTGGATGGCCAAAACCTTTCCACGGATGCCTCATCCAGCAATTCAACATACTCCGCCTCCAGCTGCAGCTCTTGCTGAATCAGGTGTTCCAGCAAATTAGCCTCTGGGGATCATGGTTCTAGTCCCAGAACGTGGCAGTGTTTAAGAAACAAGTTGTTTTGCCTCCTTACAGTCCCCATGCCTCATTCAGGATCACCATGGGCGATCTCTCAGAACCCATCTATTAACTCCCATCGAACATAGAGATCCTCTCCAAGGGCACCAACAGATATTATCCTGGCATGATGCTTTTTCTCCAAGGCAATCTATTTCCATACCAGTTTCTTCAGCCAGCCTGACAGCTCATGGCTCTGCCACAATTCCAGGAATGCCATCCATTGCTTTAGAAGGGCCATTCCTCTGCAGTCCTTTGCCTCTGTCACCTGGCTCTCTTTCTCTCTCTCTTTCTAGGTAGCCATCCTGGCTGCTGGTTAAAATACTTGAGATCTCCCACCGATGCCACCAACTGTTTCGCTCGGCAAGTTTGGGGGACGCTCACCCACAATCTCACAACTGTTTGTTCTGATCACAACACCAGCAAGAGACTACAGATGACAGCATCATTAATGAAGAGTCAGGCACCATCAGACCCCTTTTCTTAGGATGTAAGTATCACACACCATGTACCTTTAATTATTACAAACAGACTCCGACACCACCTTTGTTTAGTGCGTCCAAAATCAGACTGGCACTTCTTTATTTTTCAAAACACATTTTCAGATGACACAAAACATCAAAGACTTCCCCCCAGTTCTAGCCCATCCTACTAGGAAAATAACTTGCTATCCCCCCTCACCCACATGATTTCCAGATGTTTAGAGGGGTCTGGCTTGCTTGTTCTCATTACACATTTTATCTCTCATAAAACTAGCTCCCCCCTTCATGACTAAAGCCAGAGCCTTCACAGGTGGCTGATCGCAAGGCCAAATAATTCTTTAAAATTCTTAACCATTTGTCATATAAGTGACTGCATTAACTTTATTATCTAAGCATAGCCCACTATCCTATTTCTAACTCAGATACAGTATTTTAATGTTAATCAATGACAGCACCACATGCACTTATTACATCCATGATATAACTACATGTATGCACTACACCCAGGATATAACTGTTAATCAAGTTTTTAGTACCTTCTAACCACATATATAATAACTGATGAACCCCAAACAGTCCAGTGGGACCTTCTGTTCATAACATAATAAATAAATAATTTGATGAAATATAATTCATATTAAAGGATGAAAATTTAAAAATAGACTGAAAAATTAAGTAAATATTGACACCAGTTATACCTATGAGAATGAATGACGGGCCCATAGGCCACCTCAGGCTTGCCTGGGGTTGGAGGGAGGGACTATTTGACCGGGCAGGACCTGGTAGGGGCAGGAGGTGGCTAGCTGGGGAGGTGGAGCCATTATGGGCATTTGGCGCCAATTTCCAGGCATGGGAGCAGATGCAGCTCCTGCTGGTGCAGCTCCTGCTGATTGGCTCAGTGGCCTCCAGGGTGCTATCCCAATGGAGGGAGTACGGGGTGGAGTGCTGGGAACACTCAGGAGGATTCCTGTATCTAGCACAGCTGACTGTCCTGGTCTCCTGGGAGGCCCTCGCGCATGTGGAGGGCCCGTGCTCCAGGAGCATCGGTGTACTGGGAGATGGCAGTGGTGTTCCAGCGCTATCCTGGTAGGTCTGTTTCCCTGATGGGACTTTGGGTATTGTTGTGCCTGTGCTGTTTGGTTGCGGCGCCTGGGGGGCATGGGAGATTCTTCTGGTGTCAAGGGTATGCCAGGGGGACGGATCAAAGGCGCCTGTCACAAGGCATGGGGGTTATTTCCAGTAAAGGAGGCTTGGGTTATGGAGTCTGTAGCTGCCGGATGGAGGGTTGTGTCAGCTGGGCTGCAGTGTGGTATCCCAATCATTTAATGTCCCTGTCCCATTTGGTGTGGGGCCCAACAATGCCACTAGAAATTTGATTATCATATAAAAGCACAGTGATAGAGTGGGTGGCCATAGAGACTATCCTTGTAATAGTTTCTCCCTACCTGACCACAGGAAAGAAGAGTTAAGTGACATTTAGTTAATACTCTTCGATTCCTATACAGGTTAAATAGGTATCTTGTCTATGGAACTCATGTTGAATTTCTATTCAGTCAGAATGTCTATCAATACTGTATAACGCTTAATTTTTTAAGAGGATTGTGTATCTGCTGGTTACACTGATTAGGACAGCTTCAGCATTTGATTTATTTTATATATAATTGGCGCGAGGCGGCGTAGTGTACATGCCCCTCAGGCGTGGTGTTGGAGCTGGCGGGGTCTTTCCCCCCTTTTCCCTATGTGTATGGCCATACATAGTTAAGACTAGTATGTTTTATACGTAGTGTTCCTAGAGCTGTGAGTAACCCTTCATGTGCAGTTGCCTGGCTGGCCCTTTTCATTTTGAAAACTGCACTTAAGAATGCTAGATTGTGAGTTAATATACAGAAGTTTTGTGGCTCTGTGGGTTAATGCTCCAGACTCTAATGTTTCAAGCTGGTTCAAGCCCTGCATCAGGCATATAATTCTGTTTGTTATCTATTTAGTTTGATTATGTGCCTATGTTATTCTGGAATGTTTATTATTTCCACTAAATAGTGAAAAAAAATATTTTGAGTATAGGGGACAGCGTGTGCAAATATAGATATATTTTGTAGCAGTGCCATTTTGTATTCTTTGTTTTAGATATCATCTAAACATATGTGTTTTTTTTTTTTTTTTTTTTCTTTTTTTTTTTTTTTTTTATTTCCAAAACATCATTCATTACAATATAAAAATACAAACAACATAAAAACGTTTTCCCAGCAGATACAAAACATACAGTTACATCTCAACAATCCATGATCAAGTTAGACAAATCCTATTTACAATCGGCCGATATTTAGTGTTACTAAAATCTCGGGATCACTTTTCCATATTAAAAAATGGACAGAAAAAAGAGTAAAATCCCAATAAATATTAATATCCATATACTACTGTTTTTACTTTTTCCGTGTGCCCCATTAAAATCCTTCCATATACTGATCCCATAAAGTCCAATTGATAGTACTTATTTTATTTGGTTTTTCATTAAAATTACCTTTCATCAAATCCTTATTATAATTAATTTTGTTGATAATCTCTTTCCACTTAGGGATTTCCAATTTATTCCAATATTTAACTATCATTGCTTTAATAATCAATAATATATGGGATATCAGTAGTTTATTACTGGGGAAAAATTTTTCTATCCCTATATGGAACAATATTAATTCCGGGGAACACGGACATTTTGTCCCGGCAATTTTCGTCAGATGTTCACAACTTTCTTCCCAGAATTTTTTTATTTTCTCGCATTCCCACCAAATATGGTACGCATTACTTTCTTTGCCACAGCCCTTCCAGCAGAGTGAGGATTTTTGGGAATCAAATTTATTTAAAATTACTGGGACTAAATACCACTTTTGCAGCAGTTTAAAGTAGACTTCTCTGTACATGGTGTTAATAGAAGATTTCTTTATTACCTTAAAAGCCCTTAACCATTCTTGCTCATTATAATCTATATTAAGATTGTCTTCCCAATCTTTTATACTCTTTGTTTTTTCAAATTTCATATATTTAATCCTACTTTTACTAATTTTAGATACCAAATGATTCACCTGGCCTTTAGTCAGAATTGCTTCTAAATCATACAGTTTTCCTATTTTATCAGATGGAAATCCCTTTTGTTTCATTTTTTCCAACATTATTCTATATTTTATCCAAGAGAAAGATTTTAGTGTCCCTTTCTCCTGAAGTTCCCTTTGCTTTACTAAGCTACCCTCTGGGTATAGATCAACTATATACCAGATTGACGCTTTTTCCAATAAATTTACTTCTAAATTGAATGATTTGTCTCTTAAAATATCTATGGGTATAGATGCTGATGGTATATGGAATAACTCTGATCTAATATTACTTTTCCCCCAGAATTTTATGATTGATCTAATACCTTCTGGTAATTTCTTCCAAATTGTATCTTTCTCATTAAAATTCCCCAGCAATGTTCTTATTGGGACAATACCCACGAGATCTTCCTCGATATTTTTCCAACCAATTGTCCTATGTTTTAAATTCATATTAATTATATGTGATATTGCTATATTTTCACTGATCGTTTTCATATCTGGAGATCCCATACCACCCAATTCAAACTTTCTATTTGTTATGTTTTTTCTAACTCTCGGTTTTTTCCCGGCATATATAAATTTATCTAATATTTGCTGGATTATTTTAATGATGTATCCTGGAACTTTTTCTGGGATACATCTAAATAAATAAGTTATTTTCGGGACAATACACATATTAACTATGGCTATCCTGGCCGACCATGAGAATCTTATTGTATTCCAATCATATAGTAATATTCTTATCTGTTTTAAAATTTCTGTTATATTATTAACTATATTTTTATTGTTTTGAAATGTAAATTTTATACCTAAGTGAGTTACATACTTTGTATTCCAATTGAATGTATAAAGTTTTTTTAATTTATTTAATGAGTCTTGCTCAATAAATTTGTGTATAATGTCTGATTTAAAAGGATTTATTTTAAAATACGAAACTCTACCAAAATCATTTAACAAAGATTGTAAATTGGCGCAGGAATTTATTGGGTCTGCTAGTGTTAGCATAATATCGTCAGCGAATAGCATTATTTTATATTCATTATTACCTATTTTTATGCCTTTAATATTATCAGTCTTCCTTATTAATGAGGCCAATGGTTCCATAAACAGCAAAAAAAGCAATGGGGAAAGGGGGCATCCCTGTCGTGTACCATTAGTAATCACAAATCTCTCTGTTTCGAAATTTGTTCCTGCAATGTAAGCTGTTGTATTCTTATAAATAGCTTTTATTGTTTTGGAGGCAAAATTGGCTAACCCAAATTTCTGTAATACTGCATCCAGGAATTCCCAACTAACCCTGTCGAATGCTTTTTCTGCATCCAATGACAGGATTAGTGAGGGAGCCCTTCCCTTCCTAATGGAAAACATTAAATCAATTAGACGTCTGGTGTTATCTGTTGCCTGACGGCCTTGGACAAATCCTGATTGATCAAAATGTATCAACTTTGGTATAATTTTATTTAATCTGTTAGCCATGATTTTTGTAAAAATTTTCAGATCTATATTAATGAGGGAAATAGGGCGGTAACTGGTTACTTCTTCTGGGTTTTTCCCAGGTTTTAAGATATTGATTATTTTAGCTTCTGATAATTCTGATGGCATTTTCCCATAATTTTTAATCTCATTAAACATATTTTGCAAATGTTCTCCAATTTCTTTTTGAAAACATTTATAATATAAATGGTCAAAGCCATCTGGACCTGGGGCTTTATTCGCTTTTGCTTTATTAATTACCTCCTCTATTTCCTTCACAGAAATATCTTGATCCAAAAATCTTTGATCTTCTTCTTGTACTTTTGGTAGAGTCACTTGACTCAAAAATATATTTATCTCTTCTATATTGGGTTTTTTAAATGCCGGGTTATTATTTAAATTATATAATGAGCTATAAAACGTCTTCATGATTAAGCTTATTTTATCAGGGTGAATATTCAGAGTATTATCAGGTCCTCTTAGACTATAAATTTTATTTTGAATTTTTTGTCTTTTTAATTTATTGGCCAGGTATTTACCTGTCTTATTCCCCATTAGAAAATTGTATTGTTGAAATTTCCAAATCAAAGAGTCAGCCTGATTTTGTAAGATTTTATTTATTTGGGCTTTCTTTTTTGCAATCAACTCTGATCTTTCCACCAATGGGTTCGCTCTATTTTCTCTTAATTTATTCTCCAAATCTATATGGAGTTGTCTCAGGGCTTTCCCCCCTTCCCCATGTATCATCGCCATTCGTGATATCATTTGACCTCTTATAACTGATTTATATGCACACCAAAGCATAGATGGTGAATCTACAGTATTTCTATTAATTTTAAAAAATTCATTAGTTTCCTTTTTTAGGAATTCCAAAGTATCCTCGTTCTTAAATAAGATCGGATTTATCTTCCATTTTTTTTTTTTTACTTATTTTTTCTTCTTTTAAATTAATACCTAACAATGAGTGATCAGACCATGTAGCGGTGTATATTTTTATATCCTTTATCTGCCTTATTGTATGTATATCTGTTAAGAAATAATCTAATCTTGAGTAAGAATTGAAACGGTTTGAAAAAAATGTATAATCCCTCTCATTTGGATGTAATAATCTCCATGCGTCGAAGAGGTCTTCATTTAATATTATTTTTTCAAAATCTTTAGAAGTTTTCTTAATCTGATTTTCTGATTTTTTTTTAATTGTACCTGTTCTATCTTTTTCCGTATCCAGCACCATATTGAAATCCCCTCCAATTATTAATTGTCCTTTCCTAATTTTTTTAATTTCTTTCAATATCTTTTTAAAATATCTAATTTGTTTTGTATTTGGTAGATATATATTGGCTATTGTCATAATTACTCGATTTATTGTACCAGACCATATTATGTATCTTCCCAGGGGGTCTATAATCTTACCTTCCTCATGTACTTCTAGGTTGTTACTAAAGAGGATTGATACCCCTCTAGATCTTTTATTATATGTTGAATCTATTTTAAGGTTATAATTTCTATTATTTACATATCTTAAGGTGTCTTTATCCCAATGTGTCTCTTGTAGTAGAAGAATATCTACTTTGTTTTTTATATAATGATTATAGGCTATTTTCCTTTTCGATGCAGAATTTAGTCCATTGACATTATGTGATATTATTTTAACCATTTTTCCAATTAATTCTTATAACCTTATCTTTATATTTTACATGGTCTCTTTTAATATGTCTAGTGCTGTCTCGACTCTTACTATTGATTTCACCTGTATAAACTGTATCTCTGGGAAATTCATTCATTCGTTCATTCTTACACACCTTGGGCTTTTTTTCTTTGGAACTTAAAATAAGTCCGAATTTGCTTGTTTTCATATTTTTGCCCTTCATTCTAAGCAATTAGTAAGGGCTATTATGCCAATTTTAGGAAATGCTAGGAATTATAATAAACTTACTAGTTCATTAGTTGGGAGGTCATATGATCTTAATTCCCTGATTTACGCCCTTCTTAAATATTATCGTTATGTATTTTAATTTTCTTCTTACTCTCCTTGTCACTCTATTCTTTCTTAGTTTTTTCTTCTTTTTTTTTTTTCTCCTTTTTCTCTTCTCTCCCTTCTTCCCTTCCCTTTTTTCTTTCCTTTTTTCTTTTTTCTTCCTTTTTATCCACTACTAATATTCAGGGGCATATGAGTAATATAATAAAGAAAGATGTCCTTATCCCCCTTAACTATAATATTCCCCATAATGTATTCAAAAGATGTCCTCTTACTCTTTTTCATTCTACTTAACCCTTCCCTCTAGCATCCTCCTCCCCATATTTCTCCCAAGACATATCATTAAATGCATATTTTACAATAATTTTTATCATGATTTAACATTCATATATTATTCTGATAATTTATACATTATTCTCTTTTACACTGGAAAATCAAAATATCTATACATTCCCCTATATATCTTTATTCTAGAGGGAATCCATACCATTTTCTCTAGTCCTTGTACCACCCATACATAAATAATGAGATATATCCAGAGAACTAATATTAATATTTACATAAATCCCTTTACCTCTTTAATATAACTTTTCTCACTTTTCTTTTACCTTCTTCCCTCAATTTACCCTTTCTTACTCTCTTATCCTCCTTTTCTCTCATATAACAAGTATGGATTCTCCTCAATACATATATCAAACAATTCTAAAATTTTATTACTTTATAGTTTTTGAAGTCAATAATAATTTGTTAAATATTTCTTTAAATCTGTAAAGTGCATGTCAATAAAGTGCTTAATTTTCCCCCTGTGAAATATTTCCTTAGATTCTCTCGATGAAAAAAATGTGACTTTCCTCCTTCCCTCCCCTTACTCTCCTAATTAACTTTGTGTCAACAAAAAGAAAAAAAAAAAAAAAAAAAAAATCTCTAGTATAGTGGGTATTTTTAAAAAACCTCTAAACATATGTGTTGATGACAAGTTAGATTATCTGGCCCCTGCTGCTCTCGCATGCGGCAGTTAACTCTATGCTGTCTGGGGAGCTGCAGTGTAGTTAAGCAGTCCAGAATATCAGTGTGTGATGGTACCAGTATCAATTATATGCTTGGCGCGGGGAGGTCGGTTATATATATTATATATTCATTGGTATCCGTGTACCATGGTTACCATCTGCAATATGGCTATTGCATATTATTATTATCCGTTACTGGTACGGGCCATCACATTCCATAGCGCTATACAGGGGTTGGCATATGCTGATCAGCGAGTCCGAGTACGTGGTGCTATGTATGTGTTACATAACATCTATTTATTTTATGATATGTTCAATAATGTGTTCGGAACTGCATTTACGGGTTACTGATAGGATTGTAACCCTCTAGATGGCAGTTGGTATCTCCAGTTGCAGGTTACAGGGTTATACACTACAACGTCTCGATGTACGGTGCTTCTAGTAGCTTGCTTTAAGCAAGGTTGGCTTATCGCCATTATGGAGCGGCCTGGCACATGGGCCATAAGCCTATATCAGATTACCTGGGGTGGTACTAAGGGGCGTGGGAATGGGGGCAGAGAGGCCTTAGAAGTTATAAGGCCAATTTTTCTCTATGGTGTTCTCCTATTTTAAGCTATACCAGGTTAGGATTTAGTCACATGGCTTATTAATCAGGCTTTATTGACTTAACAGCCGGGTATTGGTACTGTCATAACACTCTGGTATGGGGTACAGCTGAGGCGTGCCTATCAGTGGATTCTTGTAGTGTGGTGTCATGCAGCTGGGGCATTGGGGCACTTGGCCGTCGGTGTGGTGCGGGTGGTATTCATATATAGGCATTTGTCATGAGCCTGCTAAATAGGTTTATAATAGTTAGGTTTGTTAGGTTTCATACTAAGTTCCTGTTCAAGGCGGTACATCTGGTGTATGTCATAGGGGACATAATTCCCTCGATCTTGCAGGGTCATTTTGGTATGTCAGCTGGATTAGGGCTCATGGATCTATTGATCGTCGGTGTATTCTCCTACAATATGGGAGGAACCTGTTGTGGCATTTCGGCTAATGCAGTGTTGGTTTAGATCAGAGGGTCCGCTTTTCCCCCCTAGGAGGATCAAGTTTAGGGGTATCTCCTCTTGAGGGGTTAATTTTGGGAGGTCATATAACCGCCAGGGTTTCCCTGCGGTGGGGAGGCATTGTTGGTCCTCTTAGAGTGTTGCGCTGCTCGGTGGCAGATGGTTCCGGGAGCTGTTTATTGTTGGTTTTGATAATTTTGCTGCAATTTACCCTCAGTTACGCTTTGTTCCGCTTGGGTCTACGTTGTCCAAAGACACAGGGCTCTGGTCCGATAGGGGAGGATAGGGTAAGGAAGCATAGGTTCCGAGCTGTTTTTTTTGTTGTTGCTGTTTATCCTGTCAGGGTAGCATTGCCTGGTAGTTCGGTGCAGGGTCACTCTTTGAGTGAGACCAGACTGATGCACTACAGGATATTTCTCCCTGGAAATGGAGCCAAAGAGGTGGCTATCAGTAGGTTAAGTAGGGCGCGATGGAAGCCATGCCCCTCTAGTACATCTGGCATGAATCAACAGGGATATGGGATATATAGGGTTTGACACCACGGTATGACGCTCAAACTGTCGTGAGCAGGTATTATGCATCCTTTTGACTGGTAAGGGGAGCGGTCAGCAAGTGCATGCCCAGATTGGTGCTATGCCCTAGCTCTTTTCAAATATGTCTGTAACGGCATCGGGGGACCTGCGTCGGGCTCCATATCTGTCTGGTTAGAGCTAGTGTATGTAATGCCGCGAGACGCAAGCTCGAATACCATGATTGCGCCATTTGGAGGGTAGCGGTGTGTGTGTTCAGTGATCTATCACATGGTTTGTTATGGTGACGGTGATATGTATAAGGGATTGTCAGGTTTTGTCTCTAATTAGGAAAAAGTCTTAGGGGTCTTGGGGGTGGGGCGCTATCACTTAGTATCCTGTAATAGGGTATAGTCATAAAGCAGAGGATATTATATTCTGGTCCATGTGAGTCCCACGATATTATTAACTCTTGGTACCGGGATCGGCAACGTGTGGACTGTGGATATAAAAAGTCTACACACCCCTGTTAAAATGTCAGGTTTCTGTGCTGTAAAAAAATGAGACAAAAAAAAATAATTTCAGAACTTTTTCCACCTAATGTGACCTATAAACTGTACAACTCAATTGAAAAACAAACTGAAATCTTTTAGGTGGAGAGAAGAAAAATAAAAAATAAAAATAATGTGGTTGCATAAGTCTGCACACCCTCTTACAACTGGGGATGTAGCTGTGTTCAGAATTAAGCAATCACATTCCAAATCGTGTTAAATAGGAGTCAGCATACACCTGCCATCATTTAAAGTGCCTCTGATTAACCCCAAATAAAGCTCAGCTGCTCTAGTTGGTCTTTCCTGAAATTTTCTTAGTCACATCCCACAGCAAAAGCCATGGTCCACAGAGAGCTTCCAAAGCATCAGAGGGATCTCATTGTTAAAAGGTATCAGTCAGGAGAAGGGTACAAAGGAATTTCCAAGGCATTAGATATACCATGGAAAACAGTGAAGACAGTCATCATCAAGTGGAGAAAATATGGCACAGCAGTGACATTACCAAGAACTGGAGCTCCCTCCAAAATTGATGAAAAGACAAAAAGAAAACTGTTCTGGGAGGCTACCAAGAGGCCTACAGCAACATTAAAGGAGCTGCAGGAATATCTGGCAAGTACTGGCTATGTGGTACATGTGACAACAATCTCCCATATTCTTCATATGTCTGGGCTATGGGGTAGAGTGGCAAGACGAAAGACTTTTCTTACGAAGAAAAACATTCAAGCCAGGCTGCATTTTGCAAAAACACATTTGAAGTCTCCCAAAATCATGTGGGAAAAGGTGTTATGGTCTGATGAAACCAAGGTTGAACTTTTTGGCCATAATTCCAAAAGATATGTTTGGCGCAAAAACAACACTGCACAATACCAAAAGAACACCATACCCACAGTAAAGCATGGTGGTGGCAGCATCATGCTTTGGGGATGTTTTTCTTCAGCTGGAACTGGGGCCTTAGTTAAGATAGAGGGAATTATGAGCAGTTCCAAATACCAGTCAATATTGGCACAAAACCCTCAGGCTTCTGCTAGAAAGGTGAACATGAAGAGGAACTTCATCTTTCAGCATGACAACGACCCAAAGCATACATCCAAATCAACAAAGGAATGGCTTCACCAGAAGAAGATTAAAGTTTTGGAATGGCCCAGCCAGAGCCCAGACCTGAATCCGATTGAAAATCTGTGGGGTGATGTGAAGAGGGCTGTGCACAGGAGATGCCCTCGCAATCTGACAGATTTGGAGTGTTTTTGCAAAGAAGAGTAGGCAAATCTTGCCAAGTCAAAATGTGCCATGCTGATAGACTCATACCCAAAAAGACTGAGTGCTGTAATAAAATCAAAAGGTGCTTCAACAAAGTACTAGTTTAAGGGTGTGCATACTTATGCAACCATATTATTTTATTTTTATATTTTTTCTTCCCTCAACCTAAAAGATTTCAGTTTGTTTTTCAATTAAGTTGTACAGTTTATAGGTCACATTAAACGTGGAAAAAGTTCTGAAATTATTTATCTTTGTCTAATTTTTTTACAGAACAGAAACATGACATTTTAACAGGGGTGTTTAGACTTTTTATATCCACTGTATATGGGTTATTACGGAGGTGTTTTTGGTGTATCCGCAACAAAGTGTATCACGCTTTGATCATTTCAGGCTGGTATCATAAGCTATTGTGATGGCGGTAGTGCTGTAAGGTACTTGGCTTCGTAGATCTTTCTAGAATTATGCACAGTGTGTTGGCAGTGGATCAAAGGGCAGTAATTCGAGTGTGCAGTGAATATGGCGGTGGTGCAGGTGGTCTCTCAGTATGTAGTTGCCTGTTTCGGGACTACGATGTTGCTGGCCATGTTGCTGGAAGTCGCCGGGATAGTGGTAAAATGGGGGAGATCCTACCCTACGGTGGTACGGATGTTCCAACACGGTAGCCCCTGGATGAGGCTTCATGTCGTATCGTGTACTATCTATGTCCAGGCTCCTCCCTTCGGGGTTATGTTTATTTATTTATCGTTATGGTTATTACTTCATGTTGTGTTTACCAATAAACGCTGTGGCCAGTTATCTCCCAAGAAGTGGTCTGTGTCTAATTTTTATATTCAATGGGTGATGGGGTATAAATTAGTATATGCACATACCAACTGGGCCTTGCTTAGGTCATGTCCTGATGAATATAAATGCAAATGCAAACATAAATATACATATATGGATGTACAGATAGATATAGGTAATATAATATAAATTGATAAATTAAAAAATAAAATAAAAAAAAAGTACTCCTATTTCTCCCAAAATAGAGGAAAACGTTAAATTGATTTGTGTACCAACAACATATTGTGACGAGATAGGAATATCCCTATATCTATATCTGTATATACCATCATTTGCCCTGAGTAATACAATCATGGTTATACATATAAAAGATGGTACATGAACATACATCTATATCTATAACTACAAGTATTGATATCTAAAAACACCCCTTTATATAAAGAGTGTACAGATTTGTATATATACTTAGCAGCATGTTATCACGTACACAACATATTCTGATTTGCAGTTAGTCAAATGTTTGATTTATATTTTTAATTTTTACTTGTGAACACCACCATATTTCTATTTTTGGTCTTCAAATGTTTACAAGTGCTGCACCCCTTTGTACCGCATTTGAGACAACCTTTCAGTTATTTTATGCAAGTGCTCCCATTCTTTTATTTTCTAATTCTCATTAGTTTGCTAGATTTTTTTTTTATTGAAATTCTTTCTGAAAGTGACTGTTGGTTTGTCTGGTATAATTTCTCTTAAATGCTCATCCTGTTTAAGGAGGGGCCAGAATTCACTCATGTATTATTAAATAGTCTTGGCTTCTGTGTTGTACCTGGTGAGAAAGCGACAATTGGATTTATCAACGTTTTTATTCTTTTGTGATACTTTGGATTTTTCGATTAAACTTTTTCTGTCCGGAGTCTGTACTTTGTCCCTGGCCTTTTCCACTGTTTTTGGGTTATACCACTTAGCAAGGAATTTTTTATTTAAAGCTTCGCTCCCTGTATCAAAATCTACGCAATGATTGCAGTTCCTTCTAACCTGAAACTGAATTATAATTAATCCATCCAGTGTCATGGCAGCTGCTGGTATTTACGTAACCATTTGTGTCAGTGGGTTTAGTATATAACTTGGTGGCGACCTGATTGTCTGTGCCCATGAGTAGAACATCTAGAAAAGGAATTACAGAGCTGTATGAAGACATAGGGCCTCATTAAATTCTCACTCATAGTTCTCTCGGTCCTTGCAAAAGGCAGTTTTTTTGCTGTTTGCGAGGACCGAATCCCTCACAGCCTGCTTTGCGAGATGACTCCAAAAAATGGCTGAGAATAGGCTCTGAGAGAGCTACGGAGTCACACGCAGCCATAAATCCCTACGGGCACAAAAAGTGCCCGCAAGGGATCCTGAAACTTCTAGATCAGGCCCCAGCTGCATTTAAAATTTTTAATTCCCCCGGGGCTCCTTAAAGGCCCCCGCGGCACACTATTAATAATCCCGGCCGCAGTACCTAAAATTAACCCCCCTCTATGCTGGGGCTCCCCATAGGGACCCCCGAAGTGTACCCACATTAACCCCTTACGGCACAAAAAAATATTAACCCCAGGCAACTAAAATTAACCCCATTACTCATGGGGGTCAATACAGACCCCCATAAGTACTTAATTAATTCCATAACTCATGGGGGTCAATACAGACCCCCATAAGCACTTAACCCTATAACTCATGGAGGTCAATAAAGACCCCCATAAGGCCTTAATTAACCCTATAAATCATGGGGGTCAATACAGACCCCCATAAGCACTTATTCGACCCTATAACTCATGGGGTTCAATACAGACCCCCATAAGTACAATAATTAACCCTATAACTCATGGGGGTCAATACAGACCCCAATTAAGCACTTAATTAACCCTATAACTCATGGGGGTCAATACAGACCCCCATAAGGCCTTAATTAACCCTATAAATCATGGGGGTCAATAAAGACCCCCATAAGCACTTAATTAACCCTATAACTCATGGGGGTCAATACAGACCGCCATAAGCACAATAATTAACCCTATAACTCATGGTGGTCAATACAGACCCCCATTAGCACTTAATTAACCCCATAACTCATGGGGGTCAATACAGACCCCCATAAGCACTTAACCCTATAACTCATGGGGGTCAATACAGACCCCCATAAGGCCTTAATTAACCCTATAAATCATGGGGGTCAATACAGACCCCCATAAGTCCAAAAATAAAACCTATAACTCATGGGGGTCAATAAAGACCCCCATAAGGCCAATAATTAACCCTGTCACACATAGGGGGTCAATACAGACCCCCATAAGGCCTTAATTAACATTATAGCACATGGGGGTAAATACAGACCTCCATAAGGCCAATAATTAACCCTGTCACTCATGGGGGTCAATACAGACCCCCATAAGCACAATAATTAACCCTATAACTCATGGGGGTCAATACAGACCCCGATAAGCACATAATTAACCCTATAACTTATGGGGTAAATACAGACCCCATAAGGCCTTATTTAACCCTATAACTCATGGGGGTCAATACAGACCCCCATAAGCACGTAATTAACCCTGTAACTCATGGGGGTCAATACAGACCCCCATAAGGCCTTAATTAACCCTATAACTCATGGGGGTCAATACAGACCCCCAAAAGGCCTTAATTAACCCTATAACACATGGGGGTAAATATAGATCCCCATAAGGCCTTAATTAACCCTATAAATCATGGGGTTCAATACAGACCCCCATAAGCACTTATTTAACCCTATAACTCATGGCGGTCAATACAGATCCCCATAAGCACTTAAACCTATAACTCATGGGGGTCAATACAGACCCCCATAAGGCCTTAATTAACCCTATAAATCATGGGGGTCAATACAGACCCCCATAAGTCCAATAATTAACCCTATAACTCATGGGGGTCAATACAGACACACATAAGGCCTTAATTAACCCTATAAATCATGGGGGTCAATACAGACCCCCATAAGTCAAATAATTAACCCTATAACTCATGGGGGTCAATACAGACTCCCATAAGGTCTTAATTTACCCTATAACACATGGGGGTAAATTCAGACCTCTATAAGGCCAATAATTAACCCTGTCACTCATGGGGGTCAATACAGACCCCCATAAGCACAATAATTAACCCTATAACTCATGGGGGTCAATACAGACACCGATAAGCACTTAATTAACCCTATAACTCATGGGGTAAATACAGACCCCCATAAGGCCTTATTTAACCCTATAACTCATGGGGGTCAATACAGACCCCCATAAGCACTTAATTAACCCTAAAACTCATGAGGGGTCAATACAGACCCACATAAGGCCTTAATTAACCCTATAACTCATAGGGGTCAATACAGACCCCCATAAGGCCAATAATTAATTCTGTCACTCATGGGTGTAAATACAGACCCTCATAAGGCTCTATTTAACCCCATCAGTCCCATAAGGGTATATTATAACCCTTATGGGGCTGTTAAAACCCTAACAATAACCACATATGTGCCAAAAATAAAAAAACCTACATTACAGAAAATAAAAAAATAAATTACAACCGCCCCCACCACTACATAAAAAAAAAAATTACACACCTGAAAAGGAAAGACAGACATACACAATACAATACATACAATGCAAATAAGATACCCCCTATCTATCTTACAATCTATCTAATATACAATAAATCCTAACTACATACACAAACCCTAATTCTAAGCTAAAATAAAATAATTAAGACCACTTACCTTTGAGATGTCCCTTCAGATCACCAACCTAGGGGTAAAGCAAAAACAAAAAATTAATACAACACAATAACATAAAATAAATAAACATTATACACATTCTAAATATTCTACTCACCTTTCCAGCATGTCCCGTCCTTTTTTTCTTTTCCGGCGCGGCCCTGTTAAAAAAACACATTACATTACTACAACATGTACACACAAAACAAAATAAAAATATAAACATATAAATATACATTCAACTTACATCCCCGCGATGTACCCGGCCTCCTCCTCTTCAGCCCCGGCTGGGCCCTGGAACCATCCGCGTTCTAAAAAAATAAAAATAAAAAAACTAATGGAGGTCTGCACTCCCCGACGCTAATGAGCCTCCCAGTGCCTTTTCCGGAGGGAAATTGGCAATAACAGCTTCTAAATGGCTGAAAAAGCTGTCTATCAAATTTCAGCCAATCAGAAGTCCTCAATGTGTGAGCCAATCAGGATGGGATACACCCCAAAATCCCACCCTGATTGTCAATCTTTTTTTAAACCAATCACAAGGCACAGATGCCTTCAGCCAATCACAACGGGATACACCCCCACGGAGTGATTGGCTGAAGACCGCTTTTTCAGCAAATCAGAAGCCGCCATTGCCAATTTCCTTCCGGAAAAGGCTCTACGAGGCTCATTAGCGTCAGGGAGATCTGCGAGTGCAGACCTCCATTGTTTGTTTTTTTGTTTTTTTTTAGAGCGTGGATAGTTCCAGGGCCCAGCCGGGGCTGAAGAGGAGGAGGTAGGGGACATCGCGGGGAGGTAAGTTGAATGTATATTTATATGTTTCTATTTTTATTTTATTTTGTGTGTATATGTTGTAGTTATGTAATGTGTTTTTTTTAACAGGGCCGCGCCGGAGAAGAAAAGAAGAAGGACGGGACATGCTGGAAAGGTGAGTAGAATATTTAGAATGTGTATAATGTTTATTTATTTTATATTAATGTGTTGTACTAATTTTTGTTTTAGTTTTACCCCTAGGTTGGTGATCTGAAGGGACATCTCAAAGGTAAGTGGTCTTAATTATTTTATTTTAGCTTAGAATTATGGTTTGTGTATGTAGTTAGGATTTTAATTATTTTATTTTAGCTTAGTATTAGGGTTTCTGGATGTAGTTAGGATTTATTGTATATTAGATAGATAGGGGGATGTATTTGATATAGTTAGGATTTATTGTATATTAAATAGATTGTATGTTAGATAGATTGGGGGTATTGTATATTATTTGTATTGTATGTAATGTATTGTATGTAATGTATTGTATGTATGTATTGTATGTAATACATTGTATTTATTGTAATGTATTGTATGTAATGTATTTATTGTAATGTATTGTATGTATGTATTGTATTGCGTGGGGTTGTAATGTATTTTTTTTCATTTTCTGTAATGTAGGTTTTTTTATTTTTGGTTACTTCTGTTTTTTTATTTTCTGTAAGGTACAGTTTTTTATTTTTTGTAATTAGAGTGGTGGGGGGTTTATTAGGGGGTAGGTAGTGTAGGTAGGTAGTGTAAGTGTTAATAGATTAGAGTAGAGGGGGGTTAGTTTAGATGTAATGGTTTATTGGGAGTTATAGTGTAGTGTTTGTAGTTAGTGTTCCTTGAGGTTCCTTGAGGACCGTAATGGCACTTATGTGGTTAATGTTTGGGTTTTAACAGCCCCAAAAGGGTCATAATATACCCTTATGGGACTGATGGGGTTAAATAGAGGATTATGGGGGTCTGTATTGAACCCATGAGTTATAGGGTAAATTATTAACCTTATGGGGGTCTGTATTGATCCCCATGAATTATAGGGTTAATTAAGGCCTTATGGGAGTCTGTATTGACCCCCATGAGTTATAGGGTTAAGTGCTTATAGTGGGTCTGTATTGACCCCCATAAGCTATAGGACTAATTATTGGCTCATGGGGTCTGTATTGTCCCTCATGAGTGACAGGATTAATTAAGGCATTATGGGTGTCTGTATTGACCCCCATAAGTTATAGGGTTAATTATTGCCTTATGGGGATCTTTATTGACCCCATGAGTGACAGGGTTAATTATTGGCTTATGGAGGTCTGTATTGACCCCCATGAGTGACAGTGTTAATTAAGGCCTTATGGGGGTCTGTATTGTCCCTCATGAGTAACAGGGTTAATAAAGGCCTTATGGGGGTCTGTATTGACCCCCATACGTTATAGGGTTAATTATTGGCCTTATGGGGGTCTTTATTGACCCCATGAGTGACAGGGTTAATTATTGGCTTATGTGGGTCTGTATTGACCCCATTGAGTGACAGTGATAATTAAGGCCTTATGGGGGTCTGTATTGAACCCCATGAGTTATAGGGTTAAGTGCTTATGGGGGTCTGTATTGACCCCCATAAGTTATAAGGCTAATTATTGGCTTATGGGGGTCTGTATTGTCCCTCATGAGTGAGAGGGTTAATTAAGGCCTTATGGGGGTCTGTATTGACCACCATAAGTTATAGGGTTAATTATTGGCCTTATAGGGGTCTGTATTGACCCCCATGAGTGACAGGGTTAATTAAGGCCTTATGGGGGTTTGTATTGACCCCCATGAGTGACAGGGTTAATTAAGGTCTTATGGGGGTCTGTATTGACCCCCATGAGTTATAGGGTTAAGTGCTTATGGGGGTCTGTATTGACCCCCATAAGTTATAGGGTTAATTATTGGCTTATGGGGGTCTGTATTGTCTCTCATGAGTGACAGGGTTAATTAAGGCCTTATGGGGGTCTGTATTGAACCCCATGAATTACGGAGTTAATTTTAGTTGCCTGGAGTTAATATTTTATAGTGCGAGTCTTTTCAGGACCTTTACTGTTCTTTAAGGACCGCGAGGTGGGAAATTAATTTTAGGTGCCGTGGGGGGGGGGGGGGGGGTTGTTGGAGTACCTCTCACGGCAGGGCTTATGTGTGGGACTGCCACAGAGGTCCTGTTTAGTACCCCTGCACTAATTGATGAGGTGTGGGAGCCTGCGAGATCATCTCGCAGGCTATCACTAATCATGTACATTATCGCAGTGTTCATTCGGACGGCCCTGCTGCGTAGCTCACACGTTGCTCGCAGCAGGGCTAATTTAATTTAATTTTCAGTGTCTCTCTGTAGTTCAAGCAGTATTTCAAGCAGTCTTCTTTTCTGCCTTACTTCAGCGCTTATCCCAGATCTCAGGATCCAACAGCAGCTGAGCTGTCTAAGGTTCTCTCTCTCAGCTTCTCCAAACAGACTGCAGCTAAACACACTGCTCACGGCCCTTAGGCCAGAGCCTAATCAGCAGCCCTCCATCTCTGAGTGTGTATGTCTTAAAAAGGCATTTTACACCTGCAGCTCTAATTAGCCCAGCTCCAGGGGATTAACTCCAAGTTACCTGGAGCAGATCTTCTCCCTACTGCGTGACTTGCACCATATATATATAGACACAGACACATATATATGTATAAACAAACACACATATTATATATATATATATATATATATATATAATATATATTCCCCTCCCTTGGCATTTTTCATGTTTTGTTGCCTCACAACCTGGAAATTAACATGGATGGTTTAAGGATTTGCATCATTTAATTTACAGAACATGCCCACCACTTTGAAGAAGTTTTTTTTTTATTATTGTGAAGCAAACAACAAATGTACACATCTATGTACAGATACTCCAGTCTCTGCGTTGGAACTCTGCAGCATCTCCAGGGTTACCTTAGTTCTCTGTGCTGCCTCTCTGATTAATGACCTCCTTGCCTGGTCCGTGAGTTTTGGATGGCGGCTGTCTCTAGGCAGGTTTGCGGTTGTGCCATGTTCTTTCCATTTGGTTATGATAGAATTGATGGTGCTCCTGTGGATTATTTAAAATGAATATTTTTTTATAACCTAACCCTGACTTGTATTTCTCAACAACATTGTGACTTACTTTTTTGGAGAGTTCCTTGGTCTTCATGGCAGTGTTTGGTTAGTGGTGCCTCTTGCTTAGGTGTTGCAGCCTCTGCAGCCTTTCAAAAAAGGTGTGTATATGTAATGACAGATCATGTGACACTTAGATTGTACACAGGTGGACATCATTTCACTAATAATTGGTTGCACCAGAGCTTTTTATGGGCTTCATAACAAAGGGGGTGAATACATACGCACATGCCAATTTTCTGTTTTCTATTTCTAAAAAACAGTTTTATGCATATATTTTTTTCATTTCACTTTACCAACTTAGACTATTGTGTTCGGATCCATCACATACAATTTAGATTTACAAAACAATGAACTTAAGTCTGTAATGTAACAAAATAGCATCTACTATTATGCCCATTGGTTACAGCAGTGTTTATTTGGTACAAACTTCGCAAAAACAACTGAAATTTTCTCAAACTACAATGCTCCTTTAAATGATACTTACCAGCCACCATACCTGCTCAGTACATACAAACATCAGACTTCTCAGCACCATCAACTAAATTCCTTTTTTTATAAATAAAGGCCAGTATAAAGTGGGGAGGAGGTACCATATAAATTATTTAAAAAAAAATTAAACTTGCAAAAGTAAATATCTAAGTATATATATTGTATGTACCAACAGGAGTGGAAAAGTGTAAAAATATATTGAAGACACAGAAGAAAAAGAACAACTATATATCCACACATGTATACCATCCGTAGTTATAATGAGCAGTAATGAGCAGAGGTATTTAAGTGAACTGACCAAAAATATTCAGTAAAAGTTCTAAAAACTTTTAAAAATTAAGGCAAGGACAATCACTGGTTATATGTATTATCTCAGTATCTTATTATCTGTACAATACTTTAAACACCAATGGACAAATTTTATAGTAAATCACCTGATCTAAATTTGGTGGTAGCAGAGCCCACCATATACTCCTTTTATACTAGACTAAATACACTGTCTAGGAAATAAAATGTATAAGTGAAAAGAAAGAAAAAATGCTAAATAAACTATTCCTGATCGTGGAACTGGGGATCCACCAATTACCCCCCTAACCTGTGTGTGATAAAGAACTTACCTACTCTAAACTAAGTAAATTATCACCTTTGTGATTGCATAAGTGCAAATAAAGTGCTCATGATATAAATTACATAACATTAGATTCCTAGGCAAAGCATAAAGATATCTTACAAAAGGATATCGTGTGCACCAAAAAACACCCGTATCCATCAAATGCTGCCAGTGATGTCACAAACTTGAGACAGAACAGATCGACGCCAGCATTTCACATCACAATGCTTCCTCATGGACCTGATGGATACTGGTGTTTTTTGGTGCACACAAGGCTTGTGCAGCCATTGGACTCCCATTTACAAATGACAAGTGATGCGTTTTTCCATCTGATACATCCATGCTGCTTGTATTACATTCAATGTATATCTGTACTAATATAATTGAATAATACAATTGATTTCATATTTAATATAATATTTGCACTTGACATATTTGCAAATATGGATAAATAGCTATATACTCTTTTCTGATACATTTATGTTGCCTGTACTATCTTGAAATATATATCTGTACTAATACAATAGAATATTACAATTGATCTTATCTGTTATATAATATTTGCACTCAGTATATTTGCACAGACAGTATATTAATACAATAGATTTTATATTTAATATAACATTTGCACCTAAGTATATTTGCACATATGGATAAATAGCAATATACTCTTTTCTGATACATTCATTCTTCCTGTTATATTTTGAAATATATATATATCAATACAGACCCACATAAGGCCTTAATTAACCCTATAACTCATAGGGGTCAATACAGACCCCCATAAGGCCAATAATTAATTCTGTCACTCATGGGTGTAAATACAGACCCTCATAAGCCTCTATTTAACCCGATCAGTCCCTTAAGGGTATATTATAACCCTTATGGGGCTGTTAAAACCCTAACATTAACCACATATGTGCCAAAAAAAAAAAAAACCTACATTACAGAAAATAAAAAAATAAATTACAACCGCCCCCACCACTACATAAAAAAAAAAAATTACACACATGAAAAGGAAAGACAGACATACACAATACAATACATACAATGCAAATAAGATACCCCCTATCTATCTTACAATATATTTAATATATAAATCCTAACTATATCAAAAACATCCCCCTATCTATCTAATATACAATAAATCCTAACTACATACACAAACCCTAATTCTAAGCTAAAATAAAATAATTAAGACCACTTACCTTTGAGATGTCCCTTTAGATCACCAACCTAGGGGTAAAGCAAAAACAAAAAATTAATACAACACAATAACATAAAATAAATAAACATTATACACATTCTAAATATTCTACTCACCTTTCCAGCATGTCCCGTCCTTTTTCTCTTTTCCGGCGCGGCCCTGTTAAAAAAACACATTACATTACTACAACATGTACACACAAAACAAAATAAAAATATAAACATATAAATATACATTCAACTTACCTCCCCGCGATGTACCCGGCCTCCTCCTCTTCAGCCCCGGCTGGGCCCTGGAACCATCGGCGTTCTAAAAAAATAAAAATAAAAAAACTAATGGAGGTCTGCACTCCCCGACGCTAATGAGCCTCCCAGAGCCTTTCCGGAGGGAAATTGGCAATAACGGCTTCTGATTGGCTGAAAAAGCTGTCTATCAAATTTCAGCCAATCAGAAGTCATCAATGTGTGAGCCAATCAGGATGGGATACACCCCAAAATCCCACCCTGATTGTCAATCTTTATTTAAACCGATCACAAGGCACAGATGCCTTCAGCCAATCACAACGGGATACACCCCCACGGAGTGATTGGCTGAAGACCGCTTTTTCAGCAAATCAGAAGCCGCCATTGCCAATTTCCTTCCGGAAAAGGCTCTACGAGGCTCATTAGCGTCGTGGAGATCTGGGAGTGCAGACCTCCTTTGTTTTTTGTTTTTTGTTTTTTTTAGAGCGTGGATGGTTCCAGGGCCCAGCCGGGGCTGAAGAGGAGGAGGCCGGGGACATCGCGGGGAAGTAAGTTGAATGTATATTTATATGTTTCTATTTTTACTTTATTTTGTGTGTAAATGTTGTAGTTATGTAATGTGTTTTTTTTAACAGGGCCGCGCCGGAGAAGAAAAGAAGAAGGACGGGACATGCTGGAAAGGTGAGTAGAATATTTAGAATGTGTATAATGTTTATTTATTTTATATTAATGTGTTGTACTAATTTTTGTTTTAGTTTTACCCGTAGGTTGGTGATCTGAAGGGACATCTCAAAGGTAAGTGGTCTTAATTATTTTATTTTAGCTTAGAATTATGGTTTGTGTATGTAGTTAGGATTTTAATTATTTTATTTTAGCTTAGTATTAGGGTTTCTGGATGTAGTTAGGATTTATTGTATATTAGATAGATAGGGGGATGTATTTGATATAGTTAGGATTTATTGTATATTAAATAGATTTTATGTTAGATAGATTGGGGGTATTGTATATTATTTGTATTGTATGTAATGTATTGTATGTAATGTATTGTATGGATGTATTGTATGTAATACATTGTATTTATTGTAATGTATTGTATGTAATGTATTGTATGTAATGTATTGTATGTATGTATTGTATTGCGTGGGGTTGTAATGTATTTTTTGATTTTCTGTAATGTAGGTTTTTTTATTTTTGGTTACTTCTGTTTTTTTATTTTCTGTAAGGTATGTTTTTTTATTTTTTGTAAATAGAGTGGTGGGGGGTTTATTAGGGGGTAGGTAGTGTAGGTAGGTAGTGTAAGTGTTAATAGATTAGAGTAGAGGGGGGTTAGTTTAGATGTAATGGTTTATTGGGGGTTATAGTGTAGTGTTTGTAGTTAGTGTTCCATGAGGTTCCTTGAGGACCGTAATGGCACTTATGTGGTTAATGTTTGGGTTTTAACAGCCCCATAAGGGTCATAATATACCCTTATGGGACTGATGGGGGTAAATAGAGGCTTATGGGGGTCTGTATTGACCCACATGAGTTATAGGGTAAATTATTAACCTTATGGGGGTCTGTATCGATCCCCATGAAATATAGGGTTAATTAAGGCCTTATGGGAGTCTGTATTGACCCCCATGAGTTATAGGGTTACGTGCTTATGGGGGTCTGTATTGACCCCCATAAGCTATAGGACTAATTATTGGCTCATGGGGTCTGTGTTGTCCCTCATGAGTGACAGGATTAATTAAGGCATTATGGGTGCCTGTATTGACCCCCATAAGTTATAGGGTTAATTATTGGCCTTATGGGGATCTTTATTGACCCCATGAGTGACAGGGTTAATTATTGGCTTATGGAGGTCTGTATTGACCCCCATGAGTGACAGTGTTAATTAAGGCCTTATGGGGGTCTGTATTGTCCCTCATGAGTAACAGGGTTAATAAAGGCCTTATGGGGGTCTGTATTGACCCCCATAAGTTATAGGGTTAAATATTGGCCTTATGGGGGTCTTTATTGACCCCATGAGTGACAGGGTTAATTATTGGCTTATGTGGGTCTGTATTGACCCTCATGAGTGACAGTGTTAATTAAGGCCTTATGGGGGTCTGTATTGACCCCCATGAGTTATAGGGTTAAGTGCTTATGGGGGTCTGTATTGACCCCCATAAGTTATAGGGCTAATTATTGGCTTATGGAGGTCTGTATTGTCCCTCATGAGTGACAGGGTTAATTTAGGCCTTATGGGGGTCTGTATTGACCCCCATGAGTGACAGGGTTAATTAAGGCCTTATGGGGGTTTGTATTGACCCCCATGAGTGACAGGGTTAATTAAGGTCTTATGGGGGTCTGTATTGAACCCCATGAATTACGGAGTTAATTTTAGTTGCCTGGAGTTAATATTTTATAGTGCGAGTCTTTTCAGGACCTTTACTGTTCTTTAAGGACCGCGAGGTGGGAAATTAATTTTAGTTGCCGTGGGGGGGGGGGGGGGGGGTTGTTGGAGTACCCCTCACGGCAGGGCTTATGTGTGGGACTGCCGCGGAGGTCCTGTTTAGTACCCCTGCACTAATTGATGAGGTGTGGGAGCCTTCTCGCAGGCTATCACTCCTTATGTACATTATCGCAGTGTTCATACGGACGGCTCGCAGCAGGGCTAATTTAATTTAATTTTCAGTGTCTCTCTGTAGTTTAAGCAGTATTTCAAGCAGTCTTCTTTTCTGCCTTACTTCAGCGCTTATCCCAGATCTCAGGATCCAACAGCAGCTGAGCTGTCTAAGGTTCTCTCTCTCAGCTTCTCCAAACAGACTGCAGCTAAACACACTGCTCACGGCCCTTAGGCCAGAGCCTAATCAGCAGCCCTCCATCTCTGAGTGTGTATGTCTTAAAAAGGCATTTTACACCTGCAGCTCTAATTAGCCCAGCTCCAGGGGATTAACTCCAAGTTACCTGGAGCAGATCTTCTCCCTACTGCGTGACTTGCACCATATATATATAGACACAGACACATATATATGTATAAACAAACACACATATTATATATATATATAATATATATTCCCCTCCCTTGGCATTTTTCATGTTTTGTTGCCTCACAACCTGGAAATTAACATGGATGGTTTAAGGATTTGCTCAGTACATACAAACATCAGACTTCTCAGCACCATCAACTAAATTCCTTTTTTATAAATAAAGGCCAGTATAAAGTGGGGAGGAGGTACCATATAAATTATAAAAAAAATAAAATAAATTAAACTTGCAAAAGTAAATATCTAAGTATATATATTGTATGTACCAAAAGGAGGCGAAAAGTGTAAAAATATATTGAAGACACAGAAGAAAAAGAACACCTATATATCCACACATGTATACCATCCATAGTTATAATGAGCAGTAATGAGCAGAGTTATTTAAGTGAACTGACCAAAAATATTCAGTAAAAGTTCTAAAAACATTTAAAAAGTAAGGCAAAGACAATCACTGGTTATATGTATTATCTCAGTATCTTATTATCTGTACAATACTTTAAACACCAATGGACAAATTTTATAGTAAATCACCTGATCTAGATTTGGTGGTAGCAGAGCCCACCATATACTCCTTTTATACTAGTCTAAATACACTGTCTAAGAAATAAAATTTAAAAGTGAAAAGAAAGAAAAAATGCTAAATAAACTATTCCTGATGGTGGAACTGGAGATCCACCAATTACCCCCCTAACCTGTGTGTGATAAAGAACTTACCTACTCTAAACTAAGTATATTATCACCTTTGTGATTGCATAAGTGCAAATAAAGTGCTCATGATATAAATTACATAACATTAGATTTCTAGACAAAGCATAAAGATATCTTACAAAAGGATATCGTGTGCACCAAAAAACACCAGTATCCATCAAATGCTGCCAGTGATGTCACAAACGTGAGACAGAACAGATCGACGCCAGCATTTTGCATCACAATGCTTCCACATGGACCTGATGGATACTGGTGTTTTTTGGTGCACACGAGGCTTGTGCAGCCTTTGGACTCCCATTTACAAATGACAAGTGATGCGTTTTTCCATCTGATACATCCATGCTGCTTGTATTACATTCGATGTATATCTGTACTAATATAATTGAATAATACAATTGATTTCATATTTAATATAATATTTGCACTTGGCATATTTGCACATATGGATAAATAGCAATATATTTTTTTCTGATACATTTATGCTGCCTGTAATATTTTGAAATATATATCTGTACTAATACAATTGATCTTATCTGTTATATAATATTTGTACCCAGTATATTTGCACAGACAGAGTAAGAGTAATATACCTTTAAATAGCCTTTGGCTTTTGTATTTTCTTATAATAGTATATATATATATATATATATATATATATATATTAATTGTTTCATCATATATGACATTAGTCAGGCTTATTTACATTATATTATCAATACAATATCCATAGCTGTTGCATTAATAGCAATCTGCAGTGCATTTATATATATATTATCCTTTTATAAGATATCTTTATGCTTTGTCTAGGAATCTAATGTTATGTAATTTATACCATGAGCACTTTATTTGCACTTATGCAATCACAAAAGGTGATAATACATTTAGTTTAGAGTAGGTAAGCTCTTCATCACAAACAGGTTAGGGGAGTAATTGGTGGATCCCCAGTTCCAACATAAGGAATAGTTTATTTAGCATTTTTTTTTTCTTTTCACTTTTAAATTTTATTTCCTAGACAGTGTATTTAGACTAGTATAAAAGGAGTATATAGCGGTCTCCGCTACCACCAAATTTAGATCAGATGATTTACTATAAAATTTGTCCATTGGTGTTTAAAGTATTGTACAGATAATAAGATACTGAGATAATGCATATAACCGGTGATTGTCCTTGCCCTACTTTTTAAATGATTTTAGAATATGCATTGTAGATTGATTTTGTGAATAAACTATGAACTTTTACTGAGTATTTCTTGTCAGTTCACTTAAATAACTCTGCTCATTACTGCTCATTATAACTACGGATGATATACAGGTGTGGATATATAGGTGTTCTTTTTCTTCTTCTTTTTCAATAAATTCCTTTTTTACCAATTCTTGATCTTTAACAGATGAACCTGAAGACTGTTCATCACCCACTTCTCCGCTAAACACAGCTTCATTAGTGGGAGAGATAACCACAAGATCATCACTTGAAGATTGTTCATCACCCACTTCTCCGCTAAACACAGCTTCATTAGTGGGAGAGATAACCACAAGATCATCACTTGAACATTGTTCATCGTCCCCTTCCTCTCTGCTTAACACAGCTTCATTACTGGGAGAGACAACAACAACGTCTGCAGATAACTCTTGGACACTGGCACTTTGGTCAAAATGTTCATATTTTATTTGTGCTGTGTCTCTAAAGGCAAGAACTCATCAGTGGCATCTTCAGAGTTGTCTTCTGGAGATTCCTTTATAGGAAAAAATAAATCTCTACCAGAAGCACAGTTCTGATCATCTTCTTGATTCATGAATGCATGAAGACACTGATGTGACTCAGAGATAGCAATTAGCTTAGTATAATAGTCATCATGCTCTTCTGATGTTGTCTTTTCTGGTGGAAAATTTTCAGACTTTAAAAGCAACTCATTGACCTTACCAGGTCCAGGCAGATCAGCCATGGTGGTGCTGCCATTTGAAGCAGACTTCCGTAGAGTTTAACTTTACAGAATAGAGTGTCTTCAGTTAGTGTAACTAGATGCTCTCCAACACTGGACTTCAACCTGGGAAGTGAATACATTACAACTGGAAAGCAACCAGCGACCCACTGTCTTCTGTTAACTACAGCATCCAGAAGTACAATTGCCATTAATGTATTATGAAAGGCCATACCTTAGGCATCTAAGTACTAAAGGAATAATTTCATTCATGTATTTAATTAGCATAGAAATACACTCATCTATCAAAATAACATTTATAGAATCTTGTGAAAGGGACCTAGAAGTTGGGTTGGATGCTGACGAGTTGCCGGATATTTTTGAGGTAACATATAAGGGCATAGAAATACATCTCTGACAAAGAAGTAATTCCATCTTTATAGAACGTATTAAAGGCCTTTTTAGACACAATAAAAAGAGGGTCATTATTCTGTCCAATTTTTTTAGGAGGTGTAATCAAAATGGTACATTAATGTATGGGAATGCCCAATTGTTAAAAATGTATGAGGTGACATCAATCAAATTCTATCTCACACTCACAAAATGAACATTAATCCTGAACCAGTACATTCTGTCCTGGATTTGCCACTTCCCTTCAAAACAATTTTTTATATGTTACTACACCTATATACTGTACATAACTATTAGATGGTTACAAAAAGAGTTACGTCTTGGTCATCTTATACATGGAATAAATCATACTTTAATAATGGAAGCCTGACTTGTATTTGAAATGACAGGGTAGATAAATTTAAGAGGATGTAAACTGGCTAAATTCAGAATAAGTTTGATATCTGATTCCTTATCTAGATTAGGATGGGGACATGACAGAAATGTTACTGTATTGAATTGAAAACAGTATTAATATGTACAACATATACATTAGGTCTAAAGGCTGTATTATGATTGAAAAGTGTTAGACAAAAGAGAACATGGAGAAAAAACAACATCTAATTGTAAAATGTTGCATTTACCTGTTTATGATTGTTATTGTCAGCTTACAGAGTTTTGGTTGAAATGATTAATGTATTAATGATTAAAGTATTATCTTGCAATCGGATGTGTGGGTGAAAGGGTTAACTACAAAACAGCTTATCCAAATTTATAATCTGTAAAAAAAAAACAGTCACCTACACCCCTAGTCAGAACTATAAAGCTGCCATCACCAAAGCATTTTAAGATGAAACCTCCTAGGGGCATCTTTGATCACAAATATTTATACAAGTTATATAAAATAAGGGTCACAATGGAAATCTTAACCTCTTATACACATAACACATCTCTACTGTAACATGAGGTTCTTCATAGCAGAGAGATTAAACTTAATACATAAGCATATATTTTAATGGATAAGTACACAGTATAAATAAATTGAATTATACATTATAAATGGATATACAATGATATTGAATGCAATTATGTATTATAATTTGGGAAATATACAATAAACTGACAACAATAGCACCCAGGGGCGTAGGAGCCCAAAACAATTCTGGGGGTTAAAGTTTAAAGAAATGTAGATCTGAGTGGCTTGCCACAAAAAATGACACTGTGCCTCTGTATATCATCTAGGAGCTGAAACCCTACTGTAAAGAACTGTGCTAACATATAATATAATATAATAATAATAATAATATATTTACTTTACACGCATTCTAAGGTATATAGATTGTAATCCCTTGCACCCATGTTAGTTCTCACCTTATATGACATATAGCCTCAGTAAATTCCCCTAACGTGTAAAACCACAGTAGGCAACAAGACTTGCAGCTATTAAATTAAGCCGTATAGCAACCCACTGCCAATCTGCGGGTTTGGAGCGAGAAAAGCCTAAGAGACGAGAAAAAGTTGATCAGGAAAAAACCCATACTCACATACTCCTTTGTACTTTGAAACCAGTCGTAATACCAGTACCAACAGAGTCCTCTGGTTATTTTCTCATTATTAGAGTTTATTTAGAAAAAATGTATGTCAGTAGCAAGAACCCCAAAAATGTCTGTCATCGACTCACTCACTGAACTGAACTTAAAATTTAAACAACACAGCTTTTATACTCTTTTACATAAGACAATGAGATAATAAATCTTACCCCATCTAGCAGCATGGTACTGCGTATATCTACTTTATATGATACAACCCTGTAACATGCAAATGGAGCCAAGAAGCCAATGGGTACTAGAGAGGACAGGCAAGGCTACAAGTCCAATCCATAGCACTGTAAATGCAAAAATACACACACTACTGTACATATAAAAACAGGGAAAGTGATGTTAGGTATTAGAATTAATAGTACAACATTCTCAAGCTCGCAATTCGGCTATATTAAATATTTCATTTTTAATTTCCATGTTATATCAATCAATGTGTTAATACATATAATGGAACTCACATGTATTAAGATATAATATTTACAGCTTTATCAGTATTGCATTATTTCTGGAATTCGTAATTTGTAATTGAAACCCCTGGAACTTTGTAATCCCACCTCCACTTTTTTGTGACGTAATTATGATCTCTGTTGTCATTGGCTCCATCTGAACCCGTAGCTATGGGTTTCACTAATTGATCACATTCACAGCCGCGCATCCAACGTTCGGTAAATGGTTTAAGGGTTTGTTTCACAAGCCGGTAGCTCACACCCTGCACAAATTTAATAGCTCTATTACTCGGTCAAATTTCTAGCCCGCAGCTGTCCCAGGTCTCAAGTTGCACATGCAGGCTTAGAATTTAATGCGGCTAATATAGCCCTATTCTATTAGTAGCTCACAAAAGTCTCTAACCTGTAATTTTTGCTGTACATTTTTTTCTCTAAATATTTAGATGTATTCTATTGACTTAAGCTTGCAATTTATGTCTTACAGCCTCTACATGTACAAACTGCCTTTTTAAGTAGGATTTCACTTCTTAGACAGCCAATAGTAAATGTGTAAGTCATCATGACATCAGTAAAACCTAGAAAAGTTACACATAATCTGCAGTCGGAGGCTAGGAATAAATTAGTGTCAATAAGTAATAATTGCCTATCAGGCTCATAATCAAGCAATCTAGCACTCTATAAAATGCATTAGATTATGTTGTTTTAGTCCATGTTGGTTTCATGATATGTATTAACCCCTTGAGTCCCAGTATCGATATTACACAGAAATAACCTTTAAAAATATTTTTAATTGCATATTCTACAGTTAAATACAGCTTCATTCAAATGAGCCGGACAGGAGAACCAGGGTCGTAAATGGAGGCCATAACTTAATTTGCTATTCAATTGGCAACTCTTTGAGGGCTCTGATTGAATTACGGGCTCCAAGCTGTGATTCATATATATTTTTGAAATTACAAGTTAATACCCTCCAAGCCTTTGATCTTTTATGGCTGCAAGAGTTGCAAACGCTAAAATCGCAAATCGCTATTCAATTGCTCTGATTCCCCCACACTAACCACCCTGTGTAGCCTGCAAATAGCAAAAATTGAACGACAACTTAATGGTACCAAGGAGGTATCGCAAAGGGTTTAATGACATGTCTGGAACACTTGAAATGCGTGTGAAAGTGATGTTAGGTCTTAGAATTAATAGCACACCATTCTCAAGTTCGTAAATTGCCCCCCAAAAATACTTTTAAGTTTAACCTGTGTTATATCGATACAATGTGTTAATCAATATAATTAAACTCCCATGTAATAGAATATCATATTTATGGCTCTATCAATATTGCATTATATCTGGAATGTTGGTCCAATCGTAACTCATAATTCAAGCCCATAGGACTTCCATGAAAAAGGAAGGTTGGATTTCAAAGTCCTAAGGGCAGACATACAGCCTACTCCGATTAAGTTATGGCCTCCGAAATTATTGAGGCTCAATGTCTTTCCACACATTCCCATGCATTTAAAGTGCAATATTATCTTTTTCATTGCTGTTAGAGCTATAATAAGTGCTTGAAAAAGCCCTTGTGAGTACTATTTAGTACTCGTAATATTTGAAACAGAAACATGATACTTTTTTCAATTGCGAGTTAGACTTTTTTGCAAGCTAGAACTACAGGTCTAATAGAATATCGATTTCTCTTTTTTTTATCTTGAATCTTGAATCGTAATATTCGAGTTCTGCTAAAACCATTGGAGTTCTAAGGCCGGTTTTGCTTTATTGGCTGGCCAGTAGTGATTATGGACTGGGAACTTGTAATCTGATTGCAAGTAGCTAATAAATTATGTGTCAATATTAAAAGTTAATGTCAGTGTGTAAAAATGTACAAATTGGGCAATAGAATAGGGCCCATAGTCTCCATCATTACTACACTGGTTCACCGGTCTGAAATCTGTGGTTTGCAAACTCTGTGAGTGTTCTGATACTGCTAACTGCAACTTATCCAGACCGGACACCATCACCCTCACAATTTCTGTATTAGAAAGAGGGGGGACTAAGTAACCAGAAGTGTATTAAGATAATGAGAGGGAAATCTTATGTTTACTTTGTATTAAGAGAGGTAGATGACAGTGAAGAGAAAAGGATAGTACAGACAGAGAAAATAACACTGAGAGCAAACAGAAGAGAAAGGAGTACAGAGTATAGATGAGAGAGAAGAGATAAAGGAGAAAAAAGAGTGAAATAATTTAATATTTGAGAGAATAGCACAAAGAAGAAAAAACGAGAGGCAAAAACAAATAAAGAAGATAAGAGACAGAGAAAAGAAAGAAGAAAAGAAAGGAAGAGAGGGAAATAGAAAGGCAAAATAGAGCAAAAAGGGAGCGATAATACATGGAGAAGAAAAGAGAGCCAGGAAGAGAAGAAGAGATGATGAGAAATAGTCAGGGAACAAAAGGGAGAAGATAGACTTGGAGAACAGAAGAATGGAAGAGAATATTTTGAGACAACATAACACGATAACAGGAAAAGAAAAAGAGCAGAGAGGTAGAAGAACATGAATGGAGAGAAAAAAGTAGGGTAAGGGAGTTTGATAAGGGCAAGAGATAGACAGAAGTGTGAGATAGGCAAGGATGGAGGAGTGAGAGAAGGAGCTGAGAAATATACAGGGTATGAGAGAGACAGAGGGTAGGAGAGAAAAATACAGGGAATTAAGAGAAAGAGGAGGAGAAAAAAGAGTAAGATACAAAAGAGAAAGAGAATAAGAGCGAGGATGAGAGATAGATGTGTTAGAGAGAGATGAGGGAAGGAGAGAAAGGGGTGAAGACAGGCAGCGGATGGAAGAGAAAGAGACAGTGGGGATTAGAGGAAGAGGGAATAGGGTGAATATGAGAAAGATAAAGATCTGAGAGAGGTAAATGTGGGGAGAGGCAGAGAGGAGGTAGAGACAAATTAGGAGGAGGAAGAGAAGAGAGAGAAATGAATAGGTGAGATAGGGGAGAAGAGAGAGATGGGGTGAGACAAGTGGAAAGGGAAGGAGGAAAAAGAGATACATAGGAAAGGAGTGGCTGATAGAGGACAGGAGAATAATGAGAGAGAGAAAAAGATTGGGAGAAAATAACAGAGGGGACAGAGAGTGTGGCGAGAGACAATGAGTGAAATACTGTTAGAGTGAGAGAAGAGGGGGACAAAGTGAGGCATACAGAAAATGGGAGGGTAGTGAAAGAGACAGATCTGTTAGATACTTATAATGGGGAGAGACTAACATGGAGGTAAGACAGATGCATGGAGAGGGAAAGGAGTAAGGGGGGCATGGGGGAATGCAGCAACGGGTAAGGTCATAGAGAGAAGAGAGAGACAGATAAGGAGAGATAAAAAGAGATGGGGAGGGGAGAGGGTCAGAAGTGGGACAGGCAGAGAGGGAAAGAAACACAGCGGCCAGAGGCAGACAGAAGAGGGGAGAGAAAGGCAGAGGGAAGAACAGACAAGAGGGGAAGGGTAAGGGAGAAAGATGGGAAGAGAGACAGGGGAGAGAAAGATATAGGTAAGAGGAAGAGATAAGGGAGGGCACATAGATAAAAGAATAGAGACAGATGTTGAAAGTGAGAGACAGTGGGAGGATATAGACAGAGGGTAAGAGAAATAGATGTTTAGAGAAATAGGAGAGAGATGGAGTGAAAATTAGACTGTCTTTACAGACTGTATGGGCGCAGAGAGACTGACTGAGAAAGCAGAGGAGAGGCAGAGACAGAGGATGAGAGGGACTGACTATGGGGGAGAGAAACAGGAGAAGGGATAGAAAGTTAGAAATAGGCAAAAGATGGGGAGAGGAGTGAAAGACAGTGGGGGTCTAGAGACAAAGAAAGGGGAGACGGAGAGGGGAGACAGTTGGAGCAGAGAAAAGGAATAGGGAGAGAGGAACAAAATGGTGAGAAAAAGACAGGAAGGTCATAGGGGGCTGAGGACAGAGAGGTGAAGAACATATATAGGGGTTAAGGAACATGGCAAGAGAGACAGGGAGATGAAGAGAGAGAGAGTGACAAAGGAGAGACAGATGTGGTGACAGGAAGAGGGTGGAGAGAGCAGAAGAGGAGTGGGAAAGACAGAAGAGAAGAAAAAGACATGTGGTGGTACTACCACACTTTAGTACTCCTTCCTCTAACTTCATTATTATGAAAATATATTGATTTCACTGCACTATACCCATGCATGGTTTACATATAGTACGTTCTCTTTGGATATTCTAAGAGGTACCATAATTCCAGAGTGATATTTGTTGAGAACGTTCCCTAAATAACAAGAGTCTACATAGGATGTCAATTGTAGTAGTGTTTTAATCGCCTTTTTTTAATTATTATTGGGCAAGAAATGTCTTATTATGTGTCTAAATAAGAGATAAGTTTTATTGCTACAGATGTATGCTTCTTTATCTACATTAAATACAAGAAACATACACATTATAACCCTTAGGGAGATATTATCTACTAGTCCAAATAAAAAGTTGTTCTTTCTTCTTTTGTTGCAGTTTACCATCTCCGGAGATTGTGTTATGGATTCTGGTTTGGACCCATAATGACTGTTACTTAGTTCAGATTTCTGCATGTTATTTGTTGGGTAGTTAGGGTAATGCCAGTATAAAGGAGTGTGATGTTCTCCTTTAGTTTTTATAATGTCATATTATTTAGCAGAATATTCAGTTATTGATTTATAGATATAATGCTAAATAAGAGGTAAAATTAAGAATGTTCTGAGTGACTGATCTTCGAGTAATGGCATTGACTGTGAGGGTCTTTTCAATCGTGGTGATTCTTTTACTGATAGCAAGGTCTCAAGATTATGTCACATGATCTTGTGAGATCTGCTGATCAGAGCAATCTGGGGCAGGAGGTAAGAGGAGGAAGAGGAACAGATTAAAGTGAGCTAATGAGCGTTGCAATCTCTCTCCTCCTGCTGCTAGACACCAGGGATAAATTACTGACCTCTCTTACAATATAGAGGAGAAAGGTTTTGTTGTGTATGTAAATATATTTATTTAAAACAAACCATCTAATCCTACGCCCCTGAGGATACCCCTACAGTTTTGACCCCTAAACACAGGTAATTCAATAAAAACACTAGCATCTCCAATAAAGCCCCAAAATTAGTTCAGTCATTTTATCTGTAATCAAATACCTTAATTTTATTTTTATGTTGGTTCCCTATAAGGATCAGTTTAATAAATGTAGCACATTACATAAATATACAAATATAAACAATAGCTGCAAGACAATTAATTTAAACAACTTATTTATTATAAAAATATATCCTTAAATATGTGAATAATCTAAACATTTTAACATAATATATAAAGAATTGGTACATTGACCATTCTACAATACTGATGTTGTATTATAAAGTCTATAGCCACTCAGGGTGAATCTTCCTCTTTTTAAAAGGCACCACTGAATATTTTTGTGCGACTGTCAATGCTTTCTTAGGAGGGGTATTGGGAGACCTCTCAGATTCTTTTTTTAGTCTTGCTGATTCTTCCTCTGGAGTGATGTTTATAAGACTTATTTTCCTTTTTCTGGCATTATCATCAATAATCCCATTACTAACTTTCGGATCTTCTTCAATGTTTGCGCCAGGTCTCTTTCCTGAGTGATGTTTGGGAGTTGAATCTAATGCTAGAGAAGAATTCTCAGCACCATCGCCTTGGTTCTTTAATGCCAATCCTTGGTCTTGAATAGATGAACGTGAACATATTTTATCACACCAGACTCTGCTAAACAAGGCTTCATCAGTGGGACAGATAACCACAATGTCATCATCTGAAGATTCTTCATAATCCTCCTCTCCACTGAACATATCTTCATTACTGGGAGAGATAACAAGAAGATCATCTGCTGATTCCTTTATAGGAAAAAACACTCTTGACCAGAAGCACAGTTCTGGGTCATCTTCTTGATTCAGGATTGAATGCAGACACTTATGTGACTGAGAAAAGGCCTTTAGCTTGGCCTCATAGTGATCATGTTCTCCCAATTTTGTCTCTTCTGGTGGAATATTTTTAGATTTTAAAAGCAATTCATTGACCTTTTCAGGTCCCGGTAGATCAGCCATGGTGACACTGTAATTTGGGTGAGACGTCTGTAGAGTTAAACCTTACAGAGTACAGTGTCTTCTAGTGTGACTAGATGTTCTCCAACACTGGTCTTCAACCTAAAGAGAACACGTCACAACTGGAAAGCAACCAGCCACTCATTGTCCTTTGGTAACTGCAGACTGCAGGTGAGACAGAGCAGCTGTGTTACTCAGTCTGTGCGACAACCATGGAATTATTTATCTTCAAGCTTCTGTGATGTCAGCAGCAGGTGTAGTGACATCACAACTGTTGAGTGAGCTATGGCATCTTCAAAATACATCTTAGTCTAAACTCCCATTCAATACACTAAGGGACTCATTAAATTGTTAAAATGTAACCCGCAAAAGTGACTGATATTAAATTGACCACTTTTAGCTACTCTCAATCTGTTTGTGGGTAACAGGCTGATTTTTCAAGCCCACAAATGTTACCAGTGCTAAAATCGCAAATCCATATTAAATTGCTACAATTCCCCAAGCCATCAACTGCTTTAAAACCTGTAAATAGCAAATGTAGCAAAAAGTATTACGAGTACTAGATGGGACTCGCAAGGGGGTTAAACACCTTCGTAACACTGCAGAAGCAAATATAAACACATTACTGTATTTTAAAATACAGGGAAATGGATCTAAGGTATTATAATAAATTACACAGCAGTCTCAAGATCGCAATAAAAAAAAAAAAAAAAGTTAAAGATGTTTTTCTGTGTTATATTGATCCGGCAATCAATGGATTAATACATATCATGGAACCCAAATGCACTAGACCAGTAGATTTATTGATTTTTATATATTTCAACATTTCTGTAGAGTCAGATCGCAAATTGTACTACTAAACACCAAGGCCCTCATTCAATTGCGATTTGGCCAATTGAATAGTGCTCTAAATAAGCACATAACATATTTTTTTTAAATAAGTTTTTAGTTAGGGAAAACCTTGCTTTTGCATAGATGTTTACTAAGTAAAAACTTCTTTAAAAAAATATGTTATGTGCTTATTTAGACCCCTATTCAATTGGCCAAATTGCAATTGAATGAGGGCCTAAGGATTTGTAGTTTAATCTCCATGTTTTATTGACATCATGATGACAGTCTCATTTACTATTGGCTCTGTCTAAGGTGCAACTTAAGGGTTTGGCTCTGTCTAAGCAGTAAGTTACAGGTCTTGCTTAACTGACCAAGATCAGGCCCATAAGTACTACATATAGGGCCCTATTAAATTCCATTTCCAATTGTTGAAAGTTGCAGGAGTTACAGAGCGATTAAATTAGAAAAGGCCTCAACGACATGGCCGAAATCTAAATCCGTAAACAGGCTTCGGCACATA
This sequence comes from Discoglossus pictus, assembly GCA_027410445.1. Classification (NCBI taxonomy): domain Eukaryota; kingdom Metazoa; phylum Chordata; class Amphibia; order Anura; family Alytidae; genus Discoglossus; species Discoglossus pictus. Next base: position 90,452,274 of record CM050167.1, read on the forward strand.
GCATTTCTGGACTTGAACATGATAAACTATTCAAACCCGAAGTTATGGGTTTAGATGGAGCCAAAAGTAAAAGAGACCATCATCATTACGTCACTAAAACATGGAGGTTACATTTCAATCACTTACAGTTTTGAAGTCCAAGTTGCTATCGAGCCCACATTCCAGAAATAATGCAATATGAAAAATCTATAATTATATTATTCTTGTCTATTATATGTGTTAAGAAAATGATTGTCGGGATCGTTAAAACTCGGATATTAAACGTAAAAACAAATATTCTTTAGTGCAGATTTGAGCGCTTGAGTATGATGTGCTATTAATTTAAGACTTTTTATTGTTTTCCCTGTAATTTAAATACAGTAGTGTGTTTATACTTGCTTTTGCAGTGCTACGGACAGGAGTTTAACCCGTTTGCGACTCCTCTCTAGTATCCGTAGGATTTTTGGCTACATTTGCCATTTACAGGTGTAACAATAATTGTGGGCTTGAGGAATTGTTGCAATTTTATAGCGATTTGCTATTGTAACATTTACGGGCTTGAAAGGCTTCATTTGGTTTGAGTTACGATTTTTGCAACCACAGTTGTTTTACAGACCATAACCTTCAGATTGTTTGCTGGTAGCTAAAAAAGGTCAATTTAACAGCCATAAAGTTTGCGGGCTCCTTTACGAGCTTCAGTAACTACCAATATATGCCAAGCAGGCATTTCTGCTGCTACTGATACATATATATTATTTATAATTAAATTTAATTTTGTCCTTATGCATCCAAAGGGATTCTGTCCAGAGATCATTCTCAATAAAGTGACAGAATATGACATTTGCAAATATTAATTCTGTGATGTAGAGTTTTCATGACTGTTCCACAAAATCTTACAGACATTATACATTTATTGTGGGCAGATTTTTTAGATGTTTTGCAGAATTACACATAAAAATATGCAACACAAAAGTAGGTAAATTATTGGAAAGTACAGATCTACAAACTAGTCTCAATATGTCAAAAAGTGAAATATTTTGGTATTTATAACTAAACATTTTTGGAGTTCTACACAACATCCAGAATTATAATTGCCATTAACGCATTATGAAAGACCATGCCTTAGGTGTCTAAGTACTAAATCAATCATTTCATGCATTAATTTAATTAGCATACAAATACACTGATATATCAAGATGAAATTGAAAGAATATTGGAAAAGGGACCTAGAAGTTGGGTTGGATGCTGATAAGTGGTCAGATATTTTTGAGGTAACATATAAGGACATAGAAATACATCTCTGACAGAGACATCATTAAAATATCTTCATAGAATGTATTAAAAACTTTCTAGACTTAATAAAATGAGTTACATTATTTCTTCCAATTGTTTTAAGAGGTGTAATCAAAATGGCACATTGATCTATGGGAATGCCCAGTATGGGATAAAATCAATCAAATTCTATATTAGGCTCTTAAAATGAACATTCATCCTGAACCAGTAGATTCTCTTGTGGGTTTGCCACTTCAGTTAAATTAGATGGTTACAAAAATATTTACATATTGTTCATCATACATTGAATAAATCATACTTTAAAAATGGAAACCTGTCTAGTAGATATATTCAATATGATTTAACACAATGGCTTTGTTCAGAATAAATTAATCATCAGATTCCTTATCTAAATTAGGATGGGGACATGACGGAAATGTTACTCTATTGGAATAAAACAGTATCAATATGTACTACATATACATTAGGCTAAAAGTTGTATTATGATTGAAAAGTGTTGGACAACAGAGAAGATGAAAAAAAACTTAACATCTAATTGTAAAATGTTAGGTTGACATAATTAATGGGGTAAAGTGGTATCTTACAATGGGGTGTGTGGGTGAAAGGGTTAACTAAAAACAGTTTACCCAAAATATCAATCACTTATAAGCTGTAAAAAACTTTAACTGTCACCTACACCCCAAATCAGTACTATAAAGCTGCCATCACCTAGGGGCATCTTTGATTATAAAGATTTATAAAATATTTATATAAATTATAAACCAAGGGTCACAATGGAAATCTTAACCTTATACACCATAAAACATCTCTACTGTAACATGTCGTTCTTCATGTTAAATGAATATATATTTTTAATTTATAAGTAAACAGTATATATATATATATATATACAAAATGTGCCTTTGTTGGCATATTTGCATGTCCTTGCCAAGGTTCCCAGAATGCAGTGTAATAACTGTATTTCTCAGAATTCTGTGCATGAAACAAGTTTTTTTTTCTTTTAGACATCCAAATGTGAACACAAATGTACTATTCATTTACTGTACAAAACTTTAAATTATTAATGGATGCACAATGATAGTTAACAATTATTATAAAAAAATCAAGAGTTACAAAACAGGCTGTGTATTACATGAATGTTCTTGAGATGACTCTTGGTCATGCAGTCAGCAAACTTCTATCCTTCAAGACAAAGACGTTCACCCTTGTGTAAGATTTTTAAATGATTTGAGTGTAGTTTAACCCCCTCTCCATACATCACTTTTCTCTTTCCCTGTTGATAACCTGAGAAGTTAAATAACCATAAATCGCACAAGCAGAAAAATGGTTTTAAATTTCCTTTAAGTCTCTATTTTTTTGTTTGCCCCTCCATGGTAGTGGTGTCATTTTACGAATTCCCTCTAACTCACTGATCACATCTCAGTCACCCACACCAGCTGACTCCACCTCAACAGCAATCTTGTTCTTTTCAATCATACTCCTTTTGGAACACACTATTTATGGACCTTCTAGCACATGTATTCACTCCATTTCAGAAATTAAAAATGCCTCCATCATATTATATCTGTCCTATCCTTCTTAAGCATCAGTGATTTCACATATGCCACAAATGTTCTTAAGTCTCATAAACCCATCCTCTCCATGCACCCACATACCCATCCTTTCTCTGTGTCCATAGAGACCCATCCACTCCCTGTGTTTATAGACTCACCCTCTCCATGCCTATAATTCCACCTGCTGCTTATGTCCATAGACCCATCCTGTCAATGCACTTATAGATCTACCAGCTTTTTGTGCCTGTACGCCCATCCCCACTTTATGTCCACAGACCCATCCTTTCACTGTGCCCATAGACCAATGCCCTCTCTACGTCAATAGTGCCATCTACTCCCTGTGTCCACAGATGCATCCCCACTTCATGCCCATCTACACATCCTCTTCCTGTTACTATACAATAATCACTTCCCTGTGCCCATAAACCTTTTTGCATCCAATTCATATGATCATAGACCCATCCATTCCATGCACCCATATACCTATCCCTCTCTCTGCCAATAGACTCATCCCCTCCCTGTGCCCATAGACCCATCCTCTCCCTGTGTCTAAAGACCTATGTCAACTCTGTGCCCATAGATCCACCCCCTTCCTGTGCCCATACACCCATTCACACCCTGTACACATAGACTCTTCTGTTTGTATCAATAGACCTAACATCTTCTGTGTCCTCTCCCTCTGTTCATATAGCCATCCCTCTCTATGTTCACAGACCCATCAACTCTCTGTGTCCTCTGACCTATGCAATTTTGTCTGTGGACCCATCTTCCTTCTTTGTCAATAGACCCATTTCTTTCCTCTGACCCTCCCTGTGCCAGTAAGTATCTGTGTCGTATTTCCTCTCTTTAACCCCTTGCTCCCACTTCATTGGAATAATATCTCAACAAGACAGCCCTAATACCTGTATATATACCTTTATCACTGACCCTTATAGTAAATATACTTCATCACCCAACTATTATGCACCACTATATTTATGATAAGTAGAGAAATATATGATAACCAATAACACGCTAATAATCAGCAAAAAACTACATGTAGTGACTCTGTTAATAAAGGGACATGTGCTCTAATTAAATAAATCAAAACACATTGAATAACTATAATTTCAGATTTTTAAAGAAATACACAATAAAATGTATAGATCAACATAGTAACGTGTAAATACTACTGACTATCTATATAATATATACGGTATAGATCTAATAATCTATAAAGTGAATGTCTGTCCCTGATCTGCCTAAAGTGACAGCACTTAGGACCTACCATGTGCCCCCTAAAATAAAGACAAATAACTACTCTCATCTCCTAGCTAAGTGATGCTAGAAAAGCCCTTACAAAAGCCTATTGTGGTATCGCTTGAGGTCTCTAACTATCTAACTCAAACCCTCCAAGGATAATATGGTTCACATATATAGAACTATTGTATAATGTCACATGTGGTAATCATGCACAATAATGCAGTCAAAGACATACTAATGTCTATCCTCCCAAATGCTATACATAGAAATCATATCAGTAAATATCAATATAATCAAAGATAGAGGCATACATTCCCAAGAGAAAAAAGGATAGACAAACATGTCATGGTGAATATTTATCCTTTATTAGTGTGGTTTTGTGTACACCTTATGCAGCTGGATGGACAATATGTGTATTAAGTGTCGTTAACATACTGTATATACAGAGCACATTTATAAATGTATCTGACTGTGCATTATTATCATGGGTGTGGTGTGGGTGGATCCTGGAAGGACGAGAGACTGCATTGGGAAATGGAGAAACCTAATAAGTTAAATAACTGAATAATAATAAAGATGCTTAGCATCTACTAGGGTCACATGTGGTCAGGTCCGGATTTACAATTTGATGCCCCTGGGCAGTAAAACCTAAGGTGTCTTTTTGAAGGTGCATTACAACTCGTCAGTTGCCAATAATATGAAAATGGACAAACATAATAAGTAATAATAAATAATCCCAAAGACCCCAAACAAAAAGGAACAATATACAGATTCAAGCTGGCTGTTCTTAGGCACAAACAAATGTGCATAATACACATCTTAAAAGGTGGGAAAGCCTCTTACCATCAATATAATTTATGGCCCGCTCCATTTGTAATAATGGAGCATGCCATAGAGATAAAAGATAGGTTCCAATATTGTATAATTTAAAAGTGTATATAATGCCAAGTACCTCATGAATTAAATGTTATTCTAAACCAATTTAATTTTCTTTCAGTAAGTTAAAGTTTTAATTTGTACCTGTCAGTCAGTCTTTCTGATTCACCCCCCAAGCATAGTGTGTTATCTCATTCTTATGGCTGACTATTGCCAGTATCTGCTAATTACCCACTGTGAATCTGTTTGTAGGTGTGTATCTTTTTGAGAAGAATGGGCATGTATTAAGCCCAGAGAGTACCAAAGCTGTTCTAACTACTCTCATGTGTCTGAACACGTACATTCTTCTCAATGTCATATAACTTTAGACTAAAAAACAATACAGTGAAAACCCCCAATGCAGTAATTAGCAAATACTGACTATACTCACCTATAAGAATAAGATAACAGAGTGCTTGTCATAAGGATGATGTCTGTGTGTAAGATGAAGAAATGAAAATTAAATGCATGCTTCATATACACTGAACAATTATGTATTAGGAAATACTTTTGAGCACAGTTCACCAACATACAGTACCTTGCAAAAGTATTCACCCCACTTGGAATTTTTTGTGTTTTGTTGCCGCACAACCTGGAATTAACATGGATTGTTTGAGGATTTGCATCATTTAATTTACAGAACATGCCCACAACTTTGAAGATGTTTTTTTTTTTATTGTGAAGTAAACAAACAATACGACAGAATAACAGAAAAAGTTAATGTGCATTATTATTCACCCCCCTAAAGTCAATACTTTGTAGAGCCAACTTTTTTGGCAATCACAGCTCCAAGTCGCTTTGGATAGGTCTCTAGGAGCCTGCCACATCTTACCACTGGGATTTTTGCCTATTCCTCCTTACAAGACTGCTCCAGCTCCTTCAAGTTGGATGGTTTGCGCTTGTGAACAGCAATCTTTAAGTCTGACCACAGATTTTCTACTGGATTGAGGTCTGGGCTTTGACTAGGCCATTCCAACACATTTACATGCTTCCCCTTAAACCACTCAAGTGTTGCTTTAGGAGTGGTTTTGGGGGCATTGTCCTGCTGGAAGGCACATAGTGGCACAGGTTTTTCTCAAGAATATCCCTGTTTTTAGCACCATCTATCTTTCACTAAAGCCTGGCCAGTTTCCCAGTCCTGACTGCTGAAAAACATCCCCACAGCATGATGCTGCCACCATCATGTTACACTGTGGGGATGGTGATCTTTGGTTGATGTGATGTGTTGGGTTTGCCCCAGACATAGCGTTTTCTTTGATGGCTGAAATGTTCAATTTTGGGCTCATCAGAACGGAGCACCTTCCTCCATACATTTTGGGAGTCTCCCATATGCCTTTTCGCAAACTCAAAACGTGCCGTTTTGGTTTTTGCTGAAAGTAATGGTTTTCTTCTGGCCACTCTGCCATAAAGCCCAACTCTATGGAGCGGACAGCTTATTGTCGTCCTTTGTACAGATACTCCAGTCTCTGCTGTGGAACTCTGCAGCTCCTCCAGGGTTACCTTAGGTCTCTGTGTGGCCTCTCTGATTATTGCCCTCCTTGGCAGTCCGTGAGTTTTGGTGGGCGGCCGTCTCTTGGAAGGTTTGCTGTTGTGCCATGTTCTTTCCATTTGGTTATAATAGATTTGATGGGGCTCCTGGGGATCATCAAAGATTTGGATATTTTTTTATAACCTAACCCTGACATGTACTTCTGAACAACATTGTTCCTTACTTGTTTGGAGATTTCCTTGGTCTTCATGGCAGTGTTTGGTTAGTGGTGCCTCTTGCTTAGGTGTTGCACCCTTTGGAGGCTTTCAAAAAAGGTGTGTATATGTAATGACAGATCATGTGAAACTTAGATTGCACACAGGTGGACATCATTTCACTAATTATGTGACTTCTGAAGGTAACTGGTGCACCAGAGCTTTTTAAGGGCTTCATAACAAAGGGGTTGAATACATACGCACATGCCAATTTTCTGTTTTCTATTTCTAAAAAATAGTTTTATGTATATATTTTTCTCACTTCACTTCACCAACAAATACTCATCCTGTTGCAGGAGGGGCCAGAATTCACTCATGTATTATGAAGAGTATTGGCTGCTGTGTTGTACCTGGTGAGAAAGCGACAATTGGATTTACCAATGTTTTTATCCCTTTGTGATACTTTGGATTTTTGGATCAAACTTTTTCTACCCAGAGTCCGTGCTTTGTCCCTGGCCTTCTCTACTATTTTTGGGTTATACCTCTTGGCAAGGATTTTTTAATTTAAAGCTTCACTCTCTGTGTCTATTAAATCATTGCGGTTCCTTCTAACCTGAAACTGGCCATACTAAATATTATTAATCCATCAAGTGTCATAGCAGCTGGTGGCATTTACGTAACCATTTGTGTCATTGGGTTTAGTATATAATTTGGTGATGAACTGATTGTCTTTGTACATGAGTAGAACTTCTAGGAAAGGAATTACAGAGCTATCTGAAGACATAGTAAATTGCAAGTTTATGCTATTTGAATTCAGACATCCTTTGTACCTGGTTTACTATCCTCCCCAGAGGCGGAGCTACCACTGGTGCAGACGGTGCAAGGCACCAAGGCCCCTAGCCCCTAAAGGGGGCCCTGCAGGTACCCTGTGGCCCACAAGGCCTTCCTTTGGCCCCCGAAGACTCCATTTGCTCCCACGGCCCTCCCTTGGCCCCCGCGGGTCCTCTGTGGTCCGCAGACACTTATGGCCCCAGGGGATCCTCTCTGACCCCCTGTGAATACTGTGTGGCACCCACAGGCCCCTTTAGCCTTGCTGTACCCTGTGCTCCCCTGGGGTGCCTATGGCCCCAGGACTCCCTGTTTCCCCGTATGGCCCCCGCGGATCTCCAGTGCGTCCCCTATGGCCCCTATGGCCCACTGTGGACCCCGCAGGCCACAGGTGCCCCCTGTGCCATCTGCAGGTTGTATGGCCACCATGGCCCCTGCTGCCTTCCTCTGGATCACCTGTGACCCCTTATGGCCTAATGTGGTCCCCCACAGTCCCCAGGTGCACCAGGTGTCCCCCACGGCCCCTTATGGCCCCCACAGGCTTTCCCTATGTCCCCTGCAGCCCCTTTTGGCTTACTGTAGCCCCCCACAGGCTCCAGGGCCCCCCTGCAGGCCCTGTGGTCCCCCACAAACCCTTGTGTTGCCCTTTGCGGACCTCTGCACTCTCCCTCAGCCCTGTGTTCACTCTCAGCCACCTGTGGCCCCACCTAGACCTCTGCTGCCTCCCTCAGTCCCCTGTGGCCCCCTGCAGCCCCCTGTGACCTCCCTCAGCTCCTTGTGGCCACTTCAGTCCTTGCTGGCCCCTGTGGCCCTGTGTAGACCTCTGTGGCCTCTGTCAGGCTCTGTGGTCTCCCTTGGCCTTCTGGCCTGTCGTTGCCCCTCCTCACCCCAGGAATTGGAGTGCAGCATTGATCAGGTATGAAAGTATTTATATATATTATATATATATTTGTGGGCACATTTGCATGTCCCAGCTCAGCTTCCCAGAATGCAGTGTAATAACTGTTTTTCTCTGAATTCTGAGCTGGAAGCAGGTTTTTTAACTTGTTTTAGACATTCAAATGTGAACACTACTATTTATTTACTATATATATATATATATATATATATATATATATATATATATATATATTCAAATATACTGCATTGATGTTGGAAGGGGTTCAGGAAAGGCAAAAAAATATTTTTGTGCCTGGGGGGGGCTCAAATTATTTTTTTTTGCACCGGGGCATTTTTGCACCCTTATGCATTAACTATGCCACTGTCCTCCCATATAATTACAATATAATCTACATACCTTGCCATAGAATGATATTACTTGAAAAAGGATTATGTTTCCAAATATACCTATCCTCCCATATACTCCCAAGTTTGTAAAGCTGGGAGCAAACCTAGTACCCATAGCCATCCCAGTTCTCTGTAAGTAAAGGTTATTTTCAAATATGAAATAGTTATAGTATAAGATAAACCCGAATGGAGTTCAGTGTGAAATCTGATCTACATTGTATTTATCCAAATTATGTTTAATGGCCGCTATCTCCAAATCTTGGGGGATAGAGGATGTGATGAAGCGAGAGCAACCTGCTATAGACTACAGGTTATCTACCCACAAGGACAGTTGGATTCTTTGAAATCTCTGCCCCAGCACCCTGATATCTGGCTTCTGTATCAGTCAGAGTCTCTCCATCAGGAATCAACACTTCCAGGAGTCACAGTAATCTTCCTGTGGTAGTGACCAGGACAGGTTACTTGTAGGGTGGAGATAGGTTCAGTATGGCAGCCACCAGGAACAACATTTCTATGTATCTCCAAGTGAACTGATTTATTTTTAAAAATCACAGCAGTATTTATAGCAGTTATCAGAGGGGGTGTGGCAGACAATCACCAGAGATAAACTCCCCATCCTGACATCAATAGGATTAACTCCAATAAACATCCTGCAGTCTCTAACACATATCAGACGTGATTAAATTAATCTGGCAGTCTGATGTCTAACCTTCTCTCTTCCTAATGGGATTAGCTTAATCTGGCAAACAATGGAACAAAGCAGCTTTACAGATACAATAGAGTTGTTTATACAGATACAAGGCAGATACATCCAATGTAATCCAGCAAAATGTGTCCTTCCATTCCTGGTTTGCTAGTAATTCCAGGAGATGGGTAGTGTATGTAGTAAAATATTTTAAATTAACCATAGGTTTTAAAAACTCATCCACATACTCTAAAAGTGTTTCTGTTAGGGAACCTATGCCTCAAATTATGGGGCTCCCCAGGGGTTTAGTGGATTCTTATTTACTTTTGGGAGGCGATAAAAGTTGTCTGTCTTGGGGTATGGTACATTTAGGAATTAAAATTCTCATTTATTCAAAATACGTAAACATCCCTTGGTGAACTTATACAAAGTTCTGTGCCAATTGAGGGAATATTACTCACCAGACTTACCTTACCAAAGATATAATAGGATTGGAGACCATCACTTACATGGGTCCTCTAGACTCACCAATTCCATCTTATATAATCAATATATTGACTATACATTACTGTGTTGATTAATCTACTCACCTATTGCCTTTAATGCCAAAATACTAGTACATAAACCTGAGATGTATTACACCTGTTTTGAATAAATACATTTACCTTATCCTCATCTACAAGCAGTGCTGACCAAAGTGAATCTTTCATGGACAATCACCTGCCATGACCAATAGTAAAGTTGTGTAATTTAACAATGAATACTTCACTGTGACCACAATCAGTTAGCCAGGAGTACTATCATTCGAAATGAAACAGTTGAGACACACTGATATCACATTTGATTGGTATACAGGTGTTATCTAAACAAAACTGTAGTAGGAACAGGAAACCCATTCCAGTATATCTGCCATGAATACCCAGTAGATCAGGTCTATGGGTTCACGTAGAGAAAGACACGACTGTATGATGCACAAACATACACAGGCAGGTATTATTACATCCTTTTTTTTAAGCCTGAGACCGGGAACACCAACAGTGTGAGTACCCACAAAGTGGCTTTGGTGTACACTGAACAACTGCACCATGTACAGTGCTTGTTAGTAGCTTGCTTTAATGATTTCAGCTTCACCGCCCTTGTGGAGTTGCCTGGCATATTCGAGTTCAGCACTGTGTTGTGGAAAATATCTCATAATCACCCCACTCGCAGGCATGACACCAAGAAAAAACAGAGTCCTCTGGTTCACCATTATTAGAATTTATTATTAGGAAGAAATGTGGAGCAGCAGCAATAACCAACATGGCTGCTGCTGGTCCAGCTGGAAAAACTGACAACTACTGAAAAAATTTCCAGATACAGCCTTTTATACTGTTTACATAAGACAATGAAAAAAATATCCATTATACAGCCAATTACAATTTATTTATATATTATATTCAATAAGCTATAACACACGTGATCAAGACATCAAAAATGTTATGGTACGTCACTCTAGATGTGCAGAAATACTTAATTCCTAATGTTCTGCGCAAAGGGCAAATTATGTCCTTGAATATGAGAGAGAAAACTTTCGTATGTTATGACTAAAAACCTGTGTGCTAGTCTCTGGAAGGTTATTTTTTTTAGTTCACATATTTCTATTGTTAACTCTATTCCAATAACCTTAAAAATCCCCACAACTTTTCTAAATGGATCCTCACAATTCTGAAGTTATTGAAAAAAAAATGGGCAAAACATTTTTGTAAATCACTTAAAATGTTGTTTTACAATATTTAGCATTGAACTTCGGCAGGATAACTTTGGTCTTTGTATAGTTCAATGTAAAAAGGCCACTGTGGTCAATTTTTTTTTTTTTTTACATTCTGGAAAGATTTTGCTTATTTTCAAGTGTAGTTCAAAAGAGGCTACTTAAAAAATAGGACAGTGCAAATGTAAAAGGAATGGAAACACATTGGAAACTTAGACAAAAGCCAGAAGGAAAACAACACAGATGGACTTTTTACATGAATTATTGACATAAATTAAAAAATCTTTTATTTACGATTTGAGTGTAGGGGAATGTTGTGCTATTTTTGCTAACACCTACAATCACTTTATAGTCTCCTCAGAGTGCAGGATGGCTTTATTTCGGCTTTATAATGTGCTTAATTGGTGCTAGCGGGACCTTTTTCCTGCAAGTAAGCTGCGGCTTGGTTTTAGCCTTGCAGAGAGGGTTCCCGGAGCAATTGAATAGCAACCGGGATTTTCTTGCGGCCGAAACTCTTGCGGCCATTTTAGATCAAAGGCTTTCCTCCGGCGCGAGTGGCTGCAAGGGATAGCAAGGCGCCGGCCGCAAGCCTGCCTGAATGCCCGGCCGGAGGGGAATAGAATAGCCGAATAGCTTACGGCTGGTCCTTGCGGCCCCGCATCTCCTACGGCCGATAATAGAATGAGGCCCTAAGAATATAATTAAGCAGATAAATAAAATGTAAATGTAAAATGGAGGCGACAATTTTACTTGTGTGTGTGAGAGGGGTTGTTTACATTCCTGGATGCGCCTTGGTTGTATATGTTGATGCAAGCTGTCTGCTACTGGGCATGTGAGAGGGAGGGGTTGTGGTGTCAGTTTCAATTAGATCCAGTTACCTAACAAATGCTCTTAACTTATTTCCTTTTCCCTTTGCCCCCACCTCTTCCTCCATTAATAGATACAAATTACACCCTCATGATCCAGCAAATGTTATTCCTTTATATACAGAGTCATCTTAAAGGCATATCTAAGTTTCATGGATTATGAATGCATCTGAAAGAGGAGAATCAGTAGTGTATGTAAACATTTAAAATAATAATAATAATAAATATCAAAATAAAAACAATTACAAACTCACCCTGATGTTTGCTAAATCTTTTCAGTTTGCAAGCTGAGGCTTTTGTCAGTTGACACCCCTGTAAATCCCTGCTACGATTAGCATAACATTCATATTTTGTTTTGGCCAATCAGAAGAAAGCAGATATATGTGTATCATAATCTGAGATCCCTGTGTTGCAAAGCAGCCTGGGATATATAGTCTCTTTCTCAGTATAATCTTCTGCTCTGATTCAGTAGTGGGCTCACCCAACCATGTGATTCCATCCTGCAGTAAGTACTTCCTTTAAAAGGTAAAACTCCATACCTAGCTGCATTTCCTCTGCGGAAATGCGATTTGGTCAATTGAATAGGACTCTATATAAGCACATAGCATATTTTTTTTACAGATGTTTTTAGTTAGCGAACTTCTACCCAAAAGCAAGGTTTTCACTAACTAAAACCTTCTGTAAATAAAATATGCTGTGTGTTTATATAGAGCCCTATTCAATTGGCAAAATCGCATTTGAATGAGGCCCTTGGTTATGTAACCTTCCTGTGGGTGTGCAAAGATGGAATTTACTTCTCTGCCTATAATTTTGTAAGTAAACTGAACTTACCAATATAACACATTTTTTTCTGATAATCACTGCCTGTTTCTTACCAAACATTTGAAACCCAGGAAACTTATATATACCTTTAAATGTGGATTTGCTCATGTTGTTAGTTTGTTACATACTTCTCAAATTATTGCCTTTAACAGTAAAAGATTAAACAAAGACAAGATGGATTCCTCTAAATACAGAGTCTTCTTAAATTTGCATTTTCCCTAAAAATGTTTTTATGCACATGGCTTACACCGCTGCTCATGTTGTTAGTTTGTTACATACTTCACAAATAATTGCTTTTAATATGTTTAAAAAATGCATACTTTTTAATGAAATGTAAAAACTCAAAAGCAGAACTGTCACATTTTAAAGAAGCCCTCTGGAAAGGAAAGGGTTACCATAATATCAATTCTTTTTAACATCAGCGAGCGAGCTGAGAGCTCTCGGAGGCACGTGGCATATTCTCAGGATACCTGTATATTGGCAAATTCACTTTGCACAGAGCCTATTAATATACCGCTGTACCATTGTTTTGACGGCTGTAATAGAAATGCATAGGTGGTTAACCAAGCCTGAAAGATTGAGTTATGATTATTAGTCTGAAAGAAAAGTCATAAAAGGTAACTTCTGCACTACGCGAGGGGAAAAAATGAGTTTGCAGTTACCCTGGGGTTATCTCATATTGCTGTACAGTTGTAAGAAAGTTAATATGGCTGAATCATTTTATATAGCTTAATCCCATTCAGTAATTACAGCAGTGGCTAAAAGGGAAATAAAACAGCTACTTAGACAGGCTAAAAATGCCAGGTAGGGAACTCACTCAGAATAATCAATAGGAACATTTGGCTAATGAAATCTGTGCAGACGAAATTAATACAGAGGAAATGGTACAATGGATTGCAAGCTCTTGAGAGCTGTCAGAATGTCTGAAAAAGCACGGCTTAATATTTTATAGCGGTGTAAATGTAATTAAATGTAATATGTCTTTAGATTTATAGAAACATATAAGATATAAGAATTGTTTCTGTTGAAGTCTACTGTAATATCTGAGTTGGTTTCTTTAATGAGAAACTGTAGTATTATATTTAAAATATAAATAGGCAAAATGTTTTAAAAATGTAAAACTCAACCTCTAATTTATTACTTGTTTCATGAAATTGTGTTGCAGTGAAGTTTTAGGTTCTTCTAATTACTTCTGATTAACTTCCTAAGGTAGAAGGAGACTATCAGATGAAGCTTGTATCTGCACAATGGAAATGTGGCAACTAAAACGGCCAGTGATTTCAACAGGATTGTCAGTGCATTGAATAAAAATAATAGGAAGCTCATTAGTTTACACACTCTGCTGAAAAATTAACAGACAGAATCAGGTCAGATAAGAAAATTAAACCAAATAGTGAAGTATAACTGCATTCACAGCTATTTGTACTTGAATTTACAAACTTTGACTGTGATATCATTGTTCTATGTTGTGTACAAGTCATGTGTTGAGGTTGACTAAAGCATTAATGCTGCACAGTGATAGAAGGAGTGGGCTGTATTTATTTCCCTGAGATGCATGTAGTTCTATTTATTACATTTTATTATTTTGGATTGTAGATGTGTATTATGTGGTGAGATATGTGATAACTCTGAGATTTTATTCTGGAATCCGATGCCCATATACTGTTCAATCATTTTCATGCAGAATAGTACTTCTGGAGAGCCTTTAGTAGCTTAAAGGAACACTTGCAGAATTGATTTTCTTTGCTGTATCTGAAAGAGGGTATTTGATAATGTACCATGTCACAAGCCAATAGTAAGGGGACCACGTACACCTCAAAGCCTCCTACTTTAGCTTACAGGAACAACCCCTGGATGGTGAGGATTTGGATATCTCAGTGCCCATTCTGCTTAGTCAGCTCAGCAACAGCAGTAATCAGGACAACAGGAAAACCAGGATATAAACAAGCTTAGTAAAATAATAAAAACGTTCCCTCTAGAATTACATATACACAATGTTTAACTTTAATGGGAGCAGTACAATACATCTATTTAAAACAGGATTCAATCACAACAAGCCATATCCTTAAACAGAGAATGATCCAATCCCCATAGTCCATACGCTGAGCCATGTGGAGAAGCTGTCCATCATATTATGTCATCCTCCCTGATCACCCCATGTTGTCAAGGAGGCCGGCTGATTGATCACCTAATCAGCTCTTTATTCCAAACCTTCCAGGGGGTCATCAGTCAGAACAATGGTAGAGACACCATGTCTGATTGTGTACGTGACCTTTTACAGCTAAGCCTAAACATTTAATTGAATGGGCAAAGTCCCCCATTCCCACTAACAGGACCTAGTGTCCCCTCCCTGTTTGTCCCACACAGCATACATAAGTATTTTAATAGTAAGAAGGTGAGGAAGGAAGCTATAGGAACATTACAATGTGACACAGGCCATCTGAAAATGTGAGCCTCACTTCTGTAGTGGGGAAGCTTTTAGAAGGGTTAATAATGGATAATGTACAAGAATATGTCTATTTGAACAGGATTATAAGTAGGAGTCAACATGGATTTATGAGGGATAGGTCATGTCAAACAAATCTAATTAGTTACTTTGAGGAGGTTAGTAGGAACCTGGATCAAGGCAACTCAGTGGATGTAGTCTTTTTGGATTTTGCAAAGGCTTTTGATACAGTGCCACATAGGTGACTATTGTGCAAACTACGAGATACAGGAATTGCAGTAAATATGTGCTCATGGATTGAGAGCTGGCTAAAAGACAGGGTTGTTGTAAATGGAACATACTCCGATTGGACTAATGTGGTAAGTGGGGTTCCTCAGGGTTCAGTATTAGGTCCTCTCCTTTTTAACATATTTATTAATGACTTAGAGGTGGGACTGGAAAGTAGTGTCTCCATTTTCGCTGATGACACTAAGTTGTGCAAGGTAATGAAATCATATAATGATGTGCTTTTCCTCCAAAGGGGTTTACATAAAATTGAGGAATGGGCATCTAAATGGCAGATGATATTTAATACGAATAAATGTAAAGTTATGAATTTGGGAAGGAAAAATAGCCATGCAATTTATAATCTTAATGGAGCAAAGCTAGGTGTATCAGATATTGAAAGCGATTTGGGAGTGCTTGTGGACAACCACCTACAGTGGATATAAAAAGTCTACACACCCCTGTTAAAATGTCAGGTTTCTGTGCTGTAAAAAAAATAGACAAAGATAAATCATTTCAGAACTTTTTCCACTTTTAATGTGACCTATAAACTGTACAACTAAATTGAAAGACAAACTGAAATATTTTAGGTGGAGGGAAGAAAAAAAAAAAATAATGTGGTTGCATAAGTCTGCACACCCTCTTATAACTGGGGATGTAGCTGTGTTCAGAATTAAGCAATCACATTCCAAATTGTGTTAAATAGGAGTCAGCATACACCTGCCATAATTTAAAGTGCCTCTGATTAAACCCAAATAAAGTTCAGCTGCTCTAGTTGGTCTTTCCTGAAATTTTCTTAGTTGCATCCCACAGCAAAAGCCATGGTCCACAGAGATCTTCCAAAGCATCATAGGGATCTTATTGTTAAAAGGAATTAGTCAGGAGAAGGGTACAAAAGAATTTCCAAGGCATTAGATATACCATGGAACACAGTTCTCAAGTGGAGAAAATATGGCGCAACAGTGACATTACAAAGAACTGGAGCTCCCTCCAAAATTGATGAAAAGACGAGAAGAAAACTGGTCTGGGAGGCTACCAAGAGGCCTACAGCAACATTAAAGGAGCTGCAGGAATATCTGGCAAGTACTAGCTGTGTGGTACATGTGACAACAATCTCCCATATTCTTCATATGTCTGGGCTATGGGGTTGAGTGGCAAGACGAAAGCCTTTTTCTTACGAAGAAAAACATCCAAGCCAGGCTACATTTTGCAAAAACACATCTGAAGTCTCCCAAAAGCATGTGGGAAAAGGTGTTATGGTCTGATGAAACCAAGGTTGAACTTTTTGGCCATAATTCCAAAAGATATGTTTGGCGCAAAAACAACACTGCACATCACCAAAAGAACACCATACCCACAGTGAAGCATGGTGGTTGCAGCTATCATGCTTTGGGGCTGTTTTTCTTCAGCTGGAACGGGGGCCTTAGTTAAGATAGAGGGAATTATGAACAGTTTCAAATACCAGTCAATATTGGCACAAAACCTTCAGGCTTCAGCTAGAAAGCTGAACATGAAGAGGAACTTCATCTTTCAGCATGACAACGATCCAAAGCATACATCCAAATGAACGAAGGAATGGCTTCACCAAAAGAAGATTAACGTTTTGGAATGGCCCAGCCAGAGAATCCCATTGAAAATCTGTCGGGTGATCTGAAGAGGGCTGTGCACAGGAGATGCCCTCGCAATCTGACAGATTTGGAGTGTTTTTGCAAAGAAGAGTGGGCAAATCTTGCCAAGTCAAAATGTGCCATGCCAAGCCAAAAAGACTGAGTGCTGTAATAAAATCAAAAGGGGCTTCAACAAAGTATTAGTTTAAGGGTGTGCATACTTATGCAACCATATTATTTTATTTTTATATTTTTTCTTCCCTCCACCTAAAAGATTTCAGTTTGTTTTTCAATTAAGTTGTACAGTTTATAGGTCACATTAAAGGTGGAAAAAGTTCTGAAATTATTTATCTTTGTCTCGTTTTTTTACAGCACAGAAACCTGACATTTTAACAGGGGTGTGTAGACTTTTTATATCCACTGTAGGTAACAGTGCTCAAAGCCAAGCAGCAGATGCAAAGGCAAATAAAATATTAGCATGTGTTAAGAAGGGTATAGAAGCAAGGGAAGCAAATATAATTCTGCCACTATACAAATCCCTAGTATGCCCTCATTTGGAATATGGAGTACAATTTTGGGCACCACTTCATAAAAAGGACATTTTAGAGCTGGAAAAGGTACAGAGATGGGCAACAAAACTAATAAGGGCAATGGAGGGGCTAAGTTATGAAGAAAGACTAACCAAATTAAACTTATTTTCTTTAGAAAAAAGCGTCTAAGAGGAGATATGACTACCTTATATAAATACATCCAGGGTCAGTATAAAGATTTGTCAAGGGAGCTTTTTGAGCCAAGAGGTTTTAAACTGACACAAGGACATCCCTTGAGGTTAGAAGTAAAAAGATTCCACCTTAAAGAAAGAAAAGGGTTCTTCACAGTAAGGGTGGTTAATCTGTGGAATTCTCTACCAGAGGAGGTGGTGACAGCGGATTCGATAGATAACTTTAAAAGGGGACTGGATTTATTTCTAATTAAAAAGGGAATTCAGAGTTATCTTGGATAATTAGAGAGAGAATATTGATCCAGGGAGAAATCGCCAGTATCTGGTGTGAGGAAGTAGTTTTTCTTTTCCTTTGAGACAATTGGCTAAGTTTCACTTGTTTTTTTTATGTTTGCCTTCCTCTGGATTAATTAATATTTAAAAATAAATAAATAGTTGAATAATAATTAATTAACAATTAATTAACAAATAATTAATTAATAACTAATCTGCATATTGCAGATCAGAGGAGATCTTAAAAGGCTGAACTTGATGGACTGAAAGTCTTTTTCCAACCTTAATTACTATGTAACTATGTAACTATAAGGGAAATATTACATTGCCATATAGAAAATATTGAACAACATTTAACCCTAACTATGCCATCATGGTTGCAATAATCCCAATGTCCATGTAACACAGTTTTAACCATCGCCAGACCTGGACCCATAACATTTTGACAGCCCTACATCCCAGCGGTCTTGCTGGGCATGATATACTATTGTCTGTTTTCTTTTCTTCATGATGCCCTGAAAGAAGAAAAAAACTGATTCATATGTTTAACTGATGTTGAGGCTTGCCATTCTGAGCCAGTGAGCATTAGTAATGTAACAATGCATGAGAGTCCTACTTGAAATCTAAAGATGTATGTATGCTCTATGCATTTCCTGTTAGTTTCAATGAAACCGGCTTGACTTCATGTATTTTTTTTCATGTAAAACACAACTTTGGTAATGGATAAAACATACTGTTTAAATGCATGGAAAAAAGAATTGGGTTTCATGCCCCTTTAAATCCATATTTTGTATTACATGGAATGTGGCAACAAAGAAACTGAGCATAAAACGTATAAAAAAAACACGCATTGCGGAAGAACACCACCTGATAATGGGCAAATCCAACTTTTAACTATTATACACAATTACTCTGTAGTTTCGGTTTATTGGTTTCTGTAAGTGTGAGGGATCCACCTTCAGTAGAAGCGTGGTAATCTTTAGTGTCAGTGTTTTCAATAGGTCTCTCTAAAATCCAATCAGTTTACACTGATTACCTCTAAACAAGTAGTTTGAACAAACAATATAAATAATAACTGCATATAATCATTAACACATTAAATACTGTATTTATTTTACATTTAAAGACATCTTCCCAATAACCAAGTGTAGTTCATCAAAATAGCATACTGTGCTAATGCTATAGTGATAGAATTTGGCATTAGATAGTATTTATTACTGGCAAGGCACCAATAAAATACATTTCATTGATAAAGTAGACCTATATAAATTAATCGTGAGCTGTGAAAAAAATGTGAACAATAGGTTACATATTCCTTTATTAATAGAAGCTATGAGTATTTTCCCTCACATCATCTGTTAATATAGGAATCAAGAAGCAAATATGATAAAATAGTAAAATATTCATAGCATGTGGTTCTGTGAGGATCCATGTGCCAACCCCCTCACTTGTTTTTGTTATCTTTGAGTATCCCTGAAGTTTGTGCTTCGACCCTGGGCTTGTCATCCTAGAGTGGTAGAAGCCGGTGCACCGAAGTATGATGTTTAAATTAGTGTAAGCTGTTTTTGCACAGACAAGAATTCCAAGCCGACAATTCACCGCTGTAGTCCATATATCTGCGAGTGAGTTGCGGGCTCCCATCTCCGATTACGATGTTATTCAATTGCTCAAGCCCGCAAGTTACTGTCCCAAAGCCAAAACCGTAAACCATGCAAAGGTATGTAGCAATTCAGAGAGGGAACATGATCAATTAAGCAAGCACGTAACCTCCCATTTCGAATCAGCCAATAGAAAATGAGACTGTCATTATTACGGCAGTAAAACATGGAGGTTGCTTGTCAATCAATTAGGTTTGGGGGTTCGATATACGATCAGACTCGCAAAACTGCAAAATAAAGAATTATGAAAATGAATGCCAATACTGTTCTAGTCCATACGGGTGTCCTGATATGTATTAACACATTGATACTTGAGATCGATTGAACCCTGAAATTCTACATAAAAATAAATCTTATATACTGCCGATTTGCGACCTTGAGACTGTTGTGCAACTAATTTTAATGTCTGTCATCGCTTTCCCCGTTATTTACAGTGCAGTATTGTTTTGTCATTTTTATTTACATTGCTACGAATAGGTGTTTAACCCCCTTGCAGGTCCTTTCTAGCACTCGTAGGATTTTCTCCTTCTCCTTCTTTTGCCATTTACAGGTGTGAAAACATTTGCAGGCTTGGGGAAATTGAGCAATTGAATAGCGATTCGCGATTTTAGCCATTGTAACTCTTGCGAAAGTAAAAGATCAAAGGCTTCGGGAGGCTGTAAGTTACAGGCTTAACCATCGCAATTTTTTGAAGGCCGTAACCCGTAACCCGCAAAAAGACACCAATTGACTAGCAAATTAATTTGCGATTTCACTTACGGGCTACAGTAACATGCAAAACCTCAATTGAATTAGGCTCTATGTTTCTAGGGTGCACTAATTTCTTTGCTTGTGATAATTGACCACTTTCTTCCTAGACTTCTTACTTGCAACATCAGCCATTTTGATTGCTACCAGATCTGACTTTCAACATTTTATCTAAAACTTGTTGATAGCTGCCTACTTCTGAGCTTGTTATGTTCCAATCTATTGACTAAAGGGAGGCCTACATACTCTTTTGAATGCCATGATCTGGTTACCTGCTTTTTGGAGTAGAAATTAACCTTAACGGATCACTCTGAAATCTTCATATGATGCTTCAAGTGAGATACAGAAGTCCCAGGAATGGCAACTTTTTTTCAACAATAATTATTTTTCAACTTACATGAGTTTTGGCCTTCTAATCTAGATAGCTAAACAAGGCCATTGTCACTGCTTTTATGTTTAAAGTATGTCCAACATCAATAAATACATTGTAAATTCCTTTGAGTGAAAAACAACCCATCCAATTTCCCTCTGAATTTAAAGACAAATTATTGAAGAAACAGGTATCTGAGGATGTAGTGGTGGATACTTGCCAAAGCCTCTCAGCAGAGGAATTAATACAACTTGATGAAAAACATATGGCTATCCTGGGTACGTCCAGTGAGAGCTATCTTGGATGGTCCTCTGATACCAGCTCACTGCAGATAGAATAAATAATCCTTAAACTATCCCTGTGCAGACTTACCATCTCATGACACAACTAACCAAACTGAGGTCTGCTCTGATCTGATGTGATGATTTGTATATAATTATTTTGGTCCTGGAACCCATGGCAGTCCAGAGAGAGTATTTTGCACTACAACATATGAGGTGATGTGCAGCCTCCGTTCAATGAATATGCAGGGAGGCTGCATATCAGAAACTGAATGATTACTTATCATGCTCAACTTACAAGTAGTGTCTCTCACCACAAGACACAAGACATGAATGATCAACCACCCTTGACAAAGATCAGGAAAACCAGCAGATAAAAATTCAATTTCTATAGGAATGCTGTACCTTTGTTGTGAATCCACTGACTCACATGATGTTTTCTGCATCATAGACCTATTGGAGGGCCAGCTGGAGAGTGCCCACCAGGGTAGCTATGGGAACTTTGCCGGGAATGTGGAGAAGAATCTGAACAAATCTGCCAATGAAGTAATGAATACTACACAGTCCATATATTTGCAGGAAAGACAGATCTCTAGAGTGGATGACCAAGTGGGGAGAGCCATGGATATGTGGGGTCAGTAGTAGTGTCTGAATACGCAGCAATTTATTTAAAGTCCTAGCTCCTCTGTAACACAGTAGGTGCTGCATGGGACCAAGGACAACTAGATTAGAAAGTCTGTCTATTGATTTTATTATTGATGTACTTAGTCCCCATTGCAAAGATGTTACCGTCATAGATTCTGTGAACACCCAATAACCAAGATACTGAAGCTGGCCTCCAGTTTTAACAGAATATTCATTCTCTCCAACTTAAAAACATTTGCTGAAATCCATTAGTCACATGAATAAATGGACATCTTCAGTGGCTGGAATAGTTTAAAGGTGTCCTCTTACTCCTAACAGAACTGTGAGACCCTGGCTTTGTATAAAGTTTCACTGTATGTCTTCTACTCTATGTCTACTCAGCAATACAGTAATCTATCTATTTACCCTGCTTTAAAAAACAGTCTTCATTTGTTAAAACAAAATAGTAAGAGAAATGTATGAGGTCCTCCTGCTTATATTTGTTTAGCTTTTATTGTCTGCATCTAATGAAGCTTCCTTCAGACTTAAACAGATATTGTGAAAACATATGACAAAATGGAATATTAAGCATATAAAAGTTTATTTAATTGCATTTATTATATTTGTTATCAAATGACACAAGGCAGTAGTGGAGGAGCTACTGCTGGTGCAGCAGGTGCAAAGTGCTTGGGCCCCAAAACAGAGTAGGGGGGCTTTGCCACTACCAGCGGACTGGAGTAAAAGGGAATTATTACTCTAGGGGGCCAAATATTTTTTTTTTTATAACTGTGACCTGATCACCCCAGAATTCCTCTAAGCATCAATATATATTTTATTGAATCCTACCTGGTTTTTAATAAAGTTGCAAGAGGGAGCCCACATTATTTTACACCTGGGCTCTCTATTCACTAGCTTTGCCACTGAAACCTAGTTTGATCTCATTGTTATTTTCTCCTTATATCCCTTCAATAACCTACTCCTCCATTCTTATCATTCATACTTACCCCTTTATTATGACCTTAGTTCCCACTCGTCTCATCCAATTAATGGTAAAGCACTGGGAATATATAGGTTTCTTATATTAAATAAAACTGTTACTGAGCATGATTAGAAAGTAGATGCTAATCATGCTTTACATTGTCGCTTGTATTTAAAATATTTGAATTCTCAATAAAAAAGTAATTCAAAAACTGCTGTGCCTGAATATGTTAAGAAAAATGCATTTTTTTTTAAAGGCAGATTGGAAAACAGTGGTCACTACGGACCAAACAACAGTAATACATTGTGTTATTACTAGACTCAGGAAGGAGTTTACTAAAATATCAGTTACCATCTATGTAAAGTACATGTGACAATATTGTGTTTCTGAATGAATCCTCTTCTATTCCACATTCCTTTTCAACAAGCATCTTCTAACATCACCACATGGTGGTCAGAAGAATACTTTCTAGGGACCATGGGGAGGGATTAATAATTAGGGTTTTTTTCGGCAGGTACTAATGCAGAAAGCTTTTCTTTTTCCATTTTCCTGACAAAGTCCTTTCATGCTATTGAAGGTACACAGTACTACCAGACCTTTCTGTAGGTTATATGGACTTCATAAATGAAAAGCCGTATTTTTCTACAGAGAGATGGGTTCTATGCAGAAGGCGGTTTTGCTGTTCTCTTGGATGGATGTAAAGGTGCCTCTTTAAAAAAGACTGTTCTGGGCTTTCATATAGAAATAATCATACAATGGAAATGAAGAATCACAATGCAGAAAAACAGGCCAAGGGCCAGACCCCAGGACTTGCCTACACAAAAGCTTCCACTGCCTAATTCTCTTCCCTTGATAATAGAGGAACGGATAAGAGACATAAGAGTTTGGATGGAATTTAGACAGTGTATGTTCAGATAACTTTGTAGAGCCCTGCACAAGAGGATGTAATAAACCTGTGTAAAAATATAATGAAAGTATTTATATGACTTTCATAATAAAACTGCAGATGGGAGCTGATACTAAAGGATCACTGTACAATGAAAAAATAAAAATAATTTTGAAACATCTGAGTGTTACTAAGAGCAAAATGTCTACTTTTTAACTAGAAAAGAAAATAATGTTGATATTTCTGCTGGATACCGGGTGCATAAGTGATATTCTGGGGAAGATTGTTTTTTTAAAGGGATATTTACATTTGTATATGAACAGCAATTGCAGTATAAATTGCAATCTCTCACCCTATGAGCATGTGCGGGGAAGGGGGGAAGTGTCTGATTTCAAAAGGTCCTATAAATTAACAGATCTTCTCCCCACTTTTTCCTCCACGGGCCAACGCCTCAGTCTCTAAACTGTCAGGAAGCACTCTAGTTGGACAAGAATCATTTTATACAGTCAATAGTCGTTACAAATTAAGGGTTTCTTTAAAAATGGTTTTATGTTCACGCTTTACACAGCTGCTAATGTTGTTAGTTTGCTTCTTATGCCACAAACGTGGGATTTTTTTTCTTTAAATACAATAATATTTAAATCAACACCATAGTATTCTATAATATGTAAAAGGGATGTTTAAGACCCACATTTTTATGATGCATTTAAAGGGATCATGTAACTCCAGTATCAAATGGGAAATATATAACCAGCTTTATAAGCTGGTTGTATGTTCTTGTAGTTTTTTTTTTATTAAATAATTGTAGAGCTATATACCACTGTGTCTGTGTGGATCAAAATACTAAATTATTATAGCATCCAATGCCACATTAGCAAACTGAGCTACACAAAGGCAAGAATGTATATGTTGAGAGTGATTTAGTTTGAAAATGACATGGCTACTACAATGCACCAGCACTATTTAATGCTACGTTTAAAAGTCTTATTTATAACAGAATTGTTTTGTTGGTGGTGGATATGTATTAAACGTTATAACATATTTTTTTCCACAAAAGTGGGTGTTATAAATGAAAAGGCAGCTTTTTGATTTATTATGGCACTCCTTTTGACAAATTTAGATAAAAGTTTGTCAAGTGCAGCCAATCACATGCTGCAGAGCCAATCCCTTGAGTACTTTGTGGAAATACTTTACTTCCCAGCTACTTGGAATGTAAATTAATCCTGCATAGAGATCTATGAACTTAATGGTGCAGCATGTGATTGACTTCACCTGAATTATGTAAATCTGCATTTGTCAGAAGGAAGGTCTTAACATTCCCATAAATCTGTTTTTATATTTATGGATTATTATACCTTAAACTTAAAACTAGTGCCTGTAATTCACTTCTTACTTAAAGCACCACTGGAATGCCCTAACAACAAATGTTTTAAGTAGATATTGATCATTAAAAAATCCTATTCAATGATTTAGAAACAAAATATTCAGTATTAAACATATTTTCAAACCTCCAGTTGAGCTGCTCGTCTCCACCCTATAACAGGTTCTCAAGGGGATGTAGCAACTCTCCCGGGGAGGCAGTCCTAAATGGTCAAACACAAGCTTGTGCAGGCAATTCACCCTCTTGTTATTCAAGATTGGAGATAATATTGTGGTTTAAACTACCAAGGGCGGCAGTTTGTTTGTCCTAATAGTAGGGTGGAAAGACGTTAGTAAGATTTTTTTAGTTAGACAAACCTTGTCTGCAACCCCCTATGGCCCTGAGGAAGACCAAACCCCAAGGTTTATGTGACTGGAGACAATGGGCCCAGTTCTAATCTTTTTTTTTAGCTGATTTACGTTATGTCAAGGTGGCACGTAAATAGCTACATAGCGTAACAAATTAATCCAGCCCTACGTAAAGACAGAGCTGATTAATGTAAAACTTCATACGCTGGCAAGTTAGGTGTAGCAGTCCCAGTTAAGATTTCGCTAAGCCTATACCAATACAATAAAAGAGGGCTTAATGCAAGTTAGGGACTGTACATAAGGCCTTAAGTGAGATTATCTACCTCTATAATCCTATGTGTACTTCAGATCAGTCCTGTACAGGCTGAAAAAAACATTGGGAACAGTGCTGTATGCCATTGAAAGAGACTGTAAAAGAATATTAAAGAAATTAAGTGCTGAATACCTTTAATATTAAACATTCTCATGGGCACATAAGTTACAAACTAACCACATAATAGGCTAGTATGTTGTATGATTCTGCATACATCTGTGAACAGCAATTATTGTCAACAATACACGTCAACATCACAAATATCAACTGCAATGGTAACACTGGCTCCATTACACCAGAGGTTAATACAAATCATTAAAGCCACATTGATCGAAACAGGTGGTGTAATGCATGACCTATAAAAGGTGTGTGACCTTCGCTATATCTTCATATTGCACATATTGAACATGTAGTGTATGTTAAATAATTGCTTTGCTACACATCCACCAAAGATTCATGTATTTGTACACACTGAGAGCAACGCCAACTTGTACTACCTTGTATTTATGATATGATTACTTATTCATGTATAACTATTAACATAACATATCAGCACAATTAATTAATGAAGGCCTAACTTTCATGTTACACAGACATCCCATACGTATCAATGAAGCGGTCCCTTGCCAAAAACAGCAACCTCAGCCACGGCCAATGCGGCCATTCTTGCTGACTGATATTATCATGAGCACGTCAAAGGTAAAGCTGCAAATATTGGTCCTCAAGTATGGATATGTGTTAAACTATTATTGTTGTGAACTCTGTGGCTGTTGCTCACCCTATTGAATGTTATCACAAAAGCATTTTGGACAAATCATTAACATACATCTAAAAAAGAGATATGCAAAAATACTTGTACTTGTATTGCTAACAGTTGACTGAGCTAGTGAGATTGAATGTGTACTGTTCATCTTCATTCATTCATGATATGTTTATTACAGATCTTCAAGATTTACCATTTGGAATACTGTATGATTCATATATGAAGCTCATTTACAAGCTAATTCAGAGCCATGCTGCAATGACATCTTACCCAGGGTGTTATCTGCACGTAACTGTTAATCTTGAGAATCGATGTAAAGCTTCACTTTGAAATTATTATGCAGATGATATGTGACATATGTCAGCTAATGTTCCCTGCATACATGTGTATACTCATATACTCTGCATAGATATATATGTACCTGCTGAACTCTCCCTTTGCTGCTCTTTTCTACTTGGGATATGCAGAAGCCTTTATCACACTTCCAGATCTCATTTCTAGAGCTAATGTGACTTTCCCTGTGCACCAGTCACTGTACTTGAGACTTTTAACAAAACTGTTCCTGATTATATTATGGTTATGTTATGACTCTGTGGTAGGATTCCAAGCCTTCTTTAATGTTGGCCGCATATGTATATTGTTGTTGGTATGTATTATTGTGTATTTAATTACTGCCTACTCAGGTTATATTGCTATCATTAAACATGCTAACATCATTGCACATTGCACAAGTTGTGTTAGCGAATCCTACCTTCCTGCCACTAAGCATGTTCACCTCCACTTATCTGTGTATTACTGTGCTAATATGATAAATATGCCATTTTATCATGTTGAATTATACATTGTTAAACCCACTCAAATCCATATGTCTTCCTCACTGCCAGCATTGCATTCGTATATATACCTTTCTCCCTGTTCTGCCAACACCCTGCTCCCTTCCTCCATCTACAAAAATCCTGTGTACACCTGTCCCTGCCTGTTAAGTCCCTGCCATTGCTGTTGTGCATGTGAAAATATGTATAATTTAATAAATATGTTGAATTCAATCTAGGGTTTATGTATTAACTAGCGACTTGCCAGTCAAAAAATTACGGGGCAATTAAAATTGAAGCCATGGTGTGGCCTTTGTCGCTCATTGAGAGCCTCTCCCCTCGTGTCCTACAAGTTTTGTGCTTTGCCCAGATCCTCTTCGGCGCTCATCACAAAGACAGATATATAAGTCCTGTGCTAAATATACCATTTTTTTACTGTAGTTTAAATGAGAAAATGTTTTCAAGCATCAGAGCATAATAAAGTGATTTAAATATGTAACTGCTTTGAGAGCCCTATCGATAGCAGACAATGAGCAGTAATCCAGATATATAAGTGCTGTGTAAAATGTAATTT
This sequence comes from Discoglossus pictus, assembly GCA_027410445.1. Taxonomy (NCBI): domain Eukaryota; kingdom Metazoa; phylum Chordata; class Amphibia; order Anura; family Alytidae; genus Discoglossus; species Discoglossus pictus. The sequence goes on from CM050167.1 coordinate 90,480,220, forward strand.
TTTTTATAGTGCAGTGGAAAGTATAAATTATTATTTTCCATGGCTAATTATGAAATTAATGTTAATTAATAATTCCTTAGGAATGAATAAATGTATTAGGAATTGCAAAGCATTAATGTATTTATAAAGTAACGGCAGTGTGAAATATGCTATTTTTTTTTTTATATATATATTTTTTTACTAATCATTAATGAATTAATTAACTAATAAATTAATGTACTTTACCTATTTCTAATTATTATATCTAGCAATCAATATCCTGAGGAGCTAACAATCTCTTTTGATTTTCCAGCAGCGTACAATGTACAGTTGGACTGTTGCTGACCTGAGGAGAAAGTGTCATCAATGTGCCGTATAAATAGGATGCGTGCTCGAGGGCAAACCGTTTGTTTAGTTGGGTAAAGCGCCATTTTAGATTCGCAATGTTATTAGTTGCAAGTTATTGTTGTAAAAAGGTCAGAGATTGTCTATGTGTTACACGGCTCGCTAGCATTTTCCGTCCTTTCTAATAGTTTATTTTGTGCCTTGTACGTTCCTGGGTAAAAGTCACAATTGGCTGACAGAGTTTTGCGCGGTTCGGGGTTGTGTAGCCTCGTTTTCATTTTTTTGGGCTGCCATTTTTTTCTCGCTTAGCAGATTTTTGATTGGCAAAACTCTGCAAATTTGGCTTAAATTTGCATGCAACCCCATTCCCAGACACCCTGACTGTCCCCCTGTACTGTGTGTGATTTTTGTTTTTTGTGTTTTTCGTGTCCCGCGTACTTCCATGCCTGAAGTGCTCACCTCGCATTACTGCCTAAGTCCAGCGTTCTTCAATGCTTGAATGTCTCAAATAAATAACCATTAATAACACATGGTTAAGGTATAATAATAAAACAAATTACATCTGCAGAGCACAGTCTTAAATGAAGCAAGCTATGCAGATAATATCATTGGTGTGCTGCAAATATTACAGGCTTCACGGGGGCTGTAATTAGAGCCTGCGAGACGGGGGAAAGAAACACATGAGTGAGAGAGTGGGGAGAGGCTCGCAATAAGAGCTGAAGGTGATCATCGATGGGCTTTCGATGAGCGCCAAAGTCCCGAAAGTTGCCCGAAGAGGGGGGAGAGGCTCGCAATAAGCGCCGCAGGTGCTCATTGCGAGGCATGAAAGTGGCGGGTTGGCCGAGGCCTGCAATGATCGGCAAAGAAACACATGGATGATAGAGTGGGGAGAGGCTAGCAATGAGAGCCAAAGGTGATCATCAATGGGCTTGCGATGAGTGCCAAAGCCCCGAAAGTTTCCCGAAGAGGGGGGAGAGGCTCGCAATAAGCGCCGCAGGTGCTCATTGCGAGGCATGAAAGTGGCGGGTTGGCCGAGGCATGCAATGATCAGCAAGGCCGCTCATTTCGGGACTCGCACTTTCCTATCCTTTAGCCAATCACCAGCTTTTATATTGGGTACATTTTTTTTATGGAAGTACCCGATATGCGCAGTGCTGGGGGTGTCTACACCATCCCCAGGCACATTTTTTCTTTTTGCAAAAAAAATAGCATTTTTTTATGAAACATTTTTTGCTAGGTTGGTTATGATGCATTCTACAGGATGCATTCATAACCCACCTCACTTGCATATACCTTTAAGAGACAGGCGTTTTACATAGTTACATATTGGATTAAAATAGGGGCTCAACTGCCAATTTGCAGAGTGTTTATTTGTCTGTGAATGATTAAACCATGGGTATTGTTGTAAAGGGGTAAAAAATGGGAATGGAAAATGAATGACAATTCCCTATTGGGGACACATATATGTAAGCGTGTCTTTATTGGGAAAAATGTATGTTGTATCACATTTGGAAGCCTTCGGGTGAGGGTATCTATAAAACCCTTGGTGACATAAGGATTGCGCTGGGGAAGCTGTGCTGCTGAATACGCCTAAGCTTGTCCTAGGTTGTGACTGTTATGACCCTGGGGGACACGGTTCACCCCCAAATCTTCCTGCTTTCAGCCACAGAAACACCCCTGGGTTCTGGTAATCTCAGCACTTCTGGCTTCTCCAGGCCAGAAACCATCCCAGGAACACAGGGCCAGAAACATATGTTGATCCCTTCAGAGTGGTATCTAGCAGTAACACAGCAGGCATAGCGCAGGCTTGGCAAAATAATAAACTAAAAGGACAAATACACTTTTTTATGTATCAACCAGCACAGCAAACTTTAATAACTGACTCTTTGCAAGACCTTTACAGATTACATCACTACCGTCTAACTCAGCTCTTTATGAGCTGGCCACAACTGAACATGCAACATAGGGAGTCTATACACACGGAAACATCTTATACAATACTACTGTATATAACATCATATATTGTTAACTATTGCCAGCATTAACAAACTGGCACTGAATATATGCACATAAGCAATACCTTGTTATAGTATTAATGGGCAGCATTACTATGCTGGTGCAATATTGATCTGAAGTATTACTACCCTGTGTAGTATTATGGTGCAATGTTACTATCTTGGTTCAGTATTAGTATGCACCATCATTGTCCTGGTAGTATTAATGTAGTATAGTATTATTTTGGTGCAGTATTAATTTGCAGTGGTATTATTTTGATATTACCTGATGTATGAACATCCTGGCACTGTATTCATTTGCGTAATCACTATCCTGATAGTATTGTGTAGTAATACTATCTTGGTGCAGTGTTCACGTGGAGTATTATTATATAGTATACATTAACCCCAAGAGTCTGTTCATCACAGTGACACTATTCAATATTGCTTTTCTCAATCCAATCACTGAATAGAAATTGTATTAAAGATCAATATCTAATTATAAAACCTAGCTCTTGTTGTTACAGTAGGTTTCTTTCCTTACAAAAAATATTTAACACACTTAGAGTAATATACTCTTTTACACATATAAATGTCAAAGAATGATGAAAGTGCACCTTTAAATAAATTGTGATTGACAGTTCTCTCACTTTTTCTGTGTAGCATATACAATTGGGTCCCCAGTGGCCTTGCATTTTGTATATGCAAATTATCAATGGTGTCCTAAGAGATCTGACCAGGTGTCTGCCAAAGAAACCGATAGACTATAAGAGACACTCTAATAACTATTGTAAATGCAAATATATGTATAATTTCCTGTTATTTATGCTTAAAGCTTTTTTCTATATTCATTGCAGCCTGGTATCTATTCCAGCCACATTTGAACTCACTGAGTGAGATTCACTAAAATGAGAGGTTTATTTTCAATGAGAGATATCACCTATCAAGGTTTTATCCTTTTTTTTACATTCTTAGTTTTTCTTCTCTTTAGATATGATTCTAGATAATACGTTTATGAACAGTTAGGTTACAAGACGGGGATGGTGTTGCTAAGTAAGAGACTTAGAGGTATGTTTATCAAGTGGGTATAAGTCAGGATAAGCGCCAATAAAATATACTATAACTCTATTTCTTATGTTTTCTATGTGAGCTAATTTTCAAGTGGGGATATAATTCAACTCTGCTTGATAAATAGGTTCTATGGAAAACACAGTAAATGGGGATATTTAACTCCACTTTTTAAACCCACATTTATCCTTGCTGGCTATACAGACCCTAAAAATAGGCATACTGGCAACCCACTCCAGTATCTCTGCCATGAATACCAAGTAGATCAGAATGGTATGTTATGGTCCATAAAAGTCAGACATGACTGAACAATGCAAACACAAACACATATTTATCACAGAGAATGTGTGACAAGGGTAGCTGATTGCAAAGTAGCATTATATACAAATAGGGAAGAAGGGTTACATTCAAAGTCAATATCATGTATGTCTCAAATAAATTAGTGATTCATAATACTTATTTTACAATATAGGGAACTAAATATGATGCATAGTGTCAGAAATTGATAATAGTATATGAAAAAATAGAAGAAAAAAAGGGGCAACTTATTGTCCTGACATTAGTTCATCTCACTTATAGCAGATAGTGAGACATATTCTCCTTAGACAGATGGAGTCCCGGGAGACTAATTGTATACTGGAAGTTGCATCATATACCAGTCAGACAGCCAACCCCATGAGTGAAGCCCCCATTGGAGACTTCCTAGTTTCCCAAGTGAAAACTCAGTACCCACAGTTTTTTTTTAAAGAACAGAAAAGCATATATAATATAGAGATTTTTTTTTATGTACACTCAAACAAAACATGAACAAAGCAAAGTCAACCATGAGTGACTATTATTCCTAATCAAATTATCTGAAATGGGTTATTATATGATGCTGTTATGTGGAAAAAAAGCATATGAGTACATTAAAGGGGATATTTCACCAAAAAATGGTTATATAAAAAAGATCACATAAATAAGTTCAAATAAATGTTTAAAAGTTTTAGCATATTGTTCTGTCTTCTATTGATCTAAGCATTAGTGACTAGTATCACATATAATAGTTGTCATTCGGCGAGTTGTTGTTATGCTTGCGGGCCATAGGGAGGAGGAGGATGAGAGAGGATGAGGGAGGAGGAGGGAGGAGGAGGAGGGAGAATGAGGGAGGAGGAGGATGAGGGAGGAGGAGAATGAGGGTGGTGGAGAGGGAGGAGGATGAGGGAGGAGGAGGATGATGGAGGATGAGGGAGGAGGAGGATGAGAGAGCATGAGGGAGGATGAGGAAGGGAAAGAGAGCCAGGGGAGGGGGAAGAGACACAAAGGAGGGAGAAGGGGGGAAGAGACATGCTCATTGCGAGGTTAGTAAAGTAGGGGGGGGGGGAGACTCGCAATGAGCAACTCCAATCAAGTAGAGGTGGGAGAGGCTCGCAATGTGTGGCAAACAGCATTGCCAGGCTTCAAATGTTATTGCCGTCATTTTTGACAGGTCGCTAGTGTTAAATAAACCCGAACACATAGAAAATGCAATAGAAAATCAAAATTGGATTAAAACAGAACTTTATTCATATAACAAAATAACAGAGATGATTGGCCCAACCCACCACAGAGCCCAAACCACTTAAAGTCTCCTGTAAGCACATGCCCAGGAAACTTCCATACCAACTGGGAATGTTTTACCAACACCAATAATGGGTTCAATCCTACAGTGAGCCATCACCCCGCACATCAGCTGTGACAATGTAAATTGTATTTATTTATTTTTTAAGATATATATATATATATATATATATATATATATATATATATATAAAATATAAAAAAACAGGATTAAAAGTGGGTAATCTGTACTCTTGCCAAAATAACAGTATTTATATTTACCAAGAGTAGTATTTATAGTTTTATCTTAACACAAATAACTGTCCAGAACAGAACTTCCAGTTTAAAATGAAACTCCTGACTTAATTCAAACTGACTAAAAATTCCCTTGCACTAGTGAGGTCAAATGCCACTTCCCCCATATTGTATCCAGGGGCTGACTTTATTAGGTCTTCTGGACTGCAGAAGAACATGTAACATGAATGCAAATGTCACCGCTCACAGAGCTCAGTGTCAGTGACAACATTTGGTTTTAAAATGACAGGTTATATTCTACACAAATATGGAGGAGTAACTGTCAAACTAGGCAAGTTCCATACTTTTAGATAGCTTGTTAATCTTCTTTAAGAGTGCTCTTTCTTGTTAAAGAAACTTAATTTTAGATGAAACTTTAAAGGAGCATTGTCACTACACTTGAATACATGCAAAAAAGCTGCTGCGGGATCTAAAAAAAATCTAAAAATATTATGCTCCTTTCCTGTTCAACAAACTATAAAGTAGACCATAGTTGTAGTTTAAAGTGACACTTATTTCAGCTTAAGTTGGACCACATCACAGTAAAGATCTCCTAAAAGCATGATGAAATACTTTTAGATTGTTTTAAATATGTGCATTTTCCCTGAGAATCCAATAAAGTAAAATCCGTGTTTACATGTGTCACTGACATGCACCCAGCTAGACATACTCTACAGCTCCATGTAGTGAGCAAAAGTGAAACAGAGGTTAACCCTCAACAGATCAATCAGTGCTGAGCATGCATGATGGAATCCCCTAAACAGGTCAGTTGTGGTTTAACTTTTGAGTGCATTCCATAGTTCAGCGAAAAACTGCTATAAATCAGTGTCCTCAGCAAGAGTGTGGATGTCTGTTATTAATAATGAAACTGTCAGTAGGCAGGACAGACTGTGTTTGTAAACAGACTTACCATAATACTTTAGATTTTTTAGCTGTTTTTTTTTAGATATTTTTAGATTTTTTTTTATTTTTAGATATTTTTGTGTAATTAAAAATTGATAATTTTAACATACAATCTTGTGCTCTTTCACACCATGAAGAGCACTTACAGTTAAGTAAATGTCTCTTTAAAGTATGGATATACATTATCCATGATTTATTCGGCATGGTATTTATTTAGTTGGTTTAACTTTTTCTCCCACGGATACAACTTTGGATTTACATCTGTCATTTGATGAATGTGTTTCAATTTGTCCACCTTTGAAATTTTAATGGCTTTTTTATATATATATAAAGCCCCTTGTATAGGGCATTGTTCTTTAATAGACAAGAATTAGAGTTCATGACAAAGTCTTTTTTTTATATTTTGTAATAGAAAAACATATTTGTGCCAAGGTTATTCTGGCTTTAAGAAAGACTTGAGATAAACACTCAAAAAAAAAACTTCTGCCCTTAATAGAATACCTGGTTTGTGCTAAACTCTTGAGCACCATTTCAACAAGTCTTCCAATTACATTGAAAGTTCTGCAACAGGGGATAAAAATACTGAAAAGTTTGAAAGTTTATTAGATTCTCTTGTCACAACTAACCTTTTTATCCATAAAAATAAGGCCCAAAGAGATATGGTTTGTTCTAAAACAAAGACATCTTTATCAGGCTCTGACAGCTGAGATTGAACGATTTCAGAGGGACTGCAGTTTGTTGACAGGGCAGATTAAGCTTTTTGACTAAACATTTTTTGTTACCTTAGGTGTAAATAAAATATGCATTATTGACAGAGTAAGCCTCAGTGAAAATGCACACGCCATAATCCATAAACACAGATAAATAAAACACATTTCTTTAACAATCTCTCAATTCCTCTGACATTTCTAGGTTTTTCTTGAAAGCTCAGAATGAGAAAACAAGTAAATATACAGCACATAATGGTCTCATATGAAAAAATATGCTGAATATTTATGAATATTAATTTAATAGGCTATAAAGACACATATTCTATAAAAGGAATTCCATAGAGATCCCCATGGTAAAGGAGTTAATCTTATGTGCTAGGGGGTCCATAGGGATCCCATGGTTATAGTATAGAATACCATGCTATAGCGGTTAATCTTAGGTGGCACTGAGTCTAAATCAATCCCCATTATTAGAGTTAGAAGCTCCATATGGGCCCACAAGTACTCCCAGGTGGTTAATGTGCATCCCACCTCAAAGCACAAGGGGTGGGGGGATCATTTGCTCCTCCAAATGTTGAGGGGGTCCCAGGGAATACCTGGGCTTATAGGTTGAAGCTGTACATTTGCGAAGGAGTCATAAACTCCCTGCATTCATTGATAACACATATTTTTAACCCTGAAGCATGGAGCTATGATAGTGCCCCATGTTTGGTGACTCCAAACCATGTCCAGTGCTACATATCCTTCATGACATGTACAGTTGACCCCCTCGGGTAGGAGATGCTCCAGAGTGTCTAGTGGGCTCAACACTAGACTAGAGGAGAGAAGGGTATTTAGCAGATGGCTCATAGGCATACAGGGGAAAGGAATCACCTGAGTATAATCAAAGGTCACTTTATGGACTTTACCATTATATCCACTACATGTCCTACTCTTCTACCACCCCCTGGATCGAAACTCCATGCCCATTCCAACAATGCGATTGAACCCGTACAAAACATAACATAAACTTATTATAACCAGAGATGTGACTGGTCATTTTGATGTAAGGGAAACCCCTGTCTTGATGACCATGGAAAATGGGTTAACAAGACTCCATTTGATGTATTATTATAATTAAATGCAGAGTAAATTGGAGTCAAGTGTTCAGTGTCCAATGTTTTGACCCTCACTAAATGTTCTGTTGTGCTTAACCAAACATTTCTCTGGTTCCTAAACCAATTAAGAATCTCAGGTAGCCTTATATGCCAAGTTTACGGTTTTGCCACAGTTCCACTCCTGCTCCTTATGGTCCAAACGGGATGTCACATTCACTTCAGACTGTTGGTTTTTAATGTGGCAGTAACTCCACATTATAATTACCAGATTTTAAACCTCCATGGGCCAGCAGGGATCAGGCAAGCGAGAATAAAGATTGTTAGGGCCTCCTTGTGTGGACGGTGATTTTAGGAAATGTGTTCAGTTCAAGAGTCCAATTGGTGGGAATAATAAACATCATATATATAGTTGTCGTAGTTGCGAGTGTGTTGGTAACGCTATGTTAAAATTTGCGGACTTGCGTATGCGATCATCGAGAGGCCCGCAAGTTGCGGGTTTGCTGAGGCCCATAAAGGAGAAAGGAGGAGAGGCTAGTAATGAGCTCCGAAGGTGCTCATTGCCAGGCCCGCGATGAGTGCCAAAGGTGCTTATAGCGAGGCCCACAAGTTAGAGGGGGGGGGGCTCTAAACGTCTTCCGAGTTACAGGCTTGAAAATTTAACTGCCGCCATTTCAGGGGGAGAGGCAGGGAGCCCATAAGTGAAGTTGATAGCTAATTTGCTATTCAATTGGCATCTCTTTTGGCGGCCTCCCAATGGCTTGAACAAAAATGGTGGCGGTAAACGCATAACTTTATTTTCAAGCCTGCAAGGCTTTGTGCAATAAAGATCTCAGATTCAAGCCAAGCCCGCAATGAGAGAGGGGGCCAAAGACAGGGGAAGGAGGGGGGGGGAAAGAGACAAAGGGGAGGGAGAGCGGGGGAAAGAGACACAGGAGGGGGAGATAAGGTACAAAAAACACGGGACGGGGAAAGGGGGCAAAGAGACACAGGAAGGAGAGGAGGGAAAGAGACACAGGAGAGGGAGAGGGGGGCAAAGAGACAATGAGAGGGAGAGAGGGGAATCAAGACAGAGGGAAAGGAGGGGGGAAAGAGACACAGGCATAAGAGAGGAGGCAGAAAGGGACAAAGGTGAGGGAGTGGCGGAAGAGACTCGGGGGAGAGTAAAATGAAATATTATCCCATCATTTGTAACGGGAGGTCTGCAATGGGTGCTGAAGGCGCTCATTGCAAGGCTTGCAGAGAGGTGAGAGAAGGAGAAATGAGGGAGGGAGAGGACAAAGAAGAAGGAAAAGAGAGAGAGAGAAGCCGTGCTTAGCGAGCCTCGCAATGTGTGGCAAACAGCATTGCAAGGCTTCAAATTTTTATGCCGTCATTTTTGACGGGCAAGTCGCTAGTAATACAATAATCTTGGAATGTTTAGTTCTTACACCTGCTAGTGATGACTCCCCAGTAAAACAACAAATGCTATCCAGGACCCTGTCTTAGAATCGCCTATACTGTTTCAAGTTGCAATGACTCATTAGCAGATCCTCAGTGGCATTTATAGGCAGATCTCTGTGACAGGTAACCTATGCTAAATTCCTCTCCTAATACTCACACTATGCAATACCTCTCTTTAGCTTATCTTCACTTCCTACTCACTGGCCTTTGATATATGAAGATTCTTTGCTGCAAACCAATGCTTTGCAAAGAGCAAACTGAATCCATGCTGACAGCAGAAGCAAGATGCCAATTTTTGTGAAACATATTGTGTTCTCTTGACTATAGTTTGTGTTTTATTGACAGAATGCTAGTAATCTCCCAAAGGCATTGTGTAGATAGAAAAAAGATATAATCTGTTTGGATGATAAGATATTTCCATCTTTACACACTTCAGCATTGGATGTTTCAAACAGAGACTGACTTATAAGCAGAAAATTACAGAGGCTGGGATATCTGCAGAATCTCTTCATACAAAAAGCTGAATATTTCACTGCCTAAATATTGATAGAAGTGACAATTTATTAAACATTGTGACAAAATGTCATGGATTAAATCTTACAAAATATGAGTGTTGATGCACAGTACAATAAAATGAATAAATAAATACATCAATTTGCTTGTACGGAATGATTATAGGGGTGGCATAGTGAATATTTATGTTTAAACATAAGAACCGCTTGCTAACATTCCTATATAGGTACATAGTAACTGAGGTTCAAAAATGAATACTGGCCCATCACGTTTAACTATTTTAGATCTGCTCTGACGCCCCTCTCTAACCTCCTACAACAGAAGGTTGGTTTCAGAAGACAAGACTTCTGCGGTAGGAGGAAACATTGAATATAGTGAATGTTTCTGCCTGTATAATGTAAGTATGGCATCTGCAACTGTCAGTGCTCTCAGTAGGACTAAAGTTAATGTCATAAGGTTACAAGGAATCATCCACCCCAGAAAATTACAGACAGCAGCAAGCAAGGGAACAAAATAGATCCCTACAGGAAAGAAGATTTGCAAATAAAAGCTACAAAGTGTAAAAGTTGTATTTATTTTATTTGGTGTTAATTTTGTTGGAGTTCTAAAACATTTTAGACATATCCAAATTAAGTTTGCAAGATTTGAAAGACATAAGGGTATACATCAACCCTTCAATTGATTTTGAGAATCAAAATAATGCCCACTAAAGCATTGCTTATTGGGGAACAAATCCTTTCTGGTCCCAAAACTGCATCAATATCCTACTAATTATAGTAAACCAAAATACATTTTACGGTTTTGGTATTCAAAATATAAGTGATCTACTGAATCTAGTGTCACAGCTTCCATTGGTAGCAAGTTCCACAGTCTTACTGCCCTTACTTTGACGAACATGTTTCTTCTAACTTCAAGGGGTGACTACCTGTCAGTTGTGAATCTCTTGGAAGGAAATGTTCAGCTGGCAAAGCCGTGTCTTGATCCTGGATAAAATTATACAATGTTATCATATAACATCATAGGTGCCATTTTTTCGAGAGAAAATAAGTCTAATTTAGCTGGTCTCTCTTCATAACTGAATCCCTCCAATCCCTCCTGTTTATTTCTTTATTAAATGACCACTGTCGTTATATTCTTTCTTTAAGGTCTTTAAGGTTTAAAAAAATAAAAACAACATTTTTAATTTTGTATACAATTATTCTTTAGTATGGGCTTCCATCTTCTTTACTTGACTGTGTCTCTTGTAGCTTCTGTCTGAAAAAGAAGGTTTCCATTAGTCTTTTAATTTTAACTGCTACGTTTTCATTGCAGCAATGAAAGTTTCCTCTGCATTTAAATATCTTCCAGCATGTGGAAATTAATAAGCAGCAACTAAATTAGTACTGCAGCAGAACTGTATATACTGTAATATGTCATATACAGTATACAGTGGTCCTTTAGTTTGGGTGAGTATTGACAATTTGACTAGACCTTTACAAATGTGAAACTGATGCTCTCTTTGCCATATAATGCCATTAACTTACTTCCAGAATCATTACCTGCTATGACCACCCTCCAATTGCCCTCTCATATCTTTAACCTAACCACAAACTAAAAATATACTGCCAGTGTGGGTCAAAACCCCCTCTTGTTGCTGGGCCCAAAGTAAATGGTTCCTTCTGTTATGGTGCACCATTTCAGGACCATGGACAGAGTCGGGTCCTATCCTGATGACGCAATCCCCCTAGATGTAGTGAACAGGCCATGAGACAAATGCTGGCATCTCTGGAGTAGAGAGCATTTAGCCTACTTGATTAATTTGATTAATACTATAGCAGTCCCTGAAAGATATTATATTAAGACACAGAAGACTCTTCTAGTATATAACTGTATGTTTCTGACTGTAAAGATTAAGCCAAAATATTAGTCAATAGCAATGTGTGTAGTGATCAGAATATCTGGTCATGAGGTAAATTACATTAAATTAACCCTATCAGTTAGTCAGTGTGCATTAGTACAATTCTGACAACAACGCATGGGCCCTCATTCAATTGCAATTTGCCCAATTGAATAGGGCCCTAAATAAGCACATAACATATATTTTTTAAAGAAGTTTTTTGTTAGCAAGCATCTATCCAAAAGAAAGGTTTTCACTAACTAAAAACGTATTTAATAAAAATATGCTATGTGCTTCTTTAGGGCCCTATTCAATTGCCCACATCGCAATTGAATGAGGCCCATGGTGTGTAGTGATCAGAATATCTGGTCATGAGATAAAAACTTAAAAAAATGCATAGGCTCTCATCCAATTGCAATTTGGCCAATTGAATATGGGTCTAAATAAGCACATAACATATTTTTTTATAAAGAAGTTTTTAGTTAGCAAGCATCTATCCAAAAGCAAGGTTTTTACTAACTAAAAACTTATTTAAAAAAATATGCTATGTGCTTATTTAGACCCCTATTCAATTGGCCAATTCGCAATTGAATGAGGGCCATGGTATGTAGTGATCGGAATATCTGATCAGTTGTAATATAAAATCCCAAAAATTGTGAAAGATAAATACATGCAAAAATATACCAGAAACCTATATATTGATAAAGAGAAAAGAACTATATGAATAAGGCACTGATTAGTATTGGCTAGAATAACCAAAGAAAGGTTGTACTATAATTTAGCTGTTAAAACAAACAGAGAATCATTGAAATTGAGAGCTATAAGCTTTCAAATATGGACTGAAAAGTAAGTATATAATAAAAAATTGGGCTAAAAGCTAAAAACAAACACCAAACTGTGAAACAACACAAATCGCCTAAATAAAGTTTTGAGTATTAAAAGAAACACCCAGATAAAGACACATATATAAGACTACAGTGTAATATGTGTCAACATTAAGATTACTATGGGCCTTATTCAATTGCAATTTGGCCAATTGATTAGGGCTCTATATAAGCATAGAGCATTTTTTTTTTTTACAGAAGTTTTTAGTTAGTGAACTTCTATCCAAAAGCAAGGTCTTCACTAACTAAACATTTCTGTAAAAAAATATGCTCTGTGCTTATATAGAGCCCTATTCAATTGGCCAAATTGCAATTGAATGAGGCCCTAGGTAATTAGTGAGATAAAGGAAAGATACAAAGTGTCACAGCTTAACATCTATAACAAAGTAACAAGTACAAATATATTGAAGAGGTTCACTCAATGACAAAAAATATCGGAGTGAATGTACTTTGTTCCCAAATAACAAAATAAGTTCTAAACAGTTGGGTCCTCATTCAATTGCAATTTTTCCAATTGAATAGGGCTCTATATAAGCACATAACATATTTTTTTGACAGAAGTTTTTAGTTAGTGAAGACCTTGCTTTTGGATAGAAGTTCATTAACTAAAAGTTCTGTCAAAAAATATTGTATGTGCTTATATAGAGCCCTATTCAATTGTGCAACTCGCAATTGAATGAGGCTTTAGGTGAGGTATAAAAAAGAGTAACACTACACCTGGAATTTATATAACTGTGGAAATTAACAGCCTTATTAAATTGCGATTCAGCAAATTTAAAAGGGCTCTATTTAAGCACAGATTATATATTTTTTTACAGACGTTTTTAGTTAGTGAACTTCTATCCAAAAGCAAGGACTTCACTAACTAAAAACTGCTGTAAAAAAATATATGCTCTGTTATATAGAGCCCTATTCCATTGGCTGAATCACAATTTAATAAGGCTGTAAGTTCTTGGTAAATTGACATACTAAGTGATGGAATACAAAATGTAATTTGCTTTATAACGCTTTTAATCATTTGTTTTTTGATTGAGAGTGTATAATACAAGTTAAATTTGTCAATTCAATGTAAATAGTATACCTTGGGTTAACATCAAAAGAACAAGTAAAAGAAGGCAATACTAAATCTACTTAGTGTATTCAGCTCTCACTTTCTGTGAGGGAAAAAAATCCATATATACAGCACAAAATTCTGTAAAGTAAACCTTTCTGATGCCATCTCCCTGAAACATCAACGCAAGGCCTCTTGTTCTAGTATTTCATTTTCTTTGAAATATATTTCCTTCCAGAACTTTGTTAAATTCCTTGATGTTTAAAAGTATTTATCAAATTACTGTTCTTCTGCACCATTTTAGTAGCCTTTCTTTGATCTATTGCTGATTTATTTATGTCTGCCTGGAAATATACTCTCTATAGCTTTGGATATGAAGCTATGTGTTTTTATGATGATCTTAACCTTTGAAAAGTTTACATTTTATTACAAGGTACTTCCATTGATAGTATATGAGCACAACTTAGTTTGATTACGGTACTAAATGAAGAAATATCAGAATGGGATATTGGTCATCTTACATTAAAGTAAAATGTAATTTATCAATATTTCTCTATATCATCAGAGTGATGAACACAAGGGCAAAAAGTTTAGAGTTATAAAAATAAATGTATCACTTTTTTATAACAGTTTTTTAGTTTATAATATTGTTTTACATAAAATATTGTTTTAATATCACCTTAGAAACTTCAAAACCAATCCAAACAACAGTGCCTTTTATTGTATGATTCTAAAGGTTTGAAGTTACAGTGAAGAACGTATATAAGCATTTAGGAGAACTTGTAATTTATGGTCTCTTCTGTCCTGGAGACCTTTCCAGTTTTTTCTCTGTTCAATATATCATCTGTTGCAGCTGAACTACAGATAACAACCAATGTAAGTAAATACTTTTAGGACTTTAAATAAAAAAAAATTATACCACAGCGTCAAAGGAAAACAATGTTACAGCTTCTACATTTAGGCCTCCATTCAACTGCAAGCCTTTATACAGGCTGTTAGTCTGCGGGCTTAAAAATTGCAACAGTTACAGAGAGATTCAACTGAACAAGCCCACATCTACATGGCCGAAAGACAAAACCATAAATCAAGAACCCATAAGTAGCATTTCAGAGCATCATCATGATCCATTAGGCAAGGCCTTAACTACCTATTTAGAAACAGCCAATAGTAAATGAGACTGTCATCATGACGTCAGTAAAACATGGCATTTAAATGTTAATTAATTAGCGTTTAGAAATCCAATATGCAATCAGACTCGCAATCCAGCAATATACAAAATAATACAAATTAATGACGATACTGTTCTAGTCCATATAGGTGGCCTGATATGTAAAAACTCCTTTATTATTGTGAAATAAAACATAAAATAATAATTTTTGGATTGCAGATTTGCGAGCTTGAGACTGTTGTGCAATTAATTCTTTCATTGCTTTCCCCGTCTTTTAAAGTACAGTATTTACTTTTTTATTTGCATTTACAGTGTCACGATCAGGTGTTCAACCCCCTTGCGAGTCCTCTCTAGTACTCATAGGATTTTCTTTTACATTTGCCATTGGCTGGTTTGAAGGCAATTGTGGGCTTGAGGAATTGTAGCAATTGAATAGCAATTTGTGATTGTAAAATTTACAGGCTTGGAAAATCAAAGGCCTAAATGGGTCAGACTTACGATTTTGACAACCGCATGGATTTTGAGCTTCTAACCTGCAAACTATGAATAGCTAAAAGACGCCAATTGAATTGCAAATCATTTTACAGGCTCTATTATGGGCTCCAGTAACTACAATTTGCTCAATTGAATGGAAGCCATAGTTTTGACTACTTTGCATATTGTGCAGAGCAGTATTCATGAGTTGAGGATCACATTAAATAAAAGTGATAGTATCATGGTGGAAAATATTGATTATCTAAAGGTACATATTCAGTAGAAATGGATGGATGTGTGGCCAGGTCCTGGCAGCCTCTCCTCTTTATTATAGCTTCATATTTTATAGTTCATCTGTGAGGTTCTTATCATTTATTGCCTAAGAAACACTACAACATAAATGTCACAGGAACTGGGCCAGCAGTTGCAGGCTGGATGCTCCATAGTCTGGGTGAAAAATGTGTTGGGGTGTTCCTATACCTCCCCAGCTAGAGCAGTGAATAAAATACCATGAAAACTATGATTATTATAAGTTATTTAAATAGAGTTTCAGGTCACAAAATCAGTCACGGACATCGCCTGTAACACAAATGCTTTATTGGGAGATCTTACACACTCATATGCGTTTTACAGCGTTGTGAGAAACTAATTAAACAACAAATATTAAATAACCAATCACTGAGCTGCCTATTTGGTTGCCTTACGCCTGTATAGCACTGTGTGATGAACCACCCTTGGTTTTGGTGCCATCATGTCTGCAAATATTGCACATACACATTATTTTCAGACACTTTCATCCCCCTTCTCTCAGATATTTGCACATTTTACAAGGCTGATGTCCCTGATTTATAACCTGTGGGCATATGCCTTTCATTGCTTTTATTGACCAGGATAGACAGACCATTGATCCTCATTATTTGCCCACGGAAATGGCTTCTACCTAAAAAACTGTGCCACTTTAAAAAAAAAAACTAAACATTAAGAGGTCTTCCCTCAAGGAGCTCCCCGGGTGTCTAATGCCTCCTGACCGCACCTGCGTCTTTTAATGGCTTCTGATTGGCTCGAATATGAGTCAATCATATTTTTAGCAAGTCAAAATCTGCTCATTCTCATTGGTTAGCCTTTAACCAATCACAGGACTCTATTTTCCACTATTCTGAAAGATTGAAATGTCAGCCAATCAGAATAGTGTTACTATTCTCTGATTGGATACAGACACAGCCAGTCACAGACAAAAAATGATAACCACCTACCCTGCATTCTTTTTTGTATTATTATTTAACCCATTCCCTGCCATGGAAAGAGGTTTATATAGATATATATATATAGATATACGGATATGGGGGGATGTTAGGGCTAGTGTAGTGTGATCACTTTAGTTAGTGGGTAATGTTCTGTAGCATTTTTATGGAGGCTGCTGAGATCCTATGAATACACTTTAGGCAGGATTGGAGAATACGATAGAGCTAGAGCGCAACAGCTAACACCACAAGTCAGCAAGTTTTATGTGATTCTATTTTGTGAATAGCTCCACAAGCTTGCTTTTGAAAACTCCCATAGTTAAGAGAGAGCCTTACGGGAGCCATGAAGTAGAGTTTTTATTAACTTGTGGCTGTACATTTGAGACTGGCAGGGTTCAGCTAGGGGTTGAATGTCCGATTACCAGCCCAGCTAAGTGAGGACCAGGAGTTCCCTCCTGGGCTAGGTACCATCAAAGCTGGACCTTCTGGTTTAGGCTCTCTTACCCCCTTCTCATATTTCAGTCTTTATTACCAGTCCAGTCTATTACCCCTTTTCTTCCAAGTTGAGATGACTAGCTCTTTTTAATGACCAAGTGAACAATCCACGCAAAAAAGTATCTTTTATGGAGAGTACCTTGTGCCTTCACAATCACTAATTGTGCAATTTGCTTTTTGAAAGATGGACAAATGAATCTTTGATTTTAACTGTGCAATAAAAAAAAGTGTTTGAAAAATGTGAGCCGAAGAGCATAATTAGACAGGAAACTGTCATAAAGTTAGTTTTCAAGAACAGCAAATACATTGTGATGGATTTATTGGAACCTGGAGACATTCATGACCCTGAGAAAGGTTGCACGAGTGAATGTTGGAAAAGTATTCTTTATCTGAAGGTGCATATTCTGTATCACAAAAATGGATGGACATGTGGCCAGGTACTGTCACCTCTACTCTTTGTTATAGCTTTTTATTTTCTAGTTCTGCTCTGAGTGCCTTATATTTTATTTTGCCTGGGAAACAGATTAAAATAAATCACTAATATAATTTCCGTAGTGTGTAATGCTGGCTAGCGCATGTGCACTTTGGAAACTATATTCAGCAATGCGCAGTGTCACACATTGCACGTTGGGGGGATGGGGGAAGGAGGGGAAAGAGACACAGGGGATGGAGGGAGGAGGGGAGAGAGAAACAGAGGAGGGAGGGAGGAGGGGAAAGATACACAGGGGAGAGAGGGAGTAGGGGAAAGAGACACAGGGTAGGGAGGAGGAGGAGAGGAAAGAGACACAGGGGAGGGAGGAGGGAAAAGAGATACAGGGGATGTAGGGAGGAGGGGAAGAGACACACTGGAGGGAGGAGGGGGGGAAAGAGATACAGTGGAGGGAGGTAGGAGGGTGGAGAAGAGACATAGTTGAGGGAGGGAGTACAATGGGAAGACACAGGGGATAGAGGGATGAGGGGAAAGAGACACAGAGAAGGGAGGGAGGAGGGGAAAGAGACACAGGGGATGGAGGGAGGAGGGGAGAGAGAAACAGAGGAGGGAGGGAGGAGGGGAAAGATACACAGGGGAGGGAGGAGGGGAAAGAGACACAGGGGAGGGAGGGAGGTGGAGTGGAGAGACACAGGGGAGGGAGGAGGGGAAAGAGACACAGGGGATGGAGGGAGGAGGGGAAAGAGACATGGGAGAGCGGGAGAGAGGGAGGAGGGGGAAAGAGACACAGTGGAGGGAGGGAGGAGGGGGGGAAAGAGACACATGTGAGGGAATAAGGAAGGGGAGAAAGAGACACATGGGAGGGAGGAGGGGGGGAAGATACACAGGGGAGGGGGGGACATTAAATATGTTACCATCATTTATGACGGGCAAACAACTAGTAACATATAATGAAGGTTGGCAGCAGATAAAAAAAAACAATATTCCAATCTGTTATGTCCATCCTATCTAGCTAGACTAACTTAAGCAGAGTTAATCAATATGTCAAATTTACCTTTCAAGCCCCTTCACCAAAACAAGGTAGCAATCCAGAAGGGGGCTCATGATTTACACAGGTTGATTGTATATATATTGTCATGAATTAGAGCTTGTATTTTTTATATTCTATTTTCATTTTCTATTTTCAAACATATTTTGAAGAACTACATAAAAATATATTTTACATATAACTAAATTTGTGAGTTATAACCTTGGAAGGTGCTTTTGGAAAAAAACACCATGTACTTAAACTTTTAAGCTCAAAGACAGGGCCCTTCATTTTTGCAATGTGTTAATATAGTGTTTTAATATTGTGTTCTTCTTTGTACCATACCCCTGTATAGAGCAACAGAATATGTGTCCATTTAGCCCTTCTGAATCCCTACCTTGTCATGGTGAAGGGGCTTGTGTACCTCGATGAGGCTGTGAGCTGTAGCATGTAGGGTCATTCAAGATCGGCATGTCATCGCAGAGAGGTCAGATAAATTGCTATCCACTTGAGCACGAACTGGCAACCCACTCCAGTATTTTTGCCAAGAAAACATATGGATTAGTACAACCAGAAACACAGACATGTGCCTGGCGTGCTGCGTCCATATGGTCACAGAGAGGCGGACACAACAAAAACATGTCCCTTTAACAAAAATTTTAATAAGAAGCCATGTCAACTTCATTGGTACATAAAGCACAGGACGTAGTAGCAGGGGGGCAGCATGAATTGATTTTAGTGTTTTTTTTTTAAATTTACACAGAATTCATTTTTTATTGCTAAAAGTTTTCAAACCATTTTAAAGGACCCCTGTAGTCTGGTATTTAATATATCATCTTTTTAGATTGTAAAACAAATATATAATATAGTTCTATTTTACATTTTATAAGTAATTATCGCTGTCAATAAATGCTATATGAAAGATAGAAATATGAATCCTTGCTTTTAAAATAGTTGTATTTCTGATAATAAGGTCATTTAAATGCTATGCAAAATGTTGTTTCTAGGTCAGCTCTCAGTGGCTGTGCTTCTCTAAGCAGAGCTGACACACATCTTTCAGAGATGGTATTTGTATAGCTGGATAAATGAGTGTACAAAGTACCCGCAGAGTGACCTTATTTCATTGCTGCGTCTGATTATCTCTTTCTTTTATCTTCACCCCTCAGAATGTCCTCTGTCACTGTCACACCGCGGCTCCTAACTGCACAGACCAATTAAACCACTTGACAGCATTATCACAGGCCTGTTACCAGCTTCCCTTGTAGGATGCTGCGCAGGAGCCTGGAACAGAGCAATGAGAGATAAAACACTCAAAAATCCAGGGCATCAAACCGCAGCACCTTGTGGTATAGAGTTAAAGGGCCAGCGTAAGAGACAGATAAAGGGCTGTGAGCGTCTAGTTCACCACTTGTTAGTTCAAGACATTTGTGTTTAGAAAATCAACAAAACCATCTGTAAATAAAATGTCTTTTAAAATGAGTGTTACTTGCCTGGTGTGCTTGATCTGATTCCATCACATGACTCACGTTATTTGCCTGGAAGCCATTGAAGTCACATGAGTGGCTTATCTGTTGTGTGACCAGGCCCCCACCTGATTTCACTGGTGATATCAATGCTTTTTTATTCTACCAGATAAAAGGAATGCCTATGTCGCAATACAAGCACACAGGACAGGGCTTGGAGGAGATCAGTAGCCACTGGAAGAAATAGTTAATAATGTATTTGATGGCCCTATTCTTTTGTAAGCCCACAAATGCCTCAAACACGTAAATTGCAGGTGTTTTTTTCTCTAAATGTTAAGATGTATTCTATTGACTGAAGCTCACAATTTATCTTCTTAAGCTTAAGCATAAACTCTAAAACCCTGCCTTTTTAAGTAGGATTTCAAGCCTGTATTTGCTTCTTAGACATAGCCAATAGTAAATGATATCATCATCATGGCATCAGTAAAACATAGAAGTTAGAAGTTATCTGCAATCTGAGGCTACAAATAAATTAGTGGCAATAAGTAATATTTGCCTATCGGGCTCACAATCAAGCAATTTAGCACTCTAAAAAATCCATTAGATCATCTGTTTTAGTGGGTTTCATAATATGTATTAACCCCTTGAGTCCCCGAATTGACATTACTCAGAAATAACATTTAAAAAAAATAAAAAAAATGTAATTGCATATTTGTGGGGTTGAGACTGTTACTAATTCTAATGTTCTTCCATGCCTTCCGATGCTTTTAAAGTACAGTATTGTGTGTTTAATTGCTTTTACAGCTTTAATAAGTGCTTGAAAAAAAAACCTGCAAGTCCTATTTAGTACTCGTAATATTTGTGACAGAAACTTGATAACTCGTAATCAGATTGCGAGTAGCTAATAGAATATGTGGCAATATTAAGAGTGATTTTAAGTGTGTATACATTTATGAATTGGTCAATATAATAGGGCTCACTGTGTTTAAGAAACTGCCACTCTTTTTTAAATTTCAATGTATTATTTTTTATGTTTCCATCTTTTCTGTTTGAGCACTTCCTAAAAGCTTAAAGCCTGAAGGTATATACTACCTTTACTGACCAGTGGAGGAAGGGTAGGGAAGGAGGGAAAGATGGGATAATTGTTGAATTATTGGAATTTGACAGGCTTTCCCCAGGCGGCTTGTATCAATAATTTCAAACTCTGTCCTCTAGAAATGTAAATGAGCCTCTCATTTGCTCTACTTAACAAAATAGCTTAATGACATTCTTGTCTAAATATGTTTTTAGTCAGGCAAGATTTTTTTTTTCAAACATATGTATTTTTTTCATCACACAGACTTCAAAATGGTTCCATGGGACAAACGCTGTACATCTTGGATACATATTTCAATTACATGTACAAAAATGTTCTGGATCTATTCAGTTATCTTTAACTATGAGAAAAAAATGTGTCTGTGAGAAAGAGAATCTGAATATAAATTACAACTTGCTGAAATAAAGGGACTGTGTCACCCCAAATTCAAGATGATGTTTTATCAAGGTTATTCTGCAAGGTTTTTTTGCATGAAAAATATTATGTAAAAAACATGTATTGAAACTAACAAGAATTGCACAGAGCATACTTTCGTTTGTAGATCTCATTAACTGGCAGTGGCCAAGCAGTTTAACTTATTAATAAATGTTCTGCTCTGGGACCTTTATTTGAAAAAGAAAACACACTATATCGAATACCCTCTTTCTGATGCAACACATACAAATGATTTACATGTCCATTTAAAGAGCATGAAATACTTTCTATACATTTAACTAGCCATCATTCCTGAGATAATCAGCATTGTTTCTGATGTATTATTATGGAAATTAGCAACTAATTAGCTGCTTTGAAGCGCTAATTAGGATCATTATCTGCAAGTCTGTCTCTGTTGTAGCAAATACAAGGCAGCCTAAGGTTACAATGCAATTAGAACCCTTAATCCTTTATTAGGCACTCTGCAAATTAGCATACTGACATGCGCATTAGCAAAATTAAGCTGCTCAATCAATGCTAAATATCTCATGAATGCTTTACTGTAGAGCTAGTACAAGGTAGAGACAATTTTTAATACTATTTAAAATGAAACCAACTTGTAGTTGGAGGGACAGTGTCCCTTTAAGGAAAATACTACAGACAGACTGGGTCAATTGTTTCAAGGCTGACATTGCATTCTACGTTCCAAATTATAACTGTAAATAATAGTTTGTTGCTGTATTAGATGAGGTCGCTGCAGTAACTCAAGACAGGCTTTTCGGCCTAGTTTTTCAGAACATTAATTTTTACTTGGTACGAACATTGTCATGTACGACTGACTAGATGAGGATACAATGACCTGTGTATAATGGATATAAATGATTTCTAGCATGTGTTTGCAAGAATTCTGATACCAGAAGCCATAAAAATGTTCATGTCTGTAACCTGAGAACTGGGAAACGAAAGAGAGTTTTCTTGTACCGTTGAATCGAATGTCATTTTAATTACACTAGATACAGGAAGGTTGGTGCTCTTGTCACAAGCTTCACATCATCTGTGTGCAGAAAGCATGTTGACACGTGAAATTATTTAGTTTATGACCAGAAGAATTTGCATGATTATGTATTTTTATATGTATCTTGTATACCAAGCACATGATTATATTTTGATAATCATTCTAACGCAGGGCTTGACGGCACATAAGGCACCATCTGCCTTATTAAATTGCGATTCGGGAAATTTAAAAGGCCTCTATATAAGCACATAGCATATTTTATTTACAGAAGTTTTTAGTTAGTGAAGACTTTGCTTTTGGATAGAAGTTCACTAACTAAAAACTTCTGTAAAAAATATATGCTGTGTGCTTAAATAGAGCCCTATTCAATTTACCGAATCACAATTTAATAGGGCTGCATGTCTCTGCTTTAAATTAGATATTGTTTAAGCCACTATATGTTAGAAACGTTTCAATGACCACTGTAGATTAATACAACTTCAGATGTTTGAGAAGTGTGTAACAATCTAATAACATTAGCAGCTATGTCATGGGCGTAAAAGCATTTTTCATTTAATAAATTTAACAAATCTCCTCCCTTTCCCTTCATTCCACTCAAGAAAAGATTATAAATATCAGAAGAACAATGGCCCTCAGTCTCCTGCCAGCAGGAAGTGTGGAAGACACAAACATGGCATCCTTCAGGCACAGTCAGCGTCTACTAAAATAAAGATTTTACCTAAAAAAGATTTTATGCTCACAGCATACGAAACTGTCAATTTGTTATAAACTTCTGAAACATATGAAGATTTTCCCAATCCACAGTGGTCCTTTAATTGACAACTTATGGAGCAATCACTTCTATCTCAACTGGATGATACACAAAGGAGACAATTTAGTATCCATGCACCAGAATAGCCCAGTCACATAGTACTTGGCAAAGGAAAAAGCTAGCCCTAAATGCATGTTTCCCTCCTGGATCGCGACCTTGTCGTGGTGAAGGGGCTTGTGTACCTCAATGAAGCTGTGAGCTATACCATGTAGGGTCACCCATGATGGGTAGGTCATAGAAGAGAGGTCAGAAAAATCGTGGTCCACTGAGAAGGAACTGACAACCCACTCTAGATTTTTTTACCATGAAAACCCTATGTAAGAGCAACCATACACAAGATGTGCCTGACATGCTGTGTTTCATAGGATCACGGAAAGTCGGACAGGACTGAACTGCCAAGCTACAACAAAATAATTTTTTTGCCTTTTTATGTACTATCAAAGAGGTGTAACTGATCACCCAGCACACAGTGGGCATGCCAGTCTGAATCAGCTTATAATATGTATGACCTGCTAGCGAGCTGATCCCTAAATCTACTAAATGTACTCTTCTAGTTGCAGGAATGTACAATGTTAACCTGAAACATCATAGGCCTTCGGGGAGCAAAGTCATAATGTATTTTAATTTACCACTCTGTTTTTTTGCTCATTTATTTTATTTTACTCTGTATACAAGGTGCTTCTCTATGAATTACAGCCGTGCTGGGCTGACTCAAGGCTAGTCCCATTTACGCAGCTCCTGAAAATACATTACACGAAGGTGGGGGGGTCTGAACGCAATATTTTTTAAAGCAAGTTCACTTGGTGTTACAGAACGGAGAAATGTTGGCGTTTCAGACGATCGCTGGCTTCACGCATTGAAATGAAGATTGGATTACGCTGTGAGTTGTTTATCACATAGATAATGACCCCAGTGTTCAAAGGAAGAAAACAGCACTAACCAGCCACACATCAAGCTGAAGGCTGCGGGAAATCTAGCTGCCATCAGACAAACACCCAGCCAGAGCTTGCACCAGCAAAACACACAGTTTTATTATCTGTGAGCCATTATATAGAGGTGGAAACTAACCACGAATGACCCAGACGCTGCACCGCTTTATTTCTTTCGTGATCAAAATTTAAAAAGGCTGGGTCTAAAAATAATTCTAATCTCTTTAATTAAAACCTAATTTTGTACTGCAGGGTTTTTTAAAGCCTTATTCAACAGCATGTCATAAAAGGACCTGTGACATTCAAAAAAAATGTTATCATGAAATTAGAATAGCATGTTATTTTATTTTGCAACAAGGTTAAAACAGTACTTCATTACTGTGAAATGGTAGCTTTTGCAAATGTCAGGACTTCCCTCTGATAAATTCAGATTTGGGCATGGGAGGTGCAGGCAGTTATTCTGGAGATGTTGTAAATAGCCTATTTCATTTGAAAGGACTGCAAATGTGTTTAATCTTTTTACTTTTTTTATAGTTTTGATTTTGAAAATGGAAAAATGTAATTTTTAAAATTATTCATGGTTAGAGAATTAATGGCCAGTGAGGGGAAGTCATATTTTTGACTTGATAATGTGTAAAGTGTTTTACACAATTTAAAATAAATGATTGCAGCCTTTAATTTGTAACTATTGTATTCTGCTTTGCTTTAATGAAGAGAGACATTTTATTTTTATATTTGTTTTGTAAAAGCACTAAATGCAGGGAGGAATTGATGGAACAGTAGAGGTAGATAATGAGCTGTATTCGCTTGTGTTAAAATGTCCTCTTCAAATAGCCACTTGACAATAGAACTGAATGACATAGTAAGGTCCCATAGGATAGCCTGTTCCCTCAAACCAATATGGGTAACCAAAATATTAAAATTGTAATGGTTGGCATGGTTTACAAACAATGGGCCATATTCAATTTGAAGCCCGCAACTCGATCTCAGACATCCCCATGTCTGAGGGTGTCTTGTGGGTTACCGTTCATCTTCGATTGTGATACTATTCAATTGCTCAAGCCCACAAGTTGCTGTCCCAAAGCTGAGACCTTTAAACCATGCACTGGTTCGTTGCAGTTCAGGGTGGGAACATGATCGATTAAGCAAGCCCGTAACCTCCTATTTTGAATCAGCCTATAGAAAATTAGACTGTCATTATTACGGCAGTAAAACATAGAGGTTACGTGTCAATCAATTAGATTCGGGGGTCCGATATGCGATCAGACTCGCAAACCCGCAAAATAAAGAATTATGAAAATGAATGCCAATACTGTTCTAGTCCATATGGGTGGCCTGATATGTATCAACTGATTGATACCCAAGATCGATTTAACCCTGAAATGAAACATAAATATAATTTCAATTTCCTGCAGATTTGCGAGCTTGAGACTCTTGTGCAATTAATTATAATGTGTTTCATCGCTTTCCCCGTTATTTACAGTGCAGTAGGGATTTTTTATTTGCATTTACAGTGCTATGAATAGGTGTTTAATCACCTTGCCGGTCGTCTCTAGCACTTATTGGATTTTCTCCTTCATTTGCCATTTACGGGTATGAAAACATTTGCGGGCTTGGGGAAATTGAGCAATTGAATAGCGATTTGAGATTTTACCCTTGCGAAAGTGAAAGATCAAACAGTTCTGGAGGTTGTAAGTTACGTGTTTAACCATCAACATTTTTCCAAGGCCGTAACTCCGAAGCCGGTTCGGAGCCCTCAAAAAGACGCCAATTGAATAGCAAATTAGCTTGCGACCTTACTTATGGGCTACCGGATCTCCCAAAACCTCAATTGAATATGGCTCAATATGTTTACAGACTGTTGTAGAGTTAACGAGCATGCATTTTCAATAGTAAACATGAAAAGCAGTAAAAAAAGCATTAAATCCTCATTTGCATTTGTAAGCTGTTACTTTTTTCCTTTCATGTATTGAGGTGTCTTCTTTCTGCCAAAACTAACCATCGCTGCCCATCATGGCCAGAGCCAATCTGCCATAGTGTTTCTCCTCCACTGCAAAGGGCATGCATTTCGTCTTACCTTCATCCATTCAGTCAGGCTAACATAGCATGTAATGCAGCAAGCAGATGGAGCTCACTTTGAGCCACATTAAACTCCAAGCCCGTATGTGCAACGTGAGACCCGCAATGGCTGTGTTACAGAGCTATTAAATTGGAACATGGTGTGAGTTACGAGCTTGAAACGGCAAACCCATAAACCATTTCTTGAAAGTTTGATGCACGGCTGTGAACATGATCAATTTGTCAAATCCATAGTTACGTGTTTAGATGGAGCCAATGGAAACAGAGATTTTCATCATTGCATCACAGAAAAATGGAGGTTAGATTTCAAACTCTTATGGGGTTCAGTTACGAGTTACGATAGGACCCACATTCCAGATAGAATATCATATTTACGGCTTTATCAATATTGCATTATATTACATGCAAGTTCCATTATATGTATTAACACACTGAGTGCCGGGATCGATATAACACGGAAATTAAACATGAAATTAAGTATTCTTTGGGACGATATTCGAGCTTGAGAATATTGTGCTATTAATTCTAAGACCTAACATCACTTTCCCTGTTAACAAATGTAGTGTGTGTATGTGTGCATTTAAAGTGCTACAGATTG
Source organism: Discoglossus pictus (assembly GCA_027410445.1). NCBI lineage: Eukaryota > Metazoa > Chordata > Amphibia > Anura > Alytidae > Discoglossus > Discoglossus pictus. The sequence continues at coordinate 90,507,192 of CM050167.1, forward strand.
GACTTTACTCCCCTTGGGTGTCCTATCTAGCACTCGTTGGCTTCTTTGCTCCATTTGAGGGATACGGGCTTGAACTCCAGTAAATTTGTTGCCATTTAATAGCATGATTCGAAATGTAACAGTTACAAGCTTGACAGATAAGAAGGATTTGCGAGCGCACAATCAAATTCTCACGTCCCATAGGGTTTTCTCGCCCTTACCCCACAAGGCCAATTTAATAGTCTTGCAGGCAACATTACAAGCTACAGTTCTACACGTTAGGGGAATTTAATGTGGCTATTTTTGTCCAGATCACCAACATGACCAAAATACAAATAGTAGGCTTGCTTCATAGTTTATGTCCACACAAACAGCAAAACTTATCTTGTAAATTAATACACATGCAGAGCTTTCCTTTTCCCATTTTAGCACCTACTGTAAGTTTACTGTGAAATTAGCAGCATATAATTCTGCAACAGTACAAGCAACAAAAGTGAGGTTAGGTGGTTTCCTCCCACTTCCGGTCATGAAAAAGTAAGCAGTGTTGCCAACAACAAAACATTAAAACATACCTTTAGAAACTAACAATTGCTAATTATTGAACTAAACATGACCCATACCACTAAAATGTTACCTACTGGTCTTTTTTAAAGTGCAGATTTGAAATCAGCACCCAGAATATAATAAAACGTAGCTAATATAGTTCATGTTACAAAAAAAACTGTAAAGCAGAGTTTCCTGACCTGATTCTATCTGTTATTGTCTTAGGAGGATGTGTCCTATTAAAATGAATGAATATTCCATTCAACCTCTTCAAACCATTAGCAGATTTAACTGCCACATACCTATTGTGCAGAAGCTTTCTCTGCATTCAAAGCCTCTACCCAATTCAGGAAGTTGATCGAGAATAAAATAGTTGATTTCACTGCAGCATGGTTTCATATAAAATGTAGAAAATTACAGGCTGTATTATTTTTACATTCTAAGAAACTTTTGTCTATTTTCAATTCCATCTGTTCCAATCCAACAATATCCGTCTTTCTTTCTAATGTTCTCCAGTTGCTTGCACCAGGATTCCAGAACAAATAATCCAGGAGGTTGACTCAGTAGTGGTTATATGTGTGCCTATATATAATTATGTTGGCTTGACTCAACCTTCTGCCATTGTTACTGAATAGCACTAGCAAATGGTGTGTCGTCTTCAAAAATGAGGTCCATCTTGGGTTACTAGAAATGGTGGGAGGTATTAAATAGAGCCGCGGTACACAAGAACAAGTTTTCCCCATTAGCCAGTTGAAAGGCTTGAAGATACACAGTGGTCCTTTAAATGGGTTAACGAGCAAACTCTTGAAGTTCCCCAGAACCCTTTGCTCTCTCAAAAACCTTCTCTCCCCATAATGTGCACATTTAATTTTTATTATTCCCCGGAGCCGCATAACAATTTTCACGGATTGTACTGCTTTGCATTAACACAGTGTTAAATCCACCCTCCTTTATATATTTAATTTTATATAATTTTGCAGGCAAGAAAAAACAGGTCTCCATCGAAGTAGTTTTGCAAAGTTATTCCACGTGAACCAACTATTTCTCCAGGGTAGGAAAACAACATTAAGATGAAAAGCTGTCATTTACTGCCATAATTTTGACATCTAGTGGAAAGTCATTTAAGGCTCTGTATAATTTCCAAATCTGTCAGCTCTTGTGCATTGCGCTTGCCTCCATAAGTCATTCACTCAGTTTAACAGAACAAAGAGTGTGCAGAAGAATATTCCCTAACCTGGTTTTCATGCATATAAAACAGTGATCTCGATATCTCCAGAGACCCTATTAACTTCCTTTCCAATGCAGATATGTGGCAAAAGCTATATTTGTATTATGAGAACGCTAAGCATAATCATGTGTTGTTCCCAAGCAAAAAATTGTGGATTTCCATAACTTAACTCTTACCTGTTATGTACCTGATCTCCCTACTTAAACAATGTCAAGCGTGAAGGCTTATGGGTAATATAATTAGATACTAAATTACACCAAGTGTAGTGAATTTATGGTCTCTTATCCCCGGCTTATACACTCTTGTCTTGCCTTGACCCTCCTATCGTCAGCCTGAGATCCCTTTGGAATCCCACCCTTGCAATAAGATCTATCTTAAATAAAACTCAATAACTTTGTTATCACTAAAATGTAAGGCCACATCTTCTTTATTGAGTTATTGTTTAACATAAATAAATATAATTTGGTGTTTGCCCATGCCAAAGTAAACAAACAAGCCCTCACAGAGGACCCCGTGCCCCTAGAGGCTAAATCCTGTCTATCAATAAAAGGGCAAGCAATGTCGCCCACCCATGATGTGACAAAAAACCTCTTTTAACCATTCCAATTTCAGGAAGACGGAACATGTCTTCTGCCTTGGGCTTAAGCTCCAGTGTGCTCCTACCCTGTGAGCAATCTCTTATAAACCCTATCTAAGCCCCTCCTCTATCCTCCCCTAACAACCAATTACTTCAAACCATGCAGCCTTATGTTCCTCCCTAGGGTCAAAACCCACTCCACCTCTACTTTTCTCCGCCATGGGCATCTTTCCACCAGCTAACTGTGTTTCCAGAAGCAATAGGTATGTCTCTCGTTCTTCTTTAAGCTTCTCGAATGAGAACGTTTTTACATGCTGATAACCTCAGGACTACTGTCAGTATTTAACAGTAATATTCCCTGTCCATGAGTGGCTTCTTGGAGTGTTTGCCTTCAAAGTCTTTTCTTCTACTCTAATATTGGCTTGAGTTTAGCCACTCTGGTTTCGCTACTTCTCCATCTTAAAAGTCTCTTTCATTCTAACTGTGCTTGCCTCTTATGGGACTGTTACAGTTATAAAATGACATGTACCTACACAAGTGAATATAATCAGAGTTAGCTTAAAAAAAAGGAGTGGAAGTGTTAGATAATTGAGATGGAAAGTTATATATATATTAAGCATATAATATCTATAAGGACTGTCTTAGCTCTAACTCTCTTAATCTAAGGCCATTAATTAACTCTTACTCTAGCGGGATAAAGAAAAAGAGCATGTCCAGCTCTTATAAGTTAGAAAAATGATAACACAATTAAAAGTCTCTGTGACTGTTGCTTATTAATCCAACTGACCATGCTGTTTTTCTTTATTAATTAATTAATTAGTTAATTAAGTTAGTTAATTATTGGCTCTAGGTAAAATTAATGGCTCTAGGCTCTATAGATAATTTATTATTAAAACTTTCAAGTTCATCTATCTAACATCAACTTTTACCTGCTTTTTACCTGTTCTCCCAACCTGATGAACATCAGCACTAAAGACTTATGGGTAATTTGATATAATATATATTAATTATTTTACAGCAGAGGGCATACCGGCTAATAATAAAGGGGCAGGTGTAGCTGAGAGGAGATCCTCTCAATTACAATACAAGGATATATATACAAAGATTTAAAGGTTAAATTTTCCATATAGTAGTTTAAATAATGTAATTTGATACTGGCAAAAATGATTTCAGAAATCAATAAAAATATGGTAAATATACACTGTGAGGGCTTTAAAAGCTTAAACGGACATGGAAGGTTTCTGGATTTTGCTAGGAATATAATATATCTATGGCACCGTAAGATGAGCCCATCATGTGCCTACTACATAACCAAGGAAGAGCACCGGGCAAGTACAAGTAGTATCAGATCTAATGAAGTAGTTGAGCCCAAACCGAAAGGACACCTGCAGATGTGTCTGGAGGGGGAAAGGAAAGTGAGCTGCTGCAAATAATAATTTAGCATTGGAACCTGAATGTTAGAACAATGAACCAAAGAAAACTAGATGTGGTCAAGATTTGAATGAGATGACAAGGTTAAACATTGATATCCTGGGAATTGGTGAACTTAAATGGACTGGAATGGGACATTTCACATCAGACAACCACCAGATATTCTACTGTGGTCAAGAATCCTGCAGAAAAAATGGAGTAGCATTCATAGTTAATCAAAAGGGGGCCCAAAGCAGTGCGTTGTTACAGCTCACTAAATGACAAGTCTATGCTCCAACCAAGGATGCTGAAGTAGCTGAAGTTATCAAGTTCTATAAAGATGTTCAACACGTCATAGATATAACACCAATAAAATATGTTACTATCATCATATGAGATTGGAATGCTAAAGTAGGGAACCAAAATATACCTGGAATAACTGGCAAGTTTGGCCTTGGAGTACAAAATTAAGAAATTAGTAGAATTCTGTCAAGATAATTCTCTGGTCATAGCAAACACCCTCCAAGACCACTCTATACATGGACAATATAGAAATCAGATTGTCTATATACTTTGCAGCCAAAGATGGAGGAGCTCTATACAGTCAGCAAAAAACAAGACCTGGAGCTGACTGCGGCTCACACCCAGAGCTTCTTTATGCAAAATTCTGAATTACACTGAAGAAGGGAAAACCATTAGGCCAAGCAGATATGAAACAAATAATATAACTTGTGAATATACAGTGGAAGTAAAGAATATATTTAAGAAACTACACATGGAAGACATAATGCCTGAAGAACTTTGGACCAAAGTTTGCAACATTATCCAGGAAACACCAAGAAAGAATATCCCTAAAAGAAAGAAAACCAAGAAGACAAACTGTCTATCTGACGAGGCTTTGAAAGTAAGGAGAAAAGTGAAAGGTAGTGGAGATAGGAAAATATTTAGCCAACTGAATGCAGAATTCCTGAGCATAGCAATAAGAGACAAGGAGACATTCTGCAAAGACTAATGTAAAGAGATCGAAAGAAATAACAGAATAGGTAAGTCAAGAGATCTCTTCGAGAAAATTGGGGACCTCAATTGTAACTTTCGTGTCAAAGTAGGCATGATAAAAGGAAAAATGTCAGGGACTTAATAGAAGAAGATCAGGTAAAGAAAAGGTGGCAGGAATCTTTAAAGGAAGGATCTTAATAGCAGTGATTACCTCAATAGTTTGTCCAATGAGCAAAATGCTATGTTAGATCCTGGCTAATAGACAGGAAAGAAGTGGAGGAAGTGACAGATTTTATTTTCCCGCGATCCAAGATCTTTTCAGATGGTGACTGTAGCCATGAAATTAAAAGACATTTGCTTCTGGGGAGGAGAGCTATGGCAAGCTTGGACAAGCTAGTGAATAGTAAAGATATTAAACTAGCAACCAAGATCCGCATAGTTAGATCTATGGTATTCCCAGTAGTAACATACGGATGTGAGAGCTGGATAATAAAAAAGACTGAGCAGCGTAATTGACGCCTTTAAATAGTGGTGTTGATGAAAACTTCTTAAAGTCCCTTGTTGTTGTTCACTAGAAGGTATGCTCATGAGGCTGAAGCTAAAATATTTTGGCCATATCATGAGACGGCAGGATTCCCTAGAGAAGACTTGGTTGCTGGGAAAGATTGAAGGCACAAGAAGAAGGGGACAACATAGGAGGAGATGGATAGATGAGGTGAGCTTGAACATGAACTTGTTTGAGCGCAGAGGAACAGTGAGGGAGAGATGTAATTGGCCTGCTGCGGTCCATAGGGTCATGGAGAGTCAGACGTGACTGAATGACTAAACAACAACAATGTCTTTACCTTTGTGTACTTTTTTTATTTTTTTTATTAAGAAGTGCTTAAAAGCTCTATTTTTTTTCTGCCTAAAAGCTTATAAATAGTTCCTAACTGAGTTTTCCTTCTGCAGCTCATGAAGACAGTGTACTTCTCACAGTAACTTATCAGTTGCAACATTATGCCAAATGCTACTTGAGAGACATCATTGACAGGCTAATCTGAAACAATGCTCTTCACAGTCTGTGTATTTATTAACTGCATAGGCAGATCCTAACAGGTAAAAATGATTACTATTATTATATCACATATTATAATTGTCCAACTACGAGACGTCGTCAAGCTGTTTGAGTGGTGACTACGACTTAGCGCCAAAGGCGCTCATTGCCGGCGAGCCTCACCTAGCTGGGTGAGCCGTTAAACTCGGAGCACATAGGCAATGAGCCTAGCGAGGTGAGCCTAGCGAGGTGAGCCGTTAAACTCTGAGCACTTAGCGGGACGTAGCAAAACAAAATACGAGACGAAAAAAATATGAGACGCAAAAAATTACGAGATTAGCGGCTGAACCAAAAACCCGAAAAACACACTAACTACACCTAAAAAAATTACAAAAACATCACAGACAGCATGGGGCAACAGCCAGGACATCTGTGAGTGAGCTGGAACACAAATGTAACTTGATTTAGATGATTTTCACCACACGAAAATCGACTAAGCGAGAGAAAAAATGGCAGAAAAAAGAAAAGAAAACATGGCTACACGACCCTGGACCGCGCAAAACACTGCAAAACGCGTAGCACTTTACACATCACACTACGACCTACAAAATACACTATTACAAAAGCCGGAAAAAGGCGCTCATTGTGAGGCATGCGATGAGCGACGAAGGCGCTCATTGTGAGGCATGCGATGAGCGACGAAGGTGCTCAGCATAAGCCTCCAATGAGCGCCGAAGGTCCTCACAGTAGAAAACGGTTTCAATTATGTCTCAATCAGCATTCCCATGGCTTCAAATTTTATTGCTCAATCATTTTTGGACGGGCAAGTCGCTAGTTACATTATATTCCTAGTGAAATCCAGAAAGCCCCCCCCCCCCCCCGTAAATTTTTTAATTTATTGCATCATTTCAAATAATTATAAAATAGTGAAATGAAAACATTTTCACAGCTTCTCTAGTTGATTTTAATGGTGCAGAGCAGTGCACATGAGTGCAGTCCTTATGTTTTTATGATTTGATTGGTGAAAAAAGTAATTTAAAGGAACTATTTCAGCTTTAACCAACTGACTAAATTAATTTTATTCTCCTCAGTTAATCGTCATTCAAAACTTACACTTTATTTACATCTAGGAAGTCTCCAGAGTGAAAGTTTCTCTTTTTCTGGAACCTCCTTCTTTCTTCCTACTCACTGTTGTGTAGGGTGTCATGTATTGTATGTGTGACCTAAGGACACGCCATGAAGAAGACGCTAGACACTGTTAGTGTCACATATTTCTCTGCTACAAGCAGACAGTGACAATCTGTGTGTCAGGCCATCATTAGACACTAATATTACAAAGGGCTTCCCGTTGAACGGGCCTAAATTCACATATTTGAAATATGGCACCTTACCTGGCCGAGAACAGAGACCCTTTTCCATTGCTGCTCATCCTTATCTAGGGTTGGGGCAGGGACCTTACATTACACTACTCCCACTCCTCTCAGCATCCTTCCCTACACAGCACCCAAACCCTTGCAGTGCCCACTTCGCATTGCACCCATCCATATCTTCTTTGCTCCCTCTCACAGAACCCGTCCCCCTTGTGCTTTGCTGTGACATTGCAGCCCTTGCTATGTCAAAGCCTTCCCTGATACACATCCCTAGAATTCTGAACTGCCCCACACTGCCTCCTCTTGGAGGTTCAGTACAAATGCTCTTTTTTACCAGGCACACACCAATTTTTGGGCAGGGAGTTGTGCAGCCAAGGAGGCCCAGGGGGGCGTGCTGGGTTGGGTTGGAGGATCACTACACTACAGAAAAAAATGCCAAAAACACAACCAAACACAGTACTGCTCCTCCTCCAACCCCAGATGATGGCCCTGGTGCACTGTAACACCTGCATCCTTTAGATTGTAAGTCTGCGAGTTTCAATCCTGCAAGGTGCTTTAGGAAAAGCGCTATGGACACCGGATTCCAAGCTCATAGACAGGGCCATCCATTCATTGCAATGTGTGAATCTTGAACTTGTCGTTGCCTGTAACATAACTTATGTACAGCGCTACGGAATATGTTGGCGCAATACAAATAAACGATAATAAAAAAAAAATGAGGATGCAATTAATCAAATAACCTAAAAACATTTATATAAAACAAAGAAAAGCCGAAAGAGCCCCTTTAAACACAATTTCATACAAAGGACTCTATGTACGGCGGCATGGTGGCTCTGGACTTTACACGTTTTCCTGACTGTGGGGTTACTGCTCTACATTTAGACCTATTTACATTTAAATGTACTTTCTGAGATTCAAACGTATTAAAGGTTAATGTTGTATCCTGAGGTCGGCCCCTGCTGAATACTTTGGGGAGTGTGTATGAGCAGAGCTGGTGTTCAGCTCAGTTCTATATGGGGTGCAGGAGCACAATCCCTTACAGATGAGGGAAGCAGATTTTAAAAGCATTGAGAAGGTATTACAAAATATGACAGATTACTGCAAGACATTGACAGATAGCATCCATTAACACAGAAAAAGACAGCAGATTATAATGCATAGGGACTAGGGGAAAGGAAAAAATCCTTAATGCTTTGATAAGGTGAGTTTAAAAATATCAGAAAAGTTGCCACTATTTTCCACAAAATATAAGAGAATATTTTTAATATATATTAATCAAGGTCATGTATCCCCCCTACCAATTTCTATTGAACCCATTATTCTCTGCAATTAAAGTCACCAGAGACACTCTGCATCATCAGATAGCGAGTTGAATTGTTTTTTTTTTTTAAGTGTTTTCCTTTTTTTAAAGTGTTGCTAAATTGATTGAGTTATAAGCACTTTGTAAAATTTTACATTGCTTGTATCCAACTCTGAGTTATATGTATACACAAGGAGCTGTACACTAAACAAGGAAATATTGCATTTCCTATATTAGGCAAATTGTCATTTTCAGTCCTTGGTGATCATACAGAGAGATGGCTGAGTGGTTAAAACTGCTGACCATGACATGGAAGATTGAGAATGCATATGCCACCAGTTCCTTTTTTTTATAACATTTTTTATTTTGGTTACAGGATAGAACATGACATATATAGAATGTAAAGGAATATATAGAGACTTAGGGCCTCATTCAATTGTGATGTGTGCAATTGAATAGGGCCCTAAATAAGCACGTAGCATATTTTTATTAAAGAAGTTTTTAGTTAGTGAAAACCTTTCTTTTGGATAGATGCTTGCTAATAAAAAACTTCTTTAAAAAATATATGTTATGTGCTTATTTAGGTCCCTATTCAATTGGGCAAATTGCAATTGAATGAGGGCCTTAGTATGCTGTTAAAATAATTATATGAACTAAGTAAAGAAAATGTAAAAAAGTAGTGTAATTGGATTTGAACTCACAACCTTATATGTCAGAGGTGTTCACTTTTAACCTGTCAGCCCTTTCTCCACATGACAATCATTGAATATAGAAATCAATAAAGCTAAAATATAATCAGTACAACTATTCCAGTCCAAACCTCAATATCTAGGCAGTTTCTTGTGGGATATCTTCTGCACGTTTGGACTGTAGCCCCCCTACATATTTATATCCCCAAATAATGGGCTGTTGTACACTTATTACACTGATACCCTTTGAAAGAGCACTTTTCTATTGACTGTAGTTGGAGGAGGTAGTTGTCAGATGCCTTCCTTTGGAAAAGGGTGGGCTGCATTGGTGGCAGTTACAGTCCTCCATTCTGACTACTTGGACCATTTTGGCCATAGCCGTAAAGACGACAGCTTAACAGAATATCTACTCTTTCAATACTGGGTTGACGTGAATAGCCTACCTGACTTCATTAAGAGACAAGGATGTGTACTGTTTCTTCTCTTGTATTCTGTACACCGCACCATTATTTATAACATATTAAATACTGAGAATGCCCCAATGCTGCAAGAACAAATATAATGAGTCCAACCCTTTCATTTCCACAGATTCACTAACTTTTCCTGCAATACTTATTGTCCCCATTGGAAATTTGCACCCATTTCTGCTTTACAGTCTGGGCAAAACATAGTGAAACTAGTGGATTGTAATCTATCAATATCCTTATACACAGCATTTTCTATTTGCCTATAAAATAAAATGCAAATATCCACTGCAAATGTGACCAGATTTAATGAGCTCACTGAATATAAAATTGTACGTTGGTTGCACATATTCTATAAATTTAATTCTTCTGGCCATTTGCAAACCTAATATTTCAAGAAACTGAAATGTCACTAGAGTAGATTTTCTATGACAATTTTCCTTAGTGTTTTGGGTGGAAATGCAGTATGCTAATGCTTAGCAGTCATTTTTAAAAATTGGTACAATTTGAAAACAAACATTTTATTCACCTTATGATAAATTATATCTATTAATAATAATGATTGGAGACTTTCCTGGGCAGCAGTGCTGATTTGAATATATAAATCGCAACCTTTGTGAGACTAATGCATAAATATAATATATAACTCTCTTTTAAATTAAACAAATGCTTTCAAACAGTCCTGTATTTTGAATTATAGGCATATCATACAAGATTATATGCTTGATGTTGGCAAGAGTTTAAAGAAACTTAATTTAATTTGGCTCAAGCATGTGTAGACCATTTTTTTCGGATTTCTTATTTTTTTAAATTGAAAAGCGAGCAGAAGTTAAATGTTTCGGAACGTAATTATTTTAACAAGTGGCTAGTTTCCTAAATAATGATAGTAAAAGATAATCGCATAATTGAATGTATAAACATTGCATTTTAAACTGTAGTGGAATTTGGGTTAACCTCTGCAAGCTCAGGGAAATATAGGTTAATATTGCAATAATTTCTAAGAGAACATGATAGGAGGTATTAAACCTAGAGAAATTACTGTACTACCCCAACATTTTAAAAGATCACTTTAATACCCACTTTAACAACAGGAGTTTTATGGTTTAAATAAACTTTGTTTTTTAATTAAAACGTATCTTCAATTATTTAGAAAAGCAATATTCAATACTGAAGGATCACTGTGGTCAATTATTTCAAATACCATTTTGAAGAACTACACTTGAAAATGTGCAAAACATATATATATATATATATATATATATATATATATATATATATACTGTATATATGAGAAAATAAAATGCAAATGCCTTTAATAAACGGCCTCCTACTGCTGTGGGATGTACCTTTTTGTTTTCTACTGTTCTATTTCCTGTGAGGGGTGTAGACTTTGTGTAAACAGGAAGTCCTCATCTACAAAATTTCAATATGGTATATATAGCTGCCATTTTTTTCATTATGTCAAATTAAATTCTCAGTAGTTTACATGGACACTTTCTGGGAAAGTAATAGGTAGGGCCAGTTAAAAGAAAATGTATGCCATTATCAAGTTTGGATATGCAAAGAACCATATATTAATGACACAACCACGGTGGTCCTTTACATTTTGTAACAAGCTTGAGTCCTTGCCAGGGTAAACCAATGAAAACTATCTGGTGTAAACCTATGGTTGTGACTTAGGACTGTCCCTTAGGAAAATGTTTAGGAAACAGTCGGAATTGGTGACAACTGGAAAACAAGGTTTTGACATTAAATGTGAGACTTTCTCTATAAAAGAGGGGGCTGCCCAGAACACAGGATATGTTCATTTAATATAGGGGTTGAGCACGATTGTAACATCAAGACCACAGCCTTTGATATAATCGTTATATAATATTTCCATTTAACTTCTAAGAAGCCCCCATATTCTCCTGGTACCTCCACTTTTTTGCATTCTCTCTCATATAGGATGCAATATATTACATCTGTGATCTAAAGCCATGCCCACAGGGGAGGGGTTTTACATTTACCCTATCTGTGTCTCCTGTTGCTAGCACTACATACTGTCTGTCAGGGCTGCTTAAGACACTGGTAGTCTTTAAGTCAAAGCTATGTAAGAGAATGTGAGAATCTGCTACTTTAGGGGCTTGGTAAAAATAAGTTAAGTGTAAATTTTATATGACAATAAATTAATTAAACCATTCTTCTAAAACAAAACAATTGCATAAAAAGTGCTTAAATAAAATTGTCATGACTACATTGTTTAGTGACTGTAATATTGTCATTTTATATTGTTATCAAGGATACTAGTTATAATATGATGTAGAGGGAAAATGTGATATAGAACAGAAGAATACATGAGGAAAAAGGTAAACATGCTCTGCATATAACCTTAACTGCAGAACACTGCATCCTCACACATACAGGACATGATAAACAACAGCCAAGACAGATGCATGCACTTCAGTAGTCCTAAGCAAACACTGGAGATTAACATCAAGGTTTTTGCACTAGCCAGCTATAGAGACTTGTCATGTAGTTTAGTCATCTGGTGAGTTTTATCTCAAGAGCTTCTATAGCAACCAAGGCTGCAAGGCAGATGTAACATCACACATAGTGCTGACATCACACACATACACAAAAGTGCATATCGGTGTGGTATGGGAGATAGAGTATACATATGTAGGTTCTGTGATTCAATAAATGTTCCGTTCTAGTTTCACATCTCCACAGTGTGATTGCTATTTTTGTGTTTGTATCCTGAACTGGGGAGTGGTCTTGCCAGAGGCCACTAGTAACTTGTATCCATCTCTGCCTGTGCCTTTGGGCGTTGTCCTCTTCAGAAGCCATCTTTTGTGCCACAGAGAATAAGAACCACACGATGCTGCTGGTGTAGGTTTGAACTACCCTTAAAGAGGCATATTGTGACAAAAATAATATTCAATTACTTAGGAAAGCATTATTCAATATTAACACACTTTGAAACATCAACTTGTAAACCTTGAGCCCAATTCAATTGCAAGCCCGCATATTGCAGGATACAGGCCGTATGTCTGCGGGCGTGCTCCCGTTCATCTCCGATTCTGGTGCATGCACTCAGGCATAGCAGTTCAGGGTGGGAACATGATCAATTAAGCCCGGTCGTAGCCACCCATTTTGAAACAGCCAATAGAAAATGAGACCACCATCATTACGGCAGTAAAAATGGAGGTTACATGCCAATCAATTAGGTTCAGGGGTCCGTTATGAGGTGGGACTTGTAAACCATCAAAATACAAAATAATAAAAAAATAATGCCAATACTGTTCTAGTCCATTGATTCCCAAGATCAATATTACCCAGATATGACACATAAAAAAATATGATTTTTTATTGCCCATTTGCGAGCTTGAGACTGTTGTGCAATTAATTCTATTGTCTTTCATCGCTTTGCCCGTTATTTACAGTGTATTGATTTTTTATTTGCAATTACAGTGCTGCAGACAGGAGTTAACCCCCTTGCGGGTCCTCTCTAGCACTCGTAGGATTTACTCCTACATTTCCCGCTTACGGGTGTGAAAACATTTGCGGGCTTGGGGAATTACAACAATTGAATAGCAATTTGCGATTTTAGGGATCGTAACTCTTGTGGACGGGAAAACTCAAAGGCTTTGGGAGCCCGTAAACCATTTGGAGCCCGCAAAGAGATGCCAATTTAATAGCAAATTAACTTATGGCCTTACTTATGGGCTCCAGTAAATCAGGTGAATCGTGCTCCTTCAGTTTAGCTGCTCGCCTCCATTCCTCATAAGATCGTCAAGGGATGTGAGGCAGAGATAAATGGACATACATATGTTCTCTTTTTTATTTGTAATATGGTGGCATGTTTTACCATAACAGTTTGCTGGAAATGTATGAAAAGGAAAGACTGAGCAAGACTAAGTGGAGCCAAGGGTCTTGCAAAATTGATCTTCATATTATTATATTGAGATGTATTAGTGAGTATAACAAGGCAGTGCACTACAAGAAGCATAACCTGGCTTAAGTTCAGTCTTGGTGAAGAACATACATCAAAATTTGAATTTGTAAGTCAAATGGGGTAAAATGTTAACCATTTGAGAACAATTAAAAACTAAGAAATAACATTATTAATGCTTCTTTTTATCTCAACCTTTTCTACATTTTGGTAAAGGACCATTCTCACGCATCAAATTTTTTTAATTATGTGACAACATTAGCAGCTGTGTGAGCCATAAAAATAAAATCATTTTTGGAGGAAATATACATTTTTGCAAATTTTGTGTATCAAAAGTTATATTTTATCTGGATTCAGCACTTCACTCCAACAGCTTGCAGGTTGTCAGCCTTATTAAATTGTGATTCAGTAAATTTAAAAGGGCTCTATTTAAGCACACAGCATATTTTTTTACAGAAGTTTTTAGTTAGTGAACTTCTTTCCAAAAGCAAGGTCTTCACTAACTAAAAACTTCTGTAAATAAATTATGCTGTGTGCTTAAATAGAGCTTTTTTAAATTGACTGAACCACAATTTAATAAGGCTGTATATGTTTATCTCTATATTTATATCGGCAAACTTTTAGCATTTAACACGTACCCATTTTCCCCATGCATGCAGAGAAGCAGACAGTCATAAAATAAACTGCAAGACCCGCCCTTGCTGATGTGTATACTCCACCCTCACTCACTCAACCTTCACCAAAGTATCATGGATGCCTCCATAGTCCAGCTAAGGTAATCAGTCTTTTTTTTTTCAAATTAATAACTAGCTTTAGGATATTTTCCTTCCCTGATTAAACTATTAATCCCAAACATATAGATTTTTCATACTGCTATCCTTTATATATATCGCAATCAATCTAGCTCATAGATCCTCCCTAAATATTCTCACCCCTATATCCCATGAGTCCATACACTACACTAAATAATTTATTCCTACCTTCACTGAATCTCCCCTGCAAGAAATGGTTTCATGTAATATCACTTTACAAAGAATATTTTTTACCTACAGATTTTCTTTGAATAATCTCTAATTGATTACTTATTAAATAAATAATTTGAAGAAATATAAATGCAATGTATGTATTACTGTATGTATTATATTAAAAATTCCGCAAACTCTTCTCTGCAAAAAATATGTGGTCTTTGTGTACAAGTAATGCGTTCTCATGATAATCAATTGCATTAAATAAGGTAATGAATGCACAGCACAAATCCTCGCCATGGCACATATGAATGCCATAATTCTCTTCTTTATCAATCCATATTGTCCATGTGCATTCTAACACACAGTGGGGTTGATTCATTCAGCTCATTAGTGGCTTAATGAGGCCATCCTGGTCATAACTCCAATTCAAGTCAATAGTAGTTATAGCCCAGACCAACTTCATTAACCCATTATGAAGCTTGATAGATCCACCACAAATCCTCAGGTTTGCCATACAATGGTAATTTATGTCAGCCAACCATACTAATGTTCTTGGATCTCAAAAGAAAATAAGTGTCAATGGCTGCTTCTTTAATATATATGGAATATGTCCTTTTTCTGTTTCTGGCAGCCTTCAAGATGTAAACATAGGATTGATTTGAAAAAACGGAGAACTCTTCACATTAAGGCCTCATAAATCTTCAATTTACAAATCAGCAGTGTGAAAGGAGTAACTCTACTCTCATATTGTGGATTTCTTAAAAAACGACTATTCATAGACTGAATTGCAGGCTGAATATAGACTGAATATACAAAAACAGAAAAAAGACGACATTTTAATGTTTTTTTTTATTTACATTACAAATAGCTCTTATCTGGCACTTACAGTGTAGATTTATCTCTCTATTTGTCAAATTGTATATTTTAATAAATATGGTCCAGAGAACATAATTCCCAGAGGGAGCTTCTTGCTTATAGTTGTGAACATACAGTATCAAATGTGTTATCATTATGGATGATTTATATAATGCGTTATAATAAACAATTTAAAAATGTAAGGTGCATGAAGCTATGAAAATTTTTTTTGGGAGTCTTCTTTTATATATACAATGGAGACTAGTAGCCCCATTAAATTCCAGCCTCGTAGATACGAGGTTTGAACCTAAGCCCTACGTGCTTCAAATTTGACATAGTTACAACGGTATTAAATTAGACCTGCTGTGAGCTACGCAGCCCGGCCGTCCATCATGGCGCGTGAAAGCCTGCAAGATGATCTTGCAAGCTCCCCACACCATCACTTGCCGCGGGAGTCCCGAACGGGACCACCGCAGCAGTTCTAAATCGAAGCCCTGCCGCGCAGGGTACTCCAAGTACCCCCCCGGCACCTACAATTAACCTTCCCTCTATGCTGGGGGTCCCCAATTGGACCCCCAAAGTGTCCCCGTATCAATCCGTGCAGTGGGGGTCCAGATCCAGAGGTCACAATCGGGAACCCAGCTGCATTTAAAATTTAAAAAATTCCAGCCGCAGGTTCTTAAAGGGCCCGCGGCACACCATTAGCCAATCCAGGCTGCGGGGGTACCGTAAGTACCCCCACAGCACCTAACATTAACACCCCCCATGCTGGGGGTCCCCATAGGGACCCCAACAGTGTCCCTATATTAACCCTTGCAACGGGGGGGGGTTAATGTTAGGTGCTGTGGGGGTACTTACGGTACCCCCGCAGCCTGGATTGGCTAATGGTGTGCCACAAAGTCTAAGCACTACACTACACTATTAACCCTAACTATATCCCATTAACCCCTTGACCCTAACTATACCCCATTAACCCATAGTAAACCCCTGTTAACCCTATCTGGACATAATAACGCTAACTGGGCCTATTAAACCCTATCTGGGCCTATTTAACCCCATCTAGACCTATTTAACCCTAGCTGGGCCTATTAACCCCATCTAGACCTACCTAACCCTATCTGGGCCTATTTAACCCCATCGAGACCTATTTAACCCTAGCTGGGCCTATTAACCCCATCTAGACCTACCTAACCGGGCCTATTTAACCCTATCTGGGCCAATCAAACCCTAACTGGGCCTATTTAACCCCGTCTAGTCCTATGTAAGCCTATCTAGTCCTATTTAACCTTCAATGGGCCTTTTTAACCTCAAGTGTTCCCAGTAAACCCCATCCTACCCTATCCTATTAACCCTTACACTACCTACCTAACTCCTACCCTACACTATTAACCCCCTCCATCCTGTTAAACCCTACACTACCTACCTACCACACTAGTAAAATCCCGATTAACCCACCTAATTACAGAAAATAATAAAACCACGAATTACCTCCGCTGCAAGGGTTAATATGGGGTCACTGTGGGGGTCCCAATGGGGACCCCCAGCATAGAGGGGTGTTAATGTTAGGTGCCGCAGCGGTACTTACAGTACCCCCGCAGCCTGGGATTGGCTAATGGACCACTGCAGGAATTTTGAAAATTTTAAATGCAGCAGGGGTCCTGATCGTGACCAATTTGGACCCCTGCTGCACGGATTGATACGGGGACACTTCGGGTTAATATGGGGAGGCTGCGGGGACCCTGATAGGAACCCCTGCAGTATGGGGATGTGTTTAGGGAGCAGGGGGAAACATTTGATGCCAGAGTCAGGCTGCTCCGAGGCAGCACGTATAGGCTTTAGTAGCCTTTGCAGGAACTTTTTTGTGCCCATAGGGTTTCTTCCGATGTCCGAGGTTCTCCCCATAGATTTATGGCTGCGTGTTACGACGTAGCTCTCTTGTAGCCTATTTTTGGCTGTTTTGGGTGTCATCTCACAATGGCAGGTGCAAGGAATATATTGAGGAATCGCTCCTCGCAAACAGCACTAAGATCCGAGGGAACAACAGATTCTAATTGAATGAGGCCCTAGGTATGGCTACTGAAACCTAGGGCCTCAATAAGTCAGCAATAAGTGCATTTAACTTGCACTATCTTCATGGAAAGTGTTGGCTCTTATTGTAGCTTTTAGGATGGTTTTATCTATATAATAAATAGCATCTAGAGCACGTTTTTAAAAATATTTTGACCAGGAGAGCAACTAATTCTCTTTCAGTGCTCCTGTTGATCAGCTGGTTAAATGTCAATGCTTCTGGAGCGCACCTTTGCTAATAACATTTCTTACAGTGTAATTCTTCATGCGGCACACTAACTTTTTTTACTTATTTAAATTGAGTACATTTTAACAATACATAAATGTATCCATAACCTATGTATAACAGTCTGTGAACTATATCATGTAGGGTCACCCAAGATGGGCAGGTCATAGCAGAAAGGTCAGACAAATGATGGTCCACATCGTGGTCCACTGGAGAAAGAACTGGTAACTCACTCCAGAATCTTTGCTGAGATAACCTTATGGATATGGGGTCACAGAGAGTCAGACACGTATTTCAGGGACTGGCAACCTTCCTAGGACCGGCTGTTGAGAATCACTCATATAGACTACATCAACCTTTTCCTATATTCATAAATAAAGTCTTCAAGAATTTAGATTTTCTCCAAAAATGTTTATATATATATATATATGGCTTACACAGTTGCTAATGTTGCTAGTTTACAATGTAATTAACTAACAATTGTCTTTTTTAACAACAGCAGCCCTTTATGTCTTACCTTACAAGTCAGAGCTTGCTTAAGCGTTAAAGTTTATGGGTAAATGATAGGAAAATAGTTCCTTACAGAGCGGTGTCCTATGGATGTACATGGGTTAACTTCTTTATTTGCAGGATGAACCTCATGAGAGAAGAGGTGAATCACAAAATCAGTGAGTACTCCAACCTCAAATGCATAGTATGAAAATAATCTTACATTGATGAGTCCCATACAGGTCGAAACAGTTAGTGGTAGTGATTTATTTGGCACGGCATTGCGATCCCAATGTTTTCTAACACGGTGTACATTAAGAAGCCATGTTATAACTGGATATGTGCAAAATGGTGATACACTGGAAGATCGTCATGTCCTTACCTAGAATATATTACTGCAATGGAGACACTACAGAATTATTAAATCAGTTCTTTAGGAAAAACAGGTCTGATCTTTAGGATACACTGAGATGCTCAATAGGACTTCTCAATCTTTATTATATTTACAGTTAGAGGTTATTTCAATCACATTTATTTTCTCCCTAATAAATTTGAGGTTTGATCACCTATCCAATGATTTATTAAGATATGTATAGCATTTTCATAACTGCCATAATATTAAGCCAAGCGTATGATCTCTGGAGCTTGCTGGGCCTTTAATAAGATCATTCAAACAGACAGTAAATTAATATCACATCCAGTTATTAGGCGTGTAAATCCTATTCGCTCCCACACCTGTCACAAACACCCCACTTCTGCAATCTTCATTAATCAGATTTCTAAATTCTGTCACTTACTAGAGGGAATATTTCTTGATGTTAATATCTATCTGCAGTTAGACTCAATTATACATCATGCACAGGACTAATGAGAGCTGTGTGTCAGTCATTTAGATATTGGTCCATCCTTCTTGTGCACCTTTAAGTGCAACAAATGACAAGATTTCAAGTAGATTTGTTAAATGAAGCTCCTGTCCAGTGTCCTCAGATGTTTCTACTTTCCATGTGAAGGACACAGATAATTAAATCAGATGCATAACTTGTCTTTTACTCCAAGTATAATTACCATATTTTCATTGTTTCTCCATTGACAGAAAGTAAGAGATTTTCACTGTTATAAATACCTTTTGAATAACAGAAGTTGGCAGAAATTGGGATTTGCTGCTAGAGATTGTTAAAGTTTATTATTTGGATATTTTATTTATGTATTAATGTTAATCGTCTTTAAATCAATGATTTATATAATTAATATAACTTTTTTTTTATAAAGCAGCAACATTTTCTGTTGTATGGCGTATATGTAGATTTTAAAGAGCAAGTTCCACCTTCAGTTAAGTTTAGTTAATATAAAAAAGTTGTTTATATTACAGAGCATTCTTAGAGAATATTAACTATTTTTGTAAAATATATAGAAACTTGTTCAGTTTTCCAATTACTCCTCTGTGTTTGTGGGGAGAACAAGCTGCCATTTTAAGTTTCATTTCTGTCACTGACACCTAGAATGTTGAGCTGATTGGGTTAAAAGTTTATGAACAAATTAAAGTACAGCTGAGTTCTAAGACAGATAAATTCATGTGTCTATGTTCTTCATCAGTTCATACGGTTTTAAACTAATATAATGTTGCAATAATAGGCAAGTGCTAAAACTTTTACAGATTTATTTTAATTTTTACAAGTGTACCCTGTTGTATAAGAGCAAGTTATGTCTAGGTGAAACTTCCCCTTTAAGTTGCTATAGGCTCATTTAGATTCTGCCTTACTAAGCCCCAGTTACTACTTCCTTCCCCTTTGCTATGTATCCATAAAGGGTTACCACACACATACACACCAACATATATATAGAAACATAAAAGTACCAAGCGGCGGAGCTACCAAGGTTCGGGGGGGGGGGGTTTCGGCAAGTGATTGGCAAAGCAAAAATTTCACAGACCACCATGTGCCAGGCAGGCTGTGTGGAGTATTCTCTTTGCATTGTTTAATTATTTTGTGTTAATGTGTTTAGTTACTTTACTTTGTGTTAATAACTAAAGTCACCATTGTAATTCCCTATAAATATTCTGGTTCCTGTTCAATAAAGAGAATCTACTGGTTAAGACATAGATGGTAGAACAATGTTCTTTTCATGGATTATGGGATTCCAGGTCTAGAGCTGTTTGAACTGATAAAATGCTACTGAGGTATAGAAAGGAATCCTGTACACAGACGCAGAATTAACATCTGTGGTAGTGTGTCCTTTGGTGATTCATTTCTTAAGTAATATAGATAGATAAACTTCCATAAAGGGAAATTGCAGGACCTGACTTGCCCTGGACTCACTTCTTGGCTCTCAGGTAAAACAAGCACAATTCTTTTGATAGAAAAACAATACTTTGTTTTTCCGGCCTTTGTCTTCAAACTGCATTAAGTACATTTCCTCACAAGCAGACAGGTGGGGCACTTGTCCACCCTTCTCTCATAATGCCCCACCCAGGGACCCTTAACACACTTTTTAGTGAAAGCTGTATTCTATATACACAACAGACTTCTCCCCGGGGTAAAATTAAACATTGTCTTGTAATGGTACCTTTTCTTCACAAACAGTCTCCAGGTTGTTTGTCTCAGATTTTCCACAAAATTGAGGTGAAGCAATCTTTGCAGCAAAACTTCTCTCTCCAGAGTTCCTGCTTCCAGAAGTTTGAAAAAAACTTGGGCCATATTAAATTCCAAGTCCGTAGCGGCACCGGCACACCTGCATAGCCTGCATGCTTGAAATTCGGTGGCGTTACACAGCTATTAAATAAGCCAAGCCAGCAACAGACGTGGCTGACATCCAAACCCGTAAACCTTTCTTGCGCACGTTGCATGTGCGGCCATGAACAGGATCAATTAGTCAAACCTGTAGTTGCACGTTTAGATGGAGCCAATAGTAAAAGAGATTGTCATCATTACATCACTGAAAAATGGAGGTTAGATTTCAAACCCTTACTGGTTTGAATTACGAGTTTTGATCGGCCCAGCATTCCAGAAAAATTGCAATATTAATAAATCAGTAAATATGATATTCTTGTCCATACGAGTTCCATTATATGTATTAACCCATTGATTGCTGGGAATTATATAACACGGAAATGAAACATAAAAAAAAATATTTTATATTACAGATTTGCGAGCTTGAGAATGTTGTGCTATTCATTTTAATACCTAACATCACTTTCCCTTTAATTTCAAGTGCAGTAGTGTGTTGATATTTGCATTTACCGTGCTATGGAAAGGACTTTATCCACTTGCGGGTCCTCTCTAGTACCCGTAGGCTTTTTGCCTCCATTTTTGGGTTACGGGTTTAAAGACCAGTGGAGTCGTTGCAGTTTAATAGCGATTTAGGAACGTAACATTTACGGGCTTGACAGATCACAGGTTTTGTAGCAAGGAAGTTCCGATTTTGATAGCCCGTAGGGTTTTTCCCGCATGTAACCCACAGATTGTTTGCAAGTAGCTGTACGAGGCCAATTTAATAGCCGTGAGACTAGAGGGCTCCGTTACTGGCTATGGGTTTTCACATTGAGGGAATTTAATAGGGCTGTATGTCTCTCTCTGAGCAGTTCCAGGTTTCACAATCAAGAAAAAATACCTCCTCTCATTCTGGCTGTAGGTCTCTTAAATCTCTCTTAATTAAGTTCTGGTGCAATGAGTTGTTTGATCTGCAGCTCAATTAAGCCTTTCTGCTCTAAACTGGATATACAGCTCTGCTCACATAAACTCCATGCTTGACTTTGTTACATCATGTTATATCGCAAAAATATAGAATATAATTATATACTATAAATACAAACACTAGAATTCAGAACTTTAAATAGATAAAAATAAATTCTGTGTCTTTGCCTTTTTTTGTGCAATATCTAGAGCATGGCTTCTGGAGGACACTTCTAGAACACTACAGAAACTATCTGTAGAGATGGGACAGTTGTCTCCTACATAATTTTGGGTACTCCCGGTACAGAAAAGACCCCAGTTGCGGAGAAGTGGAGCTTCTTCTATTGCCTGGTAGGTTGTTAAACTGGAAATCCTTTGTGACACATCCTTTACAACACCAGCTGTAATTATTCTGCTTTTTTGTAAATCCAGTATTGATTAATCGATCATCAAGCCAGGTATAGGCATGTCTTTCATGCATACCCCCAAATATTGTAGGGCAATAGTAGCTACTAACAAAGTGTTTTCTAGGTACACATTGTGTTATAGCCCCCCAGCTTCCACACGGTCTAGGATTTGATGCTGTACCTTAGCTTTTTGCACTGCCAGGAATGCACTCTCCTCGTTTTTCTTATTGCAGATCAATGCATTAACAGGGTGTAAAATGAGTCCCAAAGAAAGTGTGAGAGCCTTCCAAAAGTCTGTGGCTCCTATGGATAACTGAGCCTCTACATCACGTTGAACACTCTGTGCTGGTATCTTTCTCTGTGGGTCACACCCATGAATCTTGTTTCCTGTACTAGTTCTTGTTTCCTGCGCTAGTCCATGTATCTTTGATGGGTTGATCTCACATCAACTGTGACAAATCGAAGTCAACTCTCCCTTTGGCCCTGTAATCATGATGTCATCAACATAATGAAACAAGGGTATCTTGCACTCAAACTTATTTTATTCTCTGGCCATAAGCCTTTGGTCAGTGAGTGCATATATTTTTGGCCAGTATCTGAAATGTGTATTGACATCCCTCCCAGATGAACGTGAACTAGTCGTGTGAATCAGAGTCAATGGCTATTCAAAAAAAATCTTAGCCTTGTTAATCACAGCATGGAACTTTCAAGTCTAATTGGCCACCTTCTGAACAACATCAACCATGTCTGGCACAAGAACCCCCAAATGTGGTACATCGGTTGCAGATCAGATCACCCACAAAGCTTGAACTGTCTCTGATTTCCTTCTGGCCTCTACATAACCGGTATTACTTCAAATTTACAAGTTGCATCGAAGGTGATATCTTAATGAGGGATTGTTTTGCATGTTCATGACTATACTCTTTGCTGTTTTGATGTAGTTAGGTCTGTGTGGGGACCCACATGTGAATGTGCCCCACTGTGCTTGGAAAAGTTGTCCTAAAAAAATTTCAGTGTCTATATTGTTCTCTGGTATGTGACTACCATAGCACATTTAAAGGTAGGCCCTTTATTTGTTGTACAGACAGTTGTGGTACTTGCTGTTCCTTCTAATTGGATTATCTCTAGATCATTGTTATCATGTAGCTGGTCTATATTTCTATATGAAATATATACCTCAAGTCCCTCTGTATAGTAGATATTCGACCTCCTATAAATGATAAGCCATTTCCACACTAAGCTTGCTCTACAGTGAGTAGAATATCTTAATCACTTCCCGTTTCTGCTCAGTCTGTGTTAAATGCTTCCAGAGTCACTTGTCCTTCTTCACTGTAAGTTTCACACAATTTAGCTGCGTTCTTTGTCTGCTTTCCCTTCCGTGCCTGCTCTAACTGCGTCTGTATCCCTGATAATACTGTCTGGGTGCAATCCCTGACCTACCAACAATCAGTTTGTCTCACTGTCTCACTTCTGCTGTTATTCTTAATGGGTCCCACTCATCTTACACATTCCTGGGAAGCCTCCAATTTATTTAACTCCTATTCTCCCTGACAGCCCCTACATGAGCTGCTCTCTGCTCATTTTCTTTAACAACCTCTAACTAATCAAAAGCCTTTAGCTTGCTATTTGGTCCCTCTAACTACCACTTGTATTTACAAATACTATCTTGGCTGGTCTTTCTTCTCTTCTTTAGATTACTGACAAAGGGCCCCATTCCAATATTTTAAGCAGGCAGTTAAGGTGCAAGTATATATGTAACTTGCAAACCTATTTATTTCAATCCCTCTAAATTTCAGAAGCTGTTTTTTCTCTAAAACTTAAGTCTACTGGATACCATGTGTAAGGGCTCCAAAAATCCTTTCTGAAACCGGTCAGAAGCAGTTTAAGAGACAGTACTGAAATAATAAATAAAGAATAGTAATTTAAGTGCTAAATAAATATTCTTATAAACATTCTTAAGGCACATGTTGTATTCTAAACAAAAAACTATTTAGTATGATATTTGAGTAAAATCAACTATTGTAAATTCCTTTAATTAATGAGCAGCATTAAATAGGATTTGTATTATCTATGTGTATGGTGTACATGTTTGAATATTTGATGGGATTACAAGGTTTATGATATTCACCTGGCAGGGTCCCTGGCTGCTGAGTGTCCATCACACCTTGGAGTCCCACCACCCTAGTGTGATCCAATTCCTCAGCATCCTCTCCCACATACTGAAGTGGATCAGCTGGAGGGACAACACTAGTCATTTGTGTACTTGCCGTCGCCTCAGACATCTTCCTCACCTTGCACCAGCTGTCATCATAGTAGTTCTTGACAGAGCGTACATCCCTGACATACACCTCCCAGGCACTGACCTCCCTGGCTACCTCCTTCCACATCTTGGCCTTGGAACTCTGGCCTGGCCTTACATCCCTGCCTGCTTGGAGGATTTTGGCATTTGCATGGATGGAACGAAGGAGCACCATAATCTCTTCATGGGTATATTTTGGGGTCCTGTACTTTGGTACAGCCACCTGTCCTGGTGACTTTACCTGGGATCTGTACCCGCGTCAGGCCTCTGTCCCTGATTTCAGTGTTCCTGCCTCTGGGTGTCTCTCCCTCCCTCCTCCTCTCCTCCACTGATGCCACTACTGGCCCTCTTGGGCCCTCTGCTGCTGCCACTGCTGGCCCTCTCCGATCCTCTGCTGCTGCAACTGCTCATCATCTCCCCCATCACTTCTCTCTCAGCTCCTCTCCTCAGGACACCCTTTCTCCTCTCCTAGTCCTCTCCTCTCCCCTGCACACTTTTTCCTCCATACTAAATCAAAAATATAATAATAAAATAATATAATATATATACTGTGTGTATATATATATATATATATATATATATATAGTGTTCATTTTAAAGTGATATGGGGAGGGGGTATGGAATTGTGGCCTATCTTTGAATACGTAGTTATGTGTAATTGTATCACTTTATGTGTAAGTGAATTATGTGTGTGATATATAATTTATGCGTACTGTAAAATAAAATACAACTGTAACAAACAAAACTCTTATCTACTCTCTCTAACAAACTCACCAGTCTCTCATACGCACATTGATGAACCCACCAACTCCTAGATCTGACCGTCGCGTAGGCTGCACAGGCCCCCTGCGTCAGTTGGAGCGACACGCAACCCAGCGGAGCCTTGGCACGGGTGATTGGCGCATTGAGCAAGGGGGCGGGACTTCAGTCTGTTTCGTAGGCTTTTGCAGTCTCCTCGTCTGCCATCGCACGAAAGGGACACAGATCCTGTTGCTCCTGTCAGAGTGGCATTAAGTACTTTATCATTGAGTACATTATTCCCCAAGCTTGTCAGCACATAAGGGGCTTTGTGTGATTAGTGTGTGTGTGCGTTTTGTGCCTGTGGGTGGTCATTATACCTCTATTCAGTTTGGTTGTGTGGGCTGCCTGCTTGTTTTATTATGGATGCTTCTGAGCTTGATCACCTATTAGCATTGGTTAGGTTTAGGGCCTTGTGCCACAGGGTTAGATGGGTGCAGGGCAGACTGGGGTCATCCCAGGCTATGGCTGAGGACCTTCTGACCATGGCTCAGGCCCAGCCTGATGTGGCTGGTGTCCTGAGTGTGTTTGGAGAGGTCAGTGGAATAGTCAGGTACCCCAGTCACTCAGAGCCATTCTGCAGCACCACTTTAGTTGAAAGGGCCCGGATGAACGCAGGGGCCAAGGTTGAGGTACCTGAGAGCCAGGAACCCATACTTCCAACTCCGAGAGGGCAGAGCCTACGGGCAGTGCAGCTGAGGGTCTAGCCCCCGGGTCACCACCAAGCACTTTGCACCAGGGTCTATGCCCACACGCCGGAACCACACACATCCCAGTGCAAAGGGCTCAAGGGGTAATAGAAAATCAAGGAGCTCCAACAAAGCTCCTACAGCCCTGCACTATTCTGATCCTGCTTTCCCCACTTCTGCACATAGCAACAGTATTTCTGGTGCTTTACAGGGACGAAGCAACAACATTGCAGAGCTTGGCAAGAACATGGAATTGATACAGGAGAAGAGGAGCAGAGCTGTAACTGAAATGACCAGTAATGACAGCCCAATCGTGATTGACAACGTGCCTGTGACGGCCAAGGAGGCACGGCAATCAAACCCCGCTACGGCCCGGAAGTCTACAACCAAGTCAAAGGACAGGTCCATGTCTAGGAGCAGAAGATCTTGCCATTGCAGCTGCACATGTGGAGGAGCAGACAAAGAGCGGAGCCCATGGCGGTCCAGATGTTCAGGGTCTCCGGTGCGACAGGAGCGCCCCAGGGATGTCTCGTTGGTAGCTTCTACACCAATGCATCCAGATGCAAAGGCATCCCAGGTGGGGGTTGGTTCAAGGAGGGAGACAGTGCCTAGTGGGTCTCATTTCATCGGGTCACTTAAGTTCCTTCTATTAGCCCACAACATCCCAATTAGCAAGCACGAGATTGGGGCATGGGTGGGCGGTCTGGCCAAGAACACGGCCGCTCAGCTGAGGTTAACCAAACAGAGTCGGTGGCTACTGCTGCCGCAGTAACACAAGTAGGTTTCCACACTCCGCTGTCCCATGAGGTGGTTATCGAGTAGGGGAGGATGTCATACAGGTCTATGAGACACACTGTTGGTTGCGCTCTGGACAACCTGGGGGCACACCTGTCCCAGGAGGTAAAAGAGAAAATATGGTGCAGGGAGTTCAGAGAGTTGTTCTCCCTGTTACCACTGTCGCTGCAAATGGATCCCAATGATAGTGTGTTCAGAGTGGTGGAGGACCGCCGTAAATCGTTTAGGAGGTTACCACAGACATTCCTAACATGGCTTCTAAATCACGACGAGCGGCATCCTGAACAGTGCTCAGGAAAGTTTGTATACTTAGAAGAGATTAGGAACGCATATAGGACCTATGGGGTATGGCCTGGTGGAGGTAAGATGAAGAGTTTTGTCAAAACATGGCGTCCAGACCAGCAATGGCCTGGAGCGACAAGGCAGTGGCCTATAGGCTAAATATCATGACTCCCATGCGAGCCATGCCACCCTTTTGGGACTAACTTCCTGCTTCAAAACCCTTAAAAACTCACCAGAAATGTATCTGTTTAAAGACGTTTATTACCTTTGGCCTTCACATGCACAACTACTGTAGCAAATTGCTCTCACGTGCAATATACAATGTGACACACAACCACCTCCACTTAAATCAGCCTACTGGCTTTCACCCTCCTATCTCACACCCCACCCTCACCTTCTATTTTATAAGCTCTACATCCCATTGGTATGGTACCTGTACTTCTATTTCTATTTACATTAGAATTGGTCTATACCGTCACAACATCCCTGATGGGGGAGAAGATTGAATTAAAGTACTGTGGTACCTGCTTTCCTCAAAAACATTTTTAATTGTTTCCAGCCCGGTGCTGACTGTGTGAAACCCATGGCTTCCGCTGTTTGGACTGTCTAGGGTCTGGAGACCATCATACCCAGTGAATACCCATTGTGTCAGTGTGTTGGACATTGTGTGGCTAAACGCTTGTTATACTGATTAACAGCCTCATTAAATTGCTACGAATTCGAGATCTGAGGTCGCAAGTGATTCTCGCAGGCAAATTCCCTATTCAAATGCCTCCATTTTGCGACCTCGGATCAGGTTCCTGTGACGGCCCTGCGAAAATCCCTATTAAATTGTCCGATCCCTCCCACTTTGCAAAAGTATCCCAGCTCGCAAAGCGCAAATGCAGGATGAGATCCTACATGAGCTCAGGAGGACCCGCAGTGTCCCCACATTAACCCACTGCATTTAAAAAGTTTAAATTCCCCGCCGCGGGTCCTTAAAGAGCCTGAGGAATACTAATAGTTAAGTACCCCCGTGGGACCTAACATTATCCCCCATCAATGCTGGGGATCCGATGCAACAGGGGTCCTGATCAGACCCCCGCTGCATTCAAAATTCATATATCCCGCATTGCGGGTCCTTAAAGGACACTAAATTATTCTAAAAGTGAACCATATCACTCATGGGACTCTATACAGAGCCGCATGAGCCCCTAATTAACCATATCAGACCCCCATAAGCATCTTTTGACACATTTAACATGGTGGTCTATACACACCCCCATAAGCGCCTAATTAACCCTATCACTCATGGGGGTCTTTACAGACCCCCATAAGCCTCTATTTAACCCCATCACTCATGAGGCTCTATACCCGTGAGCCCCCAATTAACACCATCAATAGGGGTCCTCCAGGGCACTCCTGACACAAAGTCTAAGCACTACACTACACAATTAACCCTAACTATACCCCATTAACCCATACTAAACCTTGTTAACCCTATGGACCCAATAACCCTATCTAGGCTGATTTAACCCTAACTTTGCCTATCAAACCCTAGCTGGGCCTATCTAACCCTAACTGGACCCAATAATCCTATCTAGGCCTATTTAACCCTAACTGGCCCTATCTACCCCTAACTGGACCTATTTAACCCTAATTGGACCCAATAACCCTTACTGGGCCTATCTAAACCCAACTGGGCCTATCTAACTGGACCCAATAATTACATCTAGACCTATTTAACCCCGTAAACGTATGCAATACCATCTAGACCTATGTAACCCTGTCTTGTCCTATGTAACTCCATCTAGACCTATTTAACCCTGTCTAGTCCTATTGAACGTTAAATGGGCCTATTTAACTCCAAATGTACCCAGAAAACCCCATCCCACCCTACCCTTTTAACCCTTACACTACCTACCCAACTCCTACCCTACACTATTAACACCCCTCTACCCTGTTAAACCCTAAACTACCTACCTACCACCCTAATCCTACTAATTGCACAAAATAAAAAAAACACCTAATTACACAAATAAAAGAACAACAACTAATTACACAAAATAAAAAAAGGACATTAAGTTCTATAAAAATAAAAAAACTACTTCACTGAAAATAAAACGTAACAGAAAATAAAATATATAATAAATACATACAATAAAACCCCTACCTACATTCAATTAACCCCTAAGTACATCCAATTAAACCCCTAACTAAATATATTAACCCCTTAACTATACATTAACCCCCTAACTAAATACATTTACCTCCTAACTATACATTAATCCCCTAACTACAAACATTAACCCCCTAACTAAATACATTAACCCCATAACTATACATTAACCCCCAAACTAAATACATTAACCTCCTAACTATACATTAACACCCTATCTGAATACATTAACCCCCTAACTATACATTAACCCCCTAACTATGCATTAACATCCTAACTAAATACATTAACCTCCTAAATATACATTAACACCCTAACTACATATATTAACCCCCTAACTAAATACATTTACCCCCTAACTATACATTAACCCCCTTACCAAATACTTTAACCCCTAACTATACATTAATCCCCTAACTACATACATTAACCCCCTAACTACACATTAACCCCCTACCTAAATACATTAACCCCCAAACTAAATACATTAACCCCCTAACTATACATTAACCCCTAACTAAAAACATTAACCCCCTAACTATACATTATCCCCCTAACTTCATACATTAACTCCCAAACTATACATTGAATCCCTAACTACATACATTAACCTCCTAAATATACATTAACACCCTAACTACATATATTAACCCCCTAACTAAATACATTTACCCCCTAACTATACATTAACCCCCTAACCACATACTTTAACCCCTAACTATACATTAATCCCCTAACTACATACATTAACCCCCTAACTACACATTAACCCCCTAACTAAATACATTAACCCCCAAACTAAATAAATTAACCCCCTAACTATACATTAACCCCTAACTAAATACATTAACCTCCTAAATATACATTAACACCCTATCTACATACATTAACCCCCTAACTATACATTAACCCCCTAACTATACATTAACATCCTAACTAAATACATTAACCTCCTAAATATACATTAATCCCCTAACTACATACATTAACCCCCTAACTACACATTAACCCCCTACCTAAATACATTAACCCCCAAACTAAATACATTAACCCCCTAACTATACATTAACCCCTAACTAAAAACATTAACCCCCTAACTATACATTATCCCCCTAACTTCATACATTAACTCCCAAACTATACATTGAATCCCTAACTACATACGTTAAAAAAAACGAAATCTAACCTAACATAGGATAAAATAGCCCACTTACCTTACCAGGGTTAATTAGGGGCTCATGGGGCTCTCTATAGAGCCCCATGAGTGATAGGGTTAATTAGGGGCTCATGGGGTTCTGTATAGAGCTCCGTGAGTGATAGGGTTAATTAGTGGTTTATGGGGCTCTGTATAGATCGCAGCAAGGGGTTAATGTGGGGACCCTCGAATCATGTGGGTCATGTGGGGCCACGGCAATCAGGACCCCTGCAGCAGGTTTTCATTTAGGGAGGCTGTGAGAGCACTCTCAGCTTTGAGTACCGTCATAATGACGGTCTCAACTCCCATTGGCTGATGGTGAGCAGAAGCTCCGAGCTTGCACTCGCAAGCCCAGCTCTGCTTAGATCAGAAACATGGGTTTGCGATTTCAGATGTCGGGCAGTGAGTCTTGTCCTTGGCTATTTGATAAGCCTCGGAAACGGACCTCACCAAAAAAAAAGATGTTACAGTGGACCACCGAATGTGAGAAAGCCTTCTGGATCCTGAAGTCTTCCCTAATTTCTCACCCTATCTAGTTGATCTAGATCATTCTTGTCCCTTCTTGTTCCAGACTGTTGCCTCCACCTATGGCATTGGGGCTGTTTTGAGTCACGTGGAGGCCCAGGGCTAGAAGCACCCCTTTGCATACCTGAGCCTCAGGCTGTTGCCATGAATGTTCAGCTATGTTGTTGTTGAGAAGCAGTGCCGGCAGTTATTTGGGCACTAGAAAACTATAGTCCTATCTTTTTGGGCAAGAGTTCATGGTTGTCACAGACCACAACCCTTGATGGCTCAACAGGTTTGCTGTGGTTGAAATGGATCTTAACCATACAGGCTCATAACTTTACTATCCAATACTCTAGATTAGAGTACATCAGAATGCTGATGGTCTCTCCAGGCATTGGGACACCTCAGATCTCCAGTCACCCCAGTTTGGGGTATTCAATTGCCTGGTGCCTGGAGGGTGGTTTTATCATCATAATGACAGCCCTAATGGGAGAGAAGCCTGTTATAAAGTACTTTGGTATCCCTTCTCTGTGCCAGATGTTTCCAGCCGAGGGTACAATGAGTAGAGCTACCACTTGTGCAGACGATGCAATGCACCAGGGCCTCCTTTCTGTAGTATTGGAGGCCACAAGCCTCCCCTCCCCAAAACCACCACAGTCCGCTTCACCCCAGGCTCCCTAAGACCCCTATGGAACCTGTCACAGACGCTTTTTCCAGCCCATTGAGCCACCATAAAGGTCAGACTGCTTGGCTCCAGCCACTGGACTATGTGCATAAACACCTCCATTGTATTGTACTCTGTTTTGTCCCACTGTTTGCCAGATACATTTAATGTACTCTATTTAAGGTCTGGACCACTAGACATGCAGACAGCATTATGTGTATTTGGAGGTTGGCCTATTGTTCACAGGTGACAGACAGGATGCCAAGATACATGTGGAGTCAATCTCCTGTGTTTGTCTGTCACTCCCTGTCATTGTTGTGTTGTATACACCCACCTCTGTATCTAACCACTATAAACATTGTTGACTTTCCAAAAATAAAGCAGTGTTCTGCTGAGACATATAGAAATGGTGTGTTCTCTTATTTGTTCCTGGTGGCTGCGATACGTGTGCCAGCTGTATTTTTGAGGAGTAGAAAGAGCTTTTTAATCACTTTTTCTCCAGTCCAACTACACAGGTATCTTGCATCTATGTTCCAGAATAACATTTCCTACTCTCCACAGATCCTGATGCAAGCCTCCTTCTACCACCAATACACAGAAACCTGCAGATGAGATGACCTAACCGCTGGGATCAATTCATTAACCGTTCCAGCTGTGTGACATAAATCTCTCCTTGCTAATTGTACCCAATGTACTTTATTCTAATTTGTAAATAATGATACAGAACAAACTG
This sequence comes from Discoglossus pictus, assembly GCA_027410445.1. Classification (NCBI taxonomy): domain Eukaryota; kingdom Metazoa; phylum Chordata; class Amphibia; order Anura; family Alytidae; genus Discoglossus; species Discoglossus pictus. The sequence goes on from CM050167.1 coordinate 90,539,518, forward strand.
ATGCTTTATAAATAGAATAATAATATTGAAAGAAATATAAAATATACTTACTAATATGTTCCCACTAAACCCACAAATCTAAATATGTAGAATTTGTGCACCATGCCCTTCATGCCTCAGTTTGCAACCTTTTCAGTGCCTTCAACCACCATTTCTATTGAACTGCATTTCTTACCATAACACTATGAAGTATCTTTTTAAGATTTGAGGCCTCATTGCTTAAATATAACACAATTAGGGAGCTACAACTGCCTATGTCTCCCTCTTATAATCCTGTGTATTCCTTCTTATCCCTTCTCAGTACCCGCTACCCCATATGAGTTTTGGATTTCCCCCTCTCTCAGATTCCCCCATCAAAGCTATAACTATTTGGGTCCCTATTGACCACCATGACAACTAACATTAACCCCATTATAATAGGGGTACCTATTGACACCCATAGTATTCTGAAGTATAACCAATGGAATCCTTTTGGATTGCTATGGCACAAAAAATAACTCCATAACATAGGAGTCCTTATGGATCTCTATGGTACCTAAAGTTAACCACGATATCCCTATGGTAGCTATTATTAACCCCTATACCACAAGGTTCACTATAGGCCACCATGGTACCTAATATTTATTGCTACAACATGTGGGTCATAATGGACCACGATGGAATATTATAACCATAACTGTGGGATGGCTATGGAACTCCATGGCACCTGAACCTAACCCTCTACCATGGGGTCTATTTGGACTTACATGATACCCTAACTACTTCCATAGGGTTAATAGGAAGGGTAGGGTGGAAAAAGCGCACAAATGTTACGTATTTTCAGAGTGATTGGACTGGTTTTAGATGGTAATGGGCTCACCTGGATATGCCTCAACAATTATGATGTATTTAATGGCTCAAAAGGTGGGATCCAGTCGCCCTTTCTTTGTTCGCCTGTCATGTCTTGATGTAAATGGTCTCAATTGATGGAGATATGTATCCATGTGATAATATATATTATTTACATATACTGGTAATTAAGTATTGAAGTTCACAATTGTGGGGACCACATAGTTTATGGTGTTATACCCCCTAAGTTGTTAAATTTAAAAAAAGACCAAAGATCTCATATACAGAAAAATATATATATTTATTCGTTAATGTTTAATTAGATAAAAATCACTTGGCCGAATTGACAGAAATCTGCCACTTATAGTCAACGATAATATAAAACGGTGTATAAAAAAGCAAAATACAATATCAATATAAATCTAACGCGTTATTTTACAGATTCCTCAGTGATATAATGCCCTATAGGGACAAATATAGACAATACATATACAAATATTTAATATACAATATACCATATACCACAGTACCTATTGATTGTGCTTGGTCATTTAAATAACTACATATACATATACATATTGTGATGGTATATCACCAGAGGGCAGTAGAGAGCCCTTCAAGACTTCTCCCCAGTAGTGAGATAGTTAAGTAGATCCTTAAAAAGCTTGGCTGTGGCTGCAATCAAGGGTGGTTGCTGTCTCCAGGTGGAGAGCTGTTTGACAGTGCTGGAGTGTTGAAGTGTGCAGGGCAGCAGTCAGAGGCAGCACTGAAAACTAATGGACAAAAGCCAAAAGCTTTGAAGGGGAAAGCATGCGGATAAGAGGAACAGAAAGTCCCTGAAGGTGATGACCGAAGGAGGGATCTGCTTTGGAAAGAGAGGCCGGAGATACAGAGCCTGAGAGAGAGGTGAGAGGGAAAGACACCTCTGCTACCGTTGTATGGACTGTATGTTTGCACTCCTATGTAAGACAGTAAGGGAAACTACAGTTTAGTTATGCAGGGCTTCAATGAGAAGCTAGAGTTTTGTTTCTGCCTTCAGTTTTAGGTTGTATGCTGTCAAAACAACCAGTAAAGTGTGGTTAAATATTTAAAGAGCTCCTGTGTCCTCCATTTTATTGAAAAACCAGGCACGGATACTGAGAGTGGCAGTGAATCTGTCACAATATATATATATATATATATATATATATATATATATATACCCCACCACTTATTTGGCTATTGGGTGCATTCCAGATACAAACCTCTGTTCATAAAGATGTGATATCTATTTATTTTAGGTAGGGTTGTCGCTTATTCCTCTACTGTATTCAAATTATTGACCATAAAGTCTTAACAATCATGAGTAGTAAGGGTATGGAAATAAAGAGGAATTCACCCAAAAATTATATATGAGTTTCTAGATAAGAAATGTATTAGTTAGTTGGTGATTGGATCCTGCAGTATTTATTAGATTTCCACCCTATCAAATCTGGCTTGATCTCCCCAATATGTAATTCATTCTATCCTCTCATACTGCATAAGTTGGAATAGAGTTCCATAGGGTTCCTTATAGACCACAATGGATCCTATCCCCCGGGGTGGAGGGGGTCCACAAGGATACCCATAGTCCCTAATACTACCTCCTAATAAAACAAGTAAATACATAAAAATCACATATTTATAGATATGTTTTCTTCTCTGATTAATGACCCTCTGTAGCCAATCAGAGAAGTAAAGCACTAGAATGAAACCATATTATGATTGCCTGACATTACAACCTGTCAAAATAGGGCAAAATTAGGCTAACCAATTGGAAATGCAAATATTTCAATCCATGTATTCTGTTTGGTCCGACTTTTAACCAATTGTAAATCGGAGCAATTCAAATACTTGATTCTTATTGGTTGAAAAATGATTGACACAGAGACATTTTAATTTATCACTGTTAATGTTCTTAAAAATTAAATAAAAGAACAAAGACATTTCTATATTTCTTTATGTACATCTACAACATATTTGCTAATTATTTGTACTTCTTTTTGACTACAATAAAAAAAATACTTTAAAAATGTTTTAATTTTTTTAGTCAATAAGACTGTTAGAAAGCTGTTTTCTGTAATACTCTTTTTCTGTAGTTTTTTTTTTGCATTTATATATGTAATAAGGGCAAGGGAGCTAAAAGTATTTTATAGAAACTGTCAGTGGCCATATTTAATGAGGACAACAAGTCCTTATAAAATAAATACTAACAATTGTAATGCATAATACAGGCACCCCTGCTCCTTTGGTGCCCCTAGCCAGCTGCATTGTCTCCTTATTCATAAAATCCAGAAATTGTGGTTTTAACTTCTAATCCCTGTCTGGAATTTTATTTTATATCCCATATTCCTACCCTTTCCCCATATCCTCCACAAAACTCTTAATTTGATATAGAGATAGTGGAGGAAATTGTGGTCGCCACTGCAACCCACTGGTGTAGGTTGCTGAGAAATGTAAATAGTACCTATGCCCTCCCTATGAACTTATAAGGTAACAGAGCTAGACACAATTGTATATTGTTTAGCAATAAAATGCTATTTTTATTTAGCCATCAAAATGATACCGTTTCCATCTAAGGGAAAACTAGTTAGTAAATTGTAAAAGCTCCAAGAGTAGTGGGCTGAATGACTGTCAGTATGAGTGTCTGACCTCAGACGCTTCACCTGACACACGTTTCATCACCTGATTGCGGCTTTCTCAAAAAGGCGGGGACTCATTGATCATGAAATCCCCTTTATTTATAATGTTAGATATTACTATAGTAACATTCTCAAATTGCAAATCGATCCCTGTTTTGGGTAAGTAATGAGGGTGACTTAAAGATCAGTGATAAATATGTGTATTAATAAAAATACAATAGGTACACCATAAATGATAAGTTTACAGTACATTATAAGATACTAGCGAATTGCCCGTCAAAAAATGACAGCAATGAAATTGTAAGTGAGCTAATGCTGTTTAGTGTGTAATAATGAAATATATAATACATTAATAAATGAATATACTTTACCTATTTTAAAGCATTGTGTGGAAGAGCTGTGAATGTGTTTTGATGTTGCTGCAGCATTAGTGGTGTGGATCTGCTGTGTAAGCGTGCTGAATGTGTGCAGTGTAACACTGTGCGTGCGCGAGGCCAAACCGTTGTCGTGTACTTCCGCATTGGCGTAAAATGGCGAGTAATGTGTGTTATACGTTTGTATCGGAATATCCGTAGGTGTTTTGTGGTGTTTTGCGAGTTTCTTGTGGTGTTTTGCGAGTTTAGAGTGCTGTAGCCTCGTTTTCGTTTTGTTCGGCGGCCATTTTTTCTCTCGCTTCGATTTTTTTTTAGTCTCTAAACTGATTTATTTGAAGTAAAATCGAGGTGTAAGTTGTATTTTTGAGGTGCTGGGTGCTCCCTCTTGGTGTAGGTAAGTTTTTTATGTATGTGGTGTGTGTATGTATTGTGTTTTACATTTTGTAATGTTCGCGAGTTGCGTCCGAGTGTTGCGAGTCCGTAATGTGTGTGAACGTGTATCGTATGTTGTTTGCGAGTGTCGTAATGTGTGTGTCGTACTGTTTGGGTTGCGACGTGAAGTTTGCGAGGGTCGCAGTTGCTGGCAAGGAGCGCCTTCGGCTTCGCGAGGGTCCTCAGTTGCTTCGCGAGGGTCCTCAGTTGCTGGCATGGAGCGCCTTCGGCGCTCCATGCCAGCAACTGAGACCCTCGGGCAGTGCCCTCGCTACGCGAGGGCCGCGACTCGCGTAGCGAGCCCGCAGCGTTAGCAACAACTCGTACGCTCACAACTATATATGTGATTATCAATCAGAGAATTGGAAAGGTAGAATAAGTGTCAGGTCACTAAAGTGTAGATCATTAATAATTTAAATGGTGATTCATTCATATGATGAAACATAAATAAGTCTCTGAGTAATAGCTTGATAATAGTTTAACCATGTAGGTGTAACATACAACGATAGATGGATCGATCATTGCTAACATGTAATGAAATATAAAATAGATACCAGAAGGTGGCATAACCAGGTTCAGGTAGTGACATATTAATTGCTGATATGAGCTATTATTAAGATTGGCAAAGAATGGTGTGTCAATTGAAAAAGTATAAAAAAATATATAAATATATAATTAAGAGATTAATTGGATTTAAAGGGAAGCTATCAAAAGGTGTACAGGGCTGTGATTGTATATAAATTACTCTGGATTACATTAAATAACTGATCTATATCTGATCTGCACTCTATAATTTAGTGTGAATAGCTATAGATTGAACTTTGTAACCCATCTTCCTATAGTCCACTCATTGTCAAATTGAGATTGTAATTACCATAATATCCCTATATATGATTATAATGAGTGACACATATGATTAATATGATGAAAAATCCCAATACATTTGGCGATCAGATTACTACTTGATGTTATCTGGTGTTATTCACTAAAATGGATTGTATCATTACAATACACACTATTGTTGATTCCAATTTGCACCAGTAGCTCATATTCTTATGATTTGCTAGTTGTGGTTAGAATTGCAGCAGCCCAGAGTGTAGTCTTGAGAAATTCATAAACAATGCTCACATCAGTGCTAAAGTGATAGTGACAAACTAACAATATGTGAAATCCTGTACTTACACATGTGACCTATGTGCAAGTATAGTAAGTATAATAAGGACAAACTGACTACATGTGGATATCATAAAGTTGTTGTGAGTACAGGGAATGTTTCATGTGTACTCTAGTGTATACCTATGATTTTGAGTTATATCTACAAGGTGATAAAGTTATAATATTGAACAAAAAAGTATGTCTTATATTGTGTGATGTCTCTCGTGAAGAATGTGAAAAATAAGCCTTATCCACAAATTATAACATCATGATCCAAGATTCTCGAATAGATCCTATTTATTTGGACTTTTCTTTTCAATGACTAAATAGTGTTCCCATTAGTAAATAGTGTGTGAAAAGGTGAGTAGTTGTCCATAAAATGTAAACAAGATTACAAGTGTGTTAACAAATGGCCTTGTTTCAATTTCCCATATCCATACTATTGAAGCCAAATGTTTCCATTTATGTACCCGAATATGGATACATTTGGATGATAATTTTGATTCTGGCCCTTTTGTGTTCTCACATATTTATCCCACTGGACCCATGTAATAGTATAAAAGGTGATATAATAATATTGTTCATGACCCTAGGGTGTACCCATAAAGCCAAGTCCAACTGAAAAACTGTATACAACAAATTCCTATTGATCCTAAAATGAACATATATGCAAAATAATGGAACCTACTTGGATCTAAAACTATAGTAATTTCCCATAACTGTTTCATTGAGGCTAAATTACATACAGTAATATACACGTATATCATGAAATATTCAATAAATATATATATATATAATAATGGACATACAGTGAAGGAGAAACCTTTGTTGAGTCCTCCTGGTATTTGGGCATGCAACTTGTAAATCTACTTACATTCTTTTTTAAGAAGCTGGTCAATATCTCCTTTTTTGGGACCAAATTGACCCCATCTAGAGCACAAAATTTCAGGAGAGATGTGTCTTTATTATGGTAGAGCTTACGTTGTTGTGTTATTGGCATATCATAGGGTTAATCACAGAATAGACGTGTTCACCAATTCTGTCTGCTGGTTTTGCCCATGTATAGCTTGTTATAGATACAGTGTGCAACATGAATTACACTTGTGGTGCTGCAATGCTAGAACATTTTATTGCTGTATTTTCCCCTTGTGTCTGGGTGGATAAATTATTTTGTTGGTTTCATTTACCTACAAAGTTTGCAGTGACCACATCTAAAATAGTCATTCATTGGTCTCAACCATAATTCCCTTCTAAAATGTTCCTCTTGAAAGTGGCTTCACACAGTATGAGACAGGCAAACAGGTGTGTGTCTGTTTAAAAACAGCATTTCTTGGGATAACATAAATCTGACAGATCTATTCAAAAATCTTAGATCATGGCTTTATCATATTTTTGCATATGATTTATTTTTCTCGAGAGACAATATGCGACACACATTTTTGTTTTTCTGTTAAGGTCAGTGGTAGTGTAGAAGCTCCCCTGGACCTCCTTGGTCACACCACCCAGCCAGAATGTGTCTGTTAAAAAAGAGCATTTCTATTGAAGCTCCAAGAGGTGGCTGTTTAGAGCAAGGGCTGCAAAGTGACAGCAAAGTACAGGAGAGAGGTAGAGATCTGCCGGAGTTAGGCAAAGACTTTAAAAAACAGAAGTTTCTAACAGCACAATGGGATTGTGGTATATGCAGATGCCAGAGCTTTCAGTAGCAGCAATAGAAAGCTCATTAGTTTACAAGAGCATGAGAAAACAATGCACAAAGTCAGCTGACAAAAGAAAATAGAAGCATACAATAAAGAATCATTTGGTATAAAATATACCTATTTACCTATTTTTAAGTTTAGTTACTTAAAAGAACATATAGAAGAACTTTTATCACAAGGTGGTTCTTTAAGCTGATATGTTTGTTGGGCATACAGTAGACTATTAAAAATGTATGCAGCTCTGTTTTCACCTCAATCTTTCCCCCCTCCCTCATCATCCTCCCCTGTGTCTCTTTTCCCCCTCCCTCATCATCTTCCCCTGCGTCTCTTCCCCCCCTCCCTCATCATCCTCCCCTGTGTCTCTTTCCCCCCTTCCTCATCACCCTCCCCTGTATCTCTTTACCCCCTCCCTCATCATCCTCCCCTGTGTCTGTTTCCCCCCTCCCTCATCATCCTCCCCCCTCCCTTGTTGATAAGGGGGGGAAGAGACACAGGGATACGTGTGAGGGGTGTTAGGGTAAGGGGTGTTAGGGATAAGGGTGAGTGGGTTAGGTGTTAGGGTGAGGGTGAGGGGTGTTAGGGATAAGTCTGATAGGTGTTAGGGTAAGGGATGTTAGGGTTAGGTGTTAGGGTAAGGGCTGTTAGGGATAAGTGTAAGGGGGTATTAGGGTTAGGTGTTAGGGTGAGGCATGTTAGAAATAAGTGTGAGGGGTGTTAGGTCTTAGGGATAAGTGTGAGAATGTTAGGGTTAGGTGTTAGGTTGATGGGTGTTATGGATAAGTGTAAGGGGTGTTAGGGTAAGGGTAAGGGGTGTTAGGGATAAGTGTGAGGGGTGTTAGGGTTAGGTGTTAGGGTGAGGGGTGTTAGGGATAAGTGTGAGGGGTGTGAGGGTTAGGGTGAGGGGTGTTAGGGATAAGTGTGAGGGGTGTTAGGTCTTAGGGATAAGTGTGAGAATGTTAGGGTTAGGTGTTAGGTTGATGGGTGTTATGGATAAGTGTGAGGGGTGTTAGGGTAAGGGGTGTTAGGGATAAGGGTGAGGGGGTTAGGTCTTAGGGTGAGGGGTGTTAGGGCTAAGTGTGAAGGGTGTTAGTGAGAGGGGTGTTAGGGATAAGTGTAAGGGGTGTTAGGGTGAGGCATGTTAGGAATAAGTGTGAGGGGTGTTAGGTCTTAGGGATAAGTGTGAGAATGTTAGGGTTAGGTGTTAGGTTGATGGGTGTTATGGATAAGTGTGAGGGGTGTTAGGGTTAGGGTAAGGGGTGTTAGGGATACGTGTGATGGGTGTTAGGGTAAGGGATGTTAGGGTTAAGTGTTAGGGTAAGGGCTGTTAGTGATAAGTGTAAGGGGGTATTAGGGTTAGGTGTTAGGGTGAGGGGTGCTAGGGATAAGTGTGGGGGGTGTTAGGTCTTAGGGATAAGTGTGAGAATGTTAGAGTTAGGTGTTAGGTTGATGGGTGTTATGGGTGTGAGGGGTGTTAGGGTTAGGGTAAGGGGTGTTAGGGATACGTGTGATGGGTGTTAGGGTAAGGGATGTTAGGGTTAGGTGTTAGGGTAAGGGCTGTTAGGGATAAGTGTAAGGGGGTATTAGGGTTAGGTGTTAGGGTGAGGGGTGTTAGGGATAAGTGTGGGGGGTGTTAGGTCTTAGGGATAAGTGTGAGAATGTTAGGGTTAGGTGTTAGGTTGATGGGTGTTATGGATAAGTGTGAGGGGTGTTAGGGTTAGGGTAAGGGGTGTTAGGGATAAGTGTAATGGGTGTTAGGGTAAGGGATGTTAGGGTTAGGTGTTAGGGTAAGGGCTGTTAGGGATAAGTGTAAGGGGGTATTAGGGTTAGGTGTTAGGGTGAGGCATGTTAGGAATAAGTGTGAGGGGTGTTAGGGTGAGGGGTGTTAGGGATAAGTGTAAGGGGTGTTAGGGTTAGGTGTTAGGGTGAGGGATGTTAGGGTTAGGTGTTAGGGATAAGTGTGAGGGGTGTTAGGGTTGGGTGCTAAGGTGAGGGGAGGATGATGATAAGGGGGTGAAGAGACACAGGGGTGTCCTTGCAGCAGAGATCAAAAGAGTCCTTCAGGACTGTATTGCACACTGTGTACAGTAGCCTAGCTATGGTTTTCCCTATTGATGCAGTATCACCTACACTCAGCCTCCTCTCAGTAAGACAAGTTAGTTATGATTCCAAAATGGCTGCTGTCCATGAGGTAGAAGGGTGTGGAAGGCAGGGTATGATGCTGATTGGCTGGAATGTGTCTGCTGACTGTGAGTTGCAGGGTCAAAGTTTGCTCAATGATAAAGTATAGGGGGCGGATCGAATATCGCATATGTTCGCAGTTCGCCACGAACGCGAACATGCTATGTTCGCTGTGAACCGTCCGCCGGCGAACTATTCGAGACATCTCTAAAAAACAGGCATTTAAATTATACAAACAAGAGGGGACAGAGACTGCCTTACAGGAGTACAAGGAAATCGACAAGGCTTGCAAAAGGGCGATTAGACTGGCTAAAATAGAAAATTAAAAAATTAATTGCAAAAGAGAGTAAGACTATCCCTAAAATATTTTTTAAGTATATTAATGGGAAGAAGGCGAGGAAGGAAGCTATAGGAACATTACAATGTGACACAGGCCATCTGATAATTAGTGACCAAGAAAAGGCAGATGAGCTAAATAGGTTCTTTTCTTCGGTATACACAAGGGAGGTACCAGTGGTTGGGACATGGCAACATAATGGGGCTACACTACCTTTGCCAAATAATTGGTTAACACAGGAAGTAATCCAAAAGAGGTTGGAAAAAATAAATGTTAATAAAGCCCCGGGTCCTGATGGAATACATCCAAGGGTACTAAGGGAACTGTGTTAGCCCAGTAATAGCCAAACATTATATTTAATTTTTCAAGATTCACTCAACACAGGGTCTCTACCAGATGACTGGAGAAAAGCTGATGTGATACCTATATTTAAAAAGGGAGCAAGAGCAAATCCGGGGAATTATAGACCAGTGAGCCTCACTTCTATAGCTGGGAAGCTTTTAGAAGGGTTAATAAGGGATAATATACAAGAATATGTCTATTTGAACAGGATTATAAGTAGGAGTCAACATGGATTTATGAGGGATAGGTCATGTCAAACAAATCTAATTAGTTTCTATGAGGAGGTTAGTAGGAACCTGGATCAAGGCAACTCAGTGGATGTAGTCTTTTTGGATTTTGCAAATTTTGGGCATCTAAATGGCAGATGAGATTTAATACTTATAAATGTAAAGTTATGCATCTGGGAAGGAAAAATAGCCATGAAATTTATAATCTTAATGGAGCAAATCTATGTGTATCAGATATTGAAAGGGATTTGGGAGTGCTTGTGGACAACCACCTAGGTAACAGCGCTCAAAGCCAAGCAGCAGCTGCAAAGGCAAATAAAATATTAGCATTTATTAAGAAGGGTATAGAAGCCAGGGAAGCAAATATAATTATGCCACTATACAATCTCTAGTACGCCCTCATTTGGAATCTGTGGAATTTTCTACCAGAGGAGGTGGTGACAGCGGATTTGATAGATAACTTTAAAAGGGGACTGGATTTATTTCTAATTAAAAACGGAATTCAGGGTTATCATGGATAATTAGAGAGGCAGTATTGATCCAGGGAGAAGTCCGGTCACCGGTGTGTGGGATCAGGAGGGATTTGATTTTTTTTTTATATATATATTTTTTTTATACAACTAATTAATTAATAGTTAATCCGCATATTGCAGATCGGAGGAGATCTTGAAAGGTTGAACTTGATGGACTGAAGGTCTTTTTTCAACCTTCAATACTATGTAACTATGTAACTATGTAATTATGTAAAGCCCCCAAGGCAGAGCTGACCACCCATCACAACGAGGCACAAGAAGGTGGAGAAAAAACATCTCTGCTTAGGGGGAAAACAGTCTCTGTTCATGAAACAAACAAATTACATTTAATTTTAAATGTATTTCGGTGGAAATTTAATCAACACGTTCTTAAATGAATACATTAATACAATAAAGGGATAACACTATTTACTCCTGATATAGACCATCAATATTTTTCTGACTTCAGTAATCCTTTAAGATTTCCAATTTATTTTGTGCCCCATGTGAACATGAAAATATCTAGACATATATCAACAAACCCACACACGTAAAGGGTCAAAACAATTAGTGAAAAACAAAGAGATCCCATTCTCTGCTCTCTCATCTCAAAACAATGGCACTAATTAGTCTTCTTAATTAAGCATTATTTTCTGCATGGTTACATGCGTAACACGGGGCACAGGAACATAATGCATTAAGAAGCATCCATAATTCTAGCTTGTCATTGTGTCAGCTCTTAGCTCTGCATTAAATGCAAACACTCAGTCTATAGATCCATCCGTAAAGGAATCAATCTTAAAAGGAATTCCTTTTATTGGCAACTGGCTTTGTGTTGGGGGCTTTATGCTGGATTGAATGAGGATTTCTGTGAATAAGTTGTCAGTGCGATATGTGTGTTAAATACAGATTGTGTGACAAACAGCTACACACTGCAGACTCTGCAAACATGGACTGCTGAAGTGGTACATCGTAAACCATGTTAGAAAAGTCAAGAAGATGGGAAACTGTAAGTCTACAAACACAATAAAGCAGGGGAATGTCATAAAGCTATTTTTTTATTTGATGCATATGTGAGAAGAACATTTACATTTCTGTTGCTACCAATGCCTAATGCAAACAGCTTGGGGAATATGGTAAGGGGAATGGGGTCAATAGTAATCAGAACCAATTATCTAACAGAGCCCTGTGATCTCTCCATGTTGCCTACTCACCCCTCCATCTACTGATATTTAAAAAAACACACTCATGATCCATCTCTCAGGAAATTATATAATAAAGATAAAATTGATTTCTATAATTATAAGCAAAGTATTCAAAAACTCAGATTTTCCCAAAAAATATTTTTATGTCTAAATCTTATGCATCTGTTAATGTTCTTAATGTACACAAACACGTTCCTTTTTTTGAACTACAGTGGTTCTTGAAAAGGATATGGAGGAATAGGGAATGAGGTACATAGGACACTGAATTTATAAATGCTGCTTTCAATGATCAAATAGAGAACTGCATTTCTATGTTCATATTTCACTGTTTTATATGCCCTGGTTATTTCTTCAGATGCCTATCTCACTACAGCAAGCAGATAATCTGTATCTGCAGGTACTGAAATGACCAAAAATCACAAGCTCTCTATGATTGCTTGTGTATGCCACTTGTTGTAACAAGGAATGCTTTAATACTCAATTAGGGCTTGATTACATGGCTCCCATAATAAATCTTGCATGGGAACTTTCCTTGTAATGAAGAGTGATGTCCCGAACAGTTTGCCGGAGAACTATTCGCGGCGATTTTCGCATGTTCGCTTCCGCCGCGAACGGAGAACACATGTGCTTTTCGGTTCGCCCCCTATACTTTATCATTGAGGAAACTTTGAACATCCTTTATTTTATTATATAATTTTTTGTGTGTAATCTATACCTGCCTGCCAGCTTGTGTGTGTGACAGGCTAACACCTAACAGCTTATATTGTGCTTATTTTCACTACTCATACCTGGTGGTGTAACCTACATTGAAAACAACCATTTTTATCCTGTAATCTAATTTCAGTTGCCTGCCTGTGTCAGGCTCACAGCTTACAGTATATTGTGCTCAGTGACATAAAACAACACTTTTTTGACTGTAATAGATTGAATAGCAATTGCCTGCCTACAGGCGTGTGTGTGAGGCCTATTGCATCTACTCCGCCAACTTTTGCCAGTGCACAGTGATACTCATATCTGGTGGCACCTTAGATTGCACGCGCAGTGCCCCAAATTTAAAAGTGGGAGGACCGACCAAGCATCTTTTTCCATCTCCCGCTTCCAAAAATCCATGCCATATACACGTCCCCTGATAGTGGACGTAACAGGGATTAAACCAATAGGAATAGTACTACTTAACAGTACACACCTTATAATAACGCAGACAGAGGCAACGCGTATAATCTTCCATGCTGTGCAGTGGAAGCCCCCAGACTCTGACCTGTGTATAATCTTCCATGTTGGGCAGTGGAAGCCCCCAGACTCTGACCTGTGTATAATCTTCCATGCTGGGCAGTGGAAGCCCCCAGACTCTGACCTGTGTATAATCTTCCATGCTGTGCAGTGGAAGCCTCCAGACTCTGACCTGTGTATAATCTTCCATGCTGGGCAGCAGAAGCCCCCAGACTCTGACCTGTGTATAAACTTCCATGCTGGGCAGTGGAAGCCCCCAGACTCTGGGAGTCTGAAGAAGAGGAGTCAGAGGAGGAAGGTGGCTTTGAGGAGGTGGGAGACCAAACACAGCAGGCGTCCCAGGGGGCTTGTTGTCACCTTTCGGGGACCCTTGGTGGCTGGGTGGAGGAAGAAACCTTCAATGACATCAGTGAGGATAAGGAACGGGACATGGCTAACTTGGTTCAAATGGGGAGTTTGCGGTTGTGCAAAGGGACTGTTTGCGATTGTTTGCGGTGCATTAAACGGGGATATTGGTCTGTTACTGTGAAGCAGGTGTAACCCTTACACTATCTGATCGATACAACATCATACCTGATGTTTTAAAGCATGTTATTCCAAACAATTTAGGAATGTTTGGTGATTTATGCCCTTTATGGCTTAAAACCAGACTCTGCATCAACTATGTAATTTTCCATGGGAGTTTTGCCATGGATCCCCCTCTGGCATGCCACAGTCCAGGTGTTAGTCCCCTTAAAACAACTTTACCATCACTATTGTGGCCAGAAAGAGTCCCTGTGGGTTTTTAAATTCGCCTGCCCATTGAAGTCTATGGCGGTTCGCCGGGTTCGCCCGTTCGCGAACATTTGATGGAAGTTCGGGTCCGCTGTTCGCGAACCGAAAATTTGATGTTCGCGACAACCCTACTAATGAGTGATCTCTATCATATGAACTGTTCGGTTATGTGTTCCAGTAGAGTTCTGCAGGCAGTGCCAGTGAGCCTAAACCCTATGTGTAAAATGAACCTACCACAACACCAGCTAAACCCCTACAGTGAGCTATTACATGATAAGTAACAGCTCTCACTAAATTTATAGTGATACCCTATGTTGCTGCAATTGCGGCAAAGAAGAGGTTAAAGTATAATATAAATGAATGTGGGGGTTAAGGATACTTCCTCCTAAGTCCTGAAAACCACTATGGGGCTGTGTATCCCCTGGTATCCCCTTAACACCAGGGGGCCATAGGGTCACCCCTTCTCCCAGACCCATTAACCCCTCTAAATCCCCCTTTCCTACCCCACTCACACAAGAATCTGTCCTGTGGGGATCACAATAGACCCCTATTGTTCTATCCCCCAATGGGGATCCCTATAAACCCCATATGGCCCGTACCTATATCCACGGGGGTCTTTATGGGTCCACAAAGCACCTAAAATTAAACATTTCTATTGGGGTCCCTATGAACCCCCATGCTATATTAACCTATGGTACCTAAATTTAACTCCTTTACCATGGGGCTTTTTATGGACCACCATAGTAACCTAACCTATTACCATGGGGGTCGCTATGGAATGCAATGGTATCATACTAACCCTCCACAACTACCTACACTAAATACTAATAACAAAACACTGCAAGGAATAAAATATGTAAAATATTTACACTAAAAAAGAATATATATGTGTATATATATATATGTATATATATATATACTGTATATACACAGTTTCTCACAAATGTGAGTACACTCCTCCCATTTTTGAAAATATTTTATTATATCTTTTCATGTGACAACACTGAAGAAATGACACTCTGCTACAATGTAAAGTAGTAAGTGTAAAGCCTGTATAACAGTGTACATTTGCTGTCCCCTCAAAATAACTCAACACACAGTCATTAATGTCTAAACCATTTTCAACAAAAGAGAGTACACTTCTAAGTGGAAAGGTCCAAATTGGGCCCAAAGTGTCAATATTTTGTGTGGCCACCATTATTTTCCAGCACTGCCTTAGCCCTCATGGGCATGGAGTTCCCCAGAGCTTCACAGGTTGCCACTGGAGTCCTCTTCCACTCCTCCATGATGACATCACAGAGCTGGTGGATGTTAGAGACCTTGCACTCCCCCACCTTCCGTTTGAGGATGCCCCACAGATGCTCAATAGGGTTTAGATCTGGTAACATGCTTAGCCAATCCATCACCTTTACCTTCAGCTTATTTAGCAAGGCAGTGGTCGTCTTGGAGGTGTGTTTGGGATCGTTATCATGTTGGAATACTGCCCTGTGGCCCAGTCTCCGAAAGGAGGGGATCATGGTCTGCTTCAGTATGTCACAGTACATGTTGGCATTCATGGTTCCCTCAATGAACTGTAGCTCCCATATATTCTGGACCATCCCCCCATGTACTAATAGTTATTTTAAAAGCGACACAAAATACATACCGTATTTTTCCGTCTATAAGACGGCCCCATGTATAAGACAACACCTATGTTTTTAATCCCAAAATAAAAAAAAAGGACCCTATCAAGCCAGTATGAGGAACCCGCCTCTCCCATCACATTCCCCGGTTCTCACCATACCTTCAACCGCTCACTGCCAGTCCTGATGATCCTCTCCCTAGTCCTGGGGGTGCAGCCTGGCTCTGGAGTTAGGTCGCAGGGTGCCTCCCGGCTCCAGACTGCTCCTGCTGTCCCACTCGGAGGAGGCTGTGCGGGGGTACTCTAGGAGTGTGTGGGGACTTCTAGCTACAGCCCCAGCAGCACCCTGCACCCGCCCGTGCTTTCACTCGCCTCCTTCCCGGCACCCCTGGATGCCCAGCAGCCCCGCAAGAGCAGCTCCTCCCGCCGCAATGCCTGGGGCACCAACCTCATCAGCCAGGCCATACAGAGCAGGGCGACAGCAACAGCTCTGCCGGCAGGAAGGTTAGAAAGGGCAGAGTGCCAGGAGCGGCCTAGAGGAGAGAGCGGGGAGAGCAGCTGGCAGTGGAGGTGGCACAGGGAGACGGAGACAGGGACCGCAGGAGCCTGCACGGTGGCCCCACTGGGGGTTCATGGGAGACAGACATACCCGGAACAGGAGGGGACTGAGGGAAGGGAGCGGCCTGGAGAGGATCAGTGACATCGCCATCTATCGCTGTATTCCGTTTATAAGAGAGAAAATAAATATAGGCTTTATGTGGATTTATGTTCAGAACCCTAAGCTCCATGATCATACAGTCATACAGTTTACCTTGCTGTGCTATTTGCATAGTTAATATATTCATAGCCACTACATAGCCACTGTCTGATTTAAAGGCTCTCCACCTAATTCTAATTAATATTTATTACAACTGCACAGTCAATACACTGAAATACCCATGATTCCCATTGACCATAACTCTGTGAATTCAAGTTTAAAAAGGAAAACATTTTTGCAAGATGCTTTTTCACCCTCTATCTAATGAGACAGAGCACATGCAGTGACTTCATTGGTCATATAATGATCATTGCATAATTGATATAACCAGTCCCTCGCAGTTGTCCTTTAATTAAATAACAATTGTATGCAATTTGCTAATTGGGGTGGTCATTGCCTTGCTTGAGCTGCATAATGAGGCATTCTCAACACTTGTAGAATAATGAGATTTTTGTTAGCCCTGTTGGAAGCACTGGTTCAAATGATTACCAGTTTAATTTCAACAGCGGAATTGTTCATTATTGTTTATTAATTATCAATTTCCACTTCATTAGGGAGAGACAGAAAAATATCAGAAAGCTGCACTCATGAAATAACCTACACAAAAATAAATCTATTAGAAGCTCGCAAATGCCTCAAAATCATACATTTCGCTGTCAGTGTTTTTTTCTCTAAATGTTTATATGTATTCTAATGACTCAAGCTTGCAATTTACCTCCATAAGCCTACACTGTGATCATATGATCTGACAATATTTAAGCAAGCCCATAATTTACTTCTTATACACAGCCAATAGTAAACAAGTCCATCATCTTGGCATCAGTAAAACATGTAACTTAGACATAATCTACTAACAATTAATTAGTGCCAATAAGTAATATTTGCAGATCGGGCTCGCAGTCAAGCAATCTATAAAATGCATTAGATCACCTGTTTTAGTCTTTGTGGCTTTCATCATATGTATTTGCCCCTTGAGTCCCGGGATCGATATTACTCTATTGAAAAAAAATATTATTTAGTTGCATATTTGTGGGTTTGAGACTGTTGTGCAAGTAATTCTAATGTCTTTACATGCCTTTCCATGCTTTTAAAGAACAGTATTGTGTGTTTAATTGATGTTACAGCTCTAATAAATGTTTGAAAAATGCCTTGTGAGTCCAATTTAGTACTCGTAATATTTTTGACAGAAACTTGATAAATTTTTCAGTTGAGGGTCAGACTTTATTTGCGATCTAGCGCTACGGGTCTAATAGAACATTGATTTAGTTTAACCTTAATTAGTTAGCGCTCATAATATTCGAGCCTCGTTTTCCTGCCGATTCAGATTTTTTTATTTTTTTTGGTTGCCATTTTTTCCCTCGCTTAGCCGATTTTCGAGTGGTGAAAAGCTTCAAATATGGTGCCAATTAGTTTGCAACTTAACTCCAGGGCTTCCTGGCTCTCCCCCGTGCTGTGTGTGAGTGTGTTTTTTTTTTAACTTTTATTATTTTGTTTGTTTTTCAGTGTTTTAGAGTTACGCGTTTTAACCAACTGCGAGGCTCGCAGTGCAATGTGAGCCTTCAGCCCTCATTGCAGCCTAGATCCCATCATTGCAGGGTAAGTCCCGTGTGCTTTGCAAAGCTCGCAGTGCGATGGGCGACTTAGGCACTCACTGCATCCTAAGTCCTGCGTGCCTCAACTGCTAGCCTGGCTTCGTGAGGCTCGCAGTGCAATGAGCGTCTTAGGCACTCATTGCACCCTAAGTCCCGCGTGCCTCAACTGCTCGCCTCGCTTTGCGAGGCTTGCAGACATCCCTCGCTGTGCGAAGGACGAAAAAAACCTAAGTCATGTGTGCATCAACGGCTTGCCTTGCTTTGCGCAAGGGACACACTGCGCAAGGGACACACTGCGCAAGGGACACAAGTGCGTTACCAGCATTGCAAACGTCCCCAACACTGACAACTATATACAGTATGTGATAGAGCCTGATTCAGATTTTTTTCGGATGCCATTTTTTCCCTTGCTTAGCCGATTTTCAAATGACAAAAAGCTGAAAATATGGCTCCAATTCATTTGCAACTTAACTCCCAGGTTTCCTGGCTCTCTCCCTGTGCTGTGTGTGAGTGTGTTTTTTTTTTTTACTTTGGTTATTTTTCAGTGTTTTCGAGTTACGCGTTTTAACCAACTGCGTGCTTCAACTGCTCACCTCGCTTTGCGAGGCTCGCAGTGCAATGAGAGCCTTTGGCCCTCATTGCAGCCTAAGTCCCATCATTGCAGCCTAAGTCCTGCGTGTTTCAACTGTTGGCCTCGTTTCAAAGGGTTCGCAGTGCAATGAGCAGCTTTGGTGCTCATTGCAGCCTAAGTCTCGCATGCCTCAACTGCTCACCTCGCTTCGCAAGGCTCTCAATTCAATGAATGCCTCTGGCCCTCATTGCAACCGAAATCCCCTCATCGCAGCCTAAGTCCCATGTGGCGAGGCTACGCGAGGCTCGCAGCCATCCCTTGCTGCCCGAGGGAAGCAAAAGCCTAAGTTGTGCGTGCATCAACGGCTTGTCTCGCTTCGCTAGGCTTGCAGGTGTCCCACACTGCGCAAGGACGCAAGTGCATTACCAACATCGCACACGTCCCCAACACTGACTACTATATATATGATAGAGCTCACTCAGAAATGTATAAAGCTGTGCATTAATATCATGGGTGTGGTGTGGGTGGATCCCGGGAGAGAAAGAGGCTTTTCCGGTAAAAAGGGAAAACCTAAAAAGGGTAATGTCATAGTCTAGAATAAGCATGATGCATAGCACCTACCAGGGTCACATGTGGTCACTACACCATTGCAACCGGAATTTGATAAAAAAAGGATCAGAAATCACTCCATTTAATTGAAGAAACCAGTAATGTGCATAGCACTTACAACTTGTCTATATCTGCTCAATGAAAAAGATACAAAAACCTCTGATCTGTCTAATCCAATCCAGATCCACACATACAATGTGTTCCCAAAACAAAAATCTGAAAAGTGGTAAAAAAAAAGGCAGAGGAGGATAAAAAAAGAAAAACATGCATGTACAGTACAGTGCTAAATACTGTAATTGTAACAATATACCAACTCACCTGATTTCCATTTGCAAACATTACTAACCATTAGCTAGTTCTCAGGATATCTCACTGGCCATGATCATTAATAAGGATCATCTTACAATAAATGCTTAGCTGTGACCAGCATAAGGGGTTCAGGTGTACTTTCACCTTCTCCATCTGATAATGTTAATCAACATTGATATCACATCCATCAGCTATACAGGTGTTAGCACATGTTAGAGGATACTCAAGATATCAGTAATATAAGACAAATAGTTATTTATACGGAGAGGATACAAAGGTCAGCAGCCAGATTCACAATTACTTATATCAGATACAAGAATCTTTTCTCAGACTGCTATTGAGGTCAGGATTGCATGCTTCACTAGCTCATATATTAATGCTGGCTGTCATTAACATACCATTGTGAGACTTTGCAAGTCCACCGCCATAGCGGTATTAGTCTACATTCAAGCTAACAACAATCAAGTCCTAGATATCTGGATATTTTATAGCTTTAATGTTGTAGGAGCTACATGTTAAGGGGGAGGGGCTGTTGTTGAAGGAATGTCTACCTAGGAGGCACTGTGAAAACCTTAAACTTCATAAATTTCCTTCACAATGCTTATTGATGCAGAAGATGCCTTCATGGACCTGAATTGTGCCTAAAACAAAACAAAAAAATGAAAAGAAAAAACACCTGCAAAATAAGGCCCTAAAAAAAGATAGGGACTGCAGCATCTCTTCTCAACAGCATTCCTCAGTGAACATCATTTGGTGAAATGTTTAACAGAACCCAAAATGTCCAAAGAGAAGGGGATCTTGGTCTATGTGATGGGAAGTAGCCATCTGCGTACAAAATATTACCATCACATAGGACATGATCGTATACTCTGTAGCCAGGCTAGATCACGTTAACATTTGGACCAATAGATTGTCCCTGAGGTGTGCTGTTAAGAAGGCACAAAAAATATGTGCAGCCCCTACATCCTCCTCTGCCTTGCATCAGGGCCCCAATCCTCCTTGGGCAGCCACCGTCTCCTTGGGGGTGATGGGGGTGGCAAGGGGAGGCATCCCCCAGGAGGCAGCGGCACATGCAGCAGCGGTGCCGGTGGTCGTGGAGGAGGCATTGGGGTAAGAGAGAAGCGGCCAGGCTGCAGGTGCGCAGGGAAGGCCTTTGGGGTGGAGGAGGCGGGTCTGGGGACAAGAGTACGGCATGTCGTCTGTAGTCAGTTGATGGAATCCGCTCTGCCCCTATTCTGATCAACCCGGCAAGGTACGATTCTGTCATTAGGTGGTGCCTCCTCAGACTGTTCATGACCTCGGCATGATTTGAAGAGATGCTGGCCTGGATCTCCTGGAGGTAGTAGAGTATCTAACGCATGACGGCTAGCATCTCCCCCTCAGCAGCCTGGCTTGGTGGTGGTGGTAATGGAGGCCCAGGCTCAGTCTCTGGAGGAGGGGAACAGTGGGGTTGAATGCCACTGGTGCGGCTGATGGTCCTGCTGGCGACCCCACTGCCCAGATGATGTCCTCCTCCTCCTAGAAACCAGGGCCCTCAGGTCCTCTCGGTCCCTCCTCCCCCTGCATTGGTTCCTGCTGGGCGGGGGCTCGGCCCCCTAGGACCTGCTCCAATGGAGCTGACGCCTCTGGCTCACCACTGGACAGAGACATCCTGGAAGCTGAAAAAGAGAAAATAAAAGCATATGTGTTACTGATGAATAATACATTGGTTTGTGTTAATTCCTAACAACATCTAGGCTTGAACCTGGATGATTCTCTAAATTACAACTATGAGTAGCTATCATTTGCTAGATGTGGTCGATTGTTTGGCTCTCGATCGTGATTGTTCTTGTCTCCTAGCGCTATCTTAATTATGGCTGCAGTCTGTAATTGCATAAGCTACAGTGGGCACTCCCATACACGGACTCTCTATTGGTTGATTTCTGTTGTTGTGCCCATGAATGACAGTGATTTGTAAGCTTCATGGATTTAATGACGCATGATTGATCCATCTATCTTTTGTTAAGTCCATGGAGCTGACATGCCAGTGTCCTTGTTGGTCATCCTGTACATGTGTAGTGTGTGTGATGTACATGTTGTGGCATGTTGGTGTATGTGACGTGGAGGTTGGATCCTGTTGGGCCAGCAGGCGGGCACCTGGCTTAGAAGGTCCTTGGCCACCCTCTCCCACTTATTGCATTGCACAGTCACTTGGAGGCCACCACTTGGTGCTGAGGCTTGACTGTCCTCCTTGGCCATCATCCTCCTCACCTTGGCCCTGATGTAATCGAAACAGTGTTTGACGGACCTCACATCCCTTTCCGCTGTGCCCACTGCTGTTACTGCAGCCACTACCTCCTTCCGAGCCTGGCCCTTAGGCCCGGACCTAAGTTCCCTCCCCCCACAAGGGTATAGGGGTGCTCACAGATCGCATGGAGGAGGGCCACATTCTCCCCCTGCAAGTAGTTCAGGGCCCTGTACTTGCTTTTAGCCTCTTGCCCTCCCGACTGTGGACCAGGATCCTGCTCTCCCTCATCTGACACTGAGGCCAGTCCCTCCTCCATGCTACAACCCCCCCTTGGGATCAGGCCACTCCCCCTCTGTCCCTGTACTGGATGTGCCTATCATTATGGGCACCTGGCCACCCCCTACCTCCTCGCATCGACTCTCATCCATGCTGCTCCTCTCCTCCTCCTCTCCTCCACCACTCCTCACCTCCTTCTCTCCTCCACCACTCCTCACCTCCTCCTGCTCCACGACGCCCCAGGGCAACCTCTTTCAACTCCTCACCTCTCTTTTTCTCCTCCTCACCATCTATCAACTTCCCCCCTCCACTCTTTTCCCTCCATAATTATCCAAAAAAGAATATAAGAATAAATCAAAATAAGTATTTCTGTATATATATGATGAAAAAATGTCTTATGTGTATTTATTAACTGTGGGGGATTGGATGGGCGTGTGTGTATGGAGTGGCCTAGCTCTATGTGTATCTATGTGTTTTTTTAATATATATATATATTTGTATTATGTGTAACCTGTAAATATGTGTAATCAAAGTTTAAGTGTAAAATCATAATTAGAATAATATAAAAGAAAAAAAAACATAAAAACCTGCTCTGAAAAATCGCCTAGTTTCTCTCTCTATCACTGCTCAAATCACCAACTCCGGGATCTGCATGCTACTTCATCAGAATCTACAACACAGTCAACCATGGACGGGTGAAACACAACTCTATCTCTGTCAATCTTGGCTAGCCCGCTTTCTATTGGCTGAGAGGCCTATGTCGCGCTCCCTAATTACAAGATTGGATTGTAACTGCAGATCGTTTTTATTACAGCCCCTTTACAGCTTGGGGTGCGGGAAGGGTTTATGGTCTTGAAGCTTGGGCCCTGTGGTTGGGGCCTTGTTTAATTTAATTGCTCTGTAACTTCTTCAATTTAATAGGGCACATTCTGACTTCTGCTCCTAGCAATCCAGCCTGTAGTGGCTCCTAACTATCCAGTGGGTCGCATAGGGTGGCATGCCATACTCAGCTGCAAGGACCCAGGACCTGGTTGGGATTTAGGTGGCACATGACAGGAGGTGTTAGAGAGGATAGATAAGCCCATCAGGCACAGGGCACCATCATTCCTCTCCTGACATCCTTCTGTTTGTTTGCCCATCCATGCCTATATGGTGTCTTCAGCCCTTCAGTTATGTCTGACTCTTGGTTACCATATGGACGCATGCCAGGCACTTCTGTCTTTGTTTCTGTTTGATCTTATCCATATGCAGTGGCGGAGCTAGTAAATGGAGGGCAAAATAAATGTTTAGGCTCCTAGGTAGCTAGGATGTAGGGGGTAGCAGTGGGGTTTTAAAGGGGAAAGGGGGTGTAGATGGGGACACATGAAGGAATATGTTGGTAGGGGTAGGCAGTGGGGAGCAGATGGAGGAAGTAGTGCCATAGAGGTAGGCAGTGAGGGGTAGTGGCATGCATTGAGGATGGTAGAGGGAGTCACTTAACCTCCCTGGCGGTCTTGATGTGTCAGTACCCCGGAGTGTTAAATCGATACACTCGGGGTGCCTGACCACCTTGTTCCGCCCCCAGCCCCTGCAGCACACCATTCCCCCCTCTCATCCCCTTAACCCACACCCTTCTCCTTCCCTTCCCCCTCTCCCTTCTCCTCCCCTTTCCACTCTTCCTTCTGTGGTCGGGAATCGATGTTCACCTGATGTGCGTGTGACATCACACGGGACTCCCGGACACTGCAATGCCGCAAGGGAAGGATGAGAGCATTACACAGTAAGAGGATGGGGAAAGGAAGGAGGAAGTGTGTAATCCCGAGTATGACTCGGGGTTTCTGCTTTAGGAACTGAAAATTATCCCCAAGCTACGCTCTGGATTAACGTTAGGGCAGTTACAGAGATGTGGGACATAGAAGGGGCAAATGGAGGAGGCTAGGGGGATCCAGTGGGAGCAGAGAGATGAAGTAATGGTGCAAAGGGAGGCACTAAGGGAGTTAGAAGTAGTTAATGAGGGGAAGTCTGGGTCAGAGGGAGGCATACATATTTACACTATAAATATGAATAAACACATTATAAGTATGTATATCCCAGTCCTCACCTCCCTACTCCAAAAGAGTGACACTCACAGAGTAACCAGTATTTACCAGGCTTCACTTCCCAGGTCTGACCCAGCATGCCTCTGGAGTTCTGCTCTGCTCTGCACCTCCTATCCCTGTTTGGTGCACTTAGTTACATAAAATCCTTTGCAGCAGCAAGTAAGGGGACTGTGCATGCAGTCTCTACCAGTCACTGAGCTTTGTAGGAACAATGCTGTGAAATAAAAACAATTTGTTCCATCAGTACTGCTTTTCTTGCCACATTTTTCTCTCTCGTATCTCTCTCTGAAGTTGCAAGGACTAAATAACTTATTGGAAAAAAAAAGAGGAAAATTTCGTTCAGGCAGCACAAGGCCCCCTTTAGAGGCAAAGGCCACTTATATCTCCGCCCCTGTCCATATGGTTTTCCTGGCACAGATACTGGAGTGGGTTGCTAGTTCCTTCTCCAAACCCTAAATAGTGCTATGTTTTAAAAATAAGATCTATTTTAGGGAATATTGTATATGTTCTGTCTGTAGTTTAAGTATGCAGAATGTTATGTTAATATTATATGCTTGTCACAGCTTTAGTGGTGGGGGAGTCACCTGCTTAGCAGTGGAATGAAGGCTAAGCGTTCTGCTTTGGCAGCCCTGGAGTTCAAGGTTAAGCGATTCTATGGCAGTACGGTTCTTTTCCCAATAATAATGTTGTTTACACTACTCAATAAAAGCTGTGGCCTGTTTTACCCCAAAACAGCTTTGTTTTGTATGAGTTATTGGGTTTTTAGAGGGAATTTGTGTAAAGGATTCAGATTATAAATAAGGTCAAAGATCAAAACGTGCTTGGGCCATGACTTTTGCAGCTTCCAACTTCTTTATCGTCTTCTGTGTTTTCCTACCCCAAATGGTTGTTTAACACAGACTGTTCTGAAATGAAGTTTACCAGAATATAGGTTTCTAGATTCATGAAATAACCTAAAAGCAAAGTTGGTGGGAAAATGAATACAGAATACAGCTCATACATAAAGGGACACATATCCTGAAACAAGTCCTGAGTTTTTTTTTTTTTTTTAAGTAATGTGCATGTGCTGAGCAATTTTTCTCTTCTCTCAAATTTTCTGTTTCTATGACAAAACACAGCACTACGTACCACAAAAACACAGGAGACAAACTGGCGTGCCCACAGAGAGCCATAATGCTGAAGCACCAACTGTGCAGCATTTGCGTGGGCCGGAGATATGAAGCTGCATGCAAATGTCTGTCGCACGAGCTGCCGCCGCTAACTCTCTGAATCATAACATGCTTAAGTGCCAACCAGAAAATTCCATAGCTAACCAGGCCGCACAAACATGGGCCATTAAAATGGCAGCGGGCAAAATACACACGCACAGCAGAAACTAATCATTCATAGCCTGCGCGCGTGCATCCTGCAGCCTACTGCTTTTATCTCATGCAATTTATTAGCCAGGATGATGGCTTTCATAAAACATCTGTCAGTAGGTGCAGAGTGGCAGTGAGGATGGATTAAAATGTGTGTTTAGAAATATTGCATTGCCATTTAGTGCTATAAATTGCAAAGGACTGTCTTGGAAATAGAGAAAATGTGTAATAATTACATATATGTCATTGTGATTATTACCACATTTTATTTTACTTATGAACAAGTCTATTAAGTTATTCAGTAAGCTCTGCAAATGCTCTGTAATTTTAAAAAAGGCAGCCTTGGGCATACATTTTTTTCTGCCACTATGTTTTGCTGTTAATTATATATATTGTGCCATCAGACATGTTATTCATTCAGGGCCTAGCCTTTCCCTAGGCCTTACATCAAGTACATTTACACATTGTCTTTAGGTGCACCTATATGGTCTCCTGTACCGTGATATGTGCATATGTGCCAGTGAAAGTGCCTGTGTTAGTTTCGCTGCATGCTTTTGTGCCTTTTTGTGATCCTATGTGTCAGTGACGGACATGCCAGAGTCACACTATTGCACAGGAGACGCAGCATGCACACCAGTTAATCTGAAACTGAGTGTTTGTGCTCAGTTGTTTTGGCCAAATTAAAAATCTTATTTCCTAGTTTGACAGCTGTCTCGGTTTTGTGACAATTCTACTGACTTCCTAACTCCCTGATTTTTGCTTCCTGGCCCCCTGCTTGTTCTAGGTCCATTCTGCAGTCTCACTTATTACATACTGTCTGTCTTCCCCATCTATTTTCTTTTGCCTCTAGACCTTCTCACACCTTCATCTCTCTTCAGCCTCTGAACTCAAAAAACTTGCCCTCTCAACCACCTATGATTTGTGTTCATTTATATTGCAGTTTTAACACTATCACCTCCATTTTACACAACTGACAAACGTAATCACTAATTAACCCTCTACTCTTTGATTACTTGTCAAGCTCTTGTTTTTTCCAGTTATTACTTCACCTTTTGTTTTATTTGTCCCTTTAGACTGTAAGTTTGCAAATTTTCAATCGTATAAGGTTCTTTGAAAAAAACCTATATAAGATTTTAAACTCATACGGCCTCATTCTATTAACGGCCGTAGGAGATGGGTGGCCGCAAGGCCGGCGCCCTATTATCCCTTGCGGCCGCACGCGCAGCAGGAAAGCCTTTGATCTTACACGGCCGCAAGAGTCTCGGCCGCAAGAATGCCACGGTTGCTATTCAAATGCTACGTAAACCCTCTCGTCAAGGCCGTAATGAGCTAAAACCGAGTCGCAGCTTACTTGCACCAAAAAGGTCCCGCAAGCATCAATTAAGCACATAATAAAACCATCCTGCACTTTGATGAGACGTTAAAGTGATTGGAGGTGTTAGCATTCATAGCACAACATTCTCAAATCTGAAAAACATTTTTATTTTAATTCATGTAAAATGTTCGTGTACAAAGTCCCACGGGTTTGGAGCACCTCAGACCCGCAAAGGCTGCGGTATTAGCCTCCGTCAAGTTCGTAAATGGGTAAAATAGACCCACGGGTCGTAGAGGGCTTACTTACAAGTCGTAGCATAGAAAAGCCATCCTGTACTTTTATTAAAAGTGAAAGTGATGTTTGGTCTTAGAATTAATAGCTCAACATTCCCCTTCTCTCAAATCTGCAAATAAAGAAATGTAACTTCATGTTCAATCTTCGTGTTCTATCTATCATGCAAGCCCACACGGATTTGAATAACGAGCTACGGGCTTGATCATGGAAGTCCGTGGGACTTGGACGGATTTTAAAATCAAAGTACAATTTGGCGATGTGCAAGCTTGAGAATGTTTTGCTATTAATCCTCATGCCCCCTATTATGTTCCCCATCATTTACAGTGCTTTGCAGTGCTGGATTGAATATAAATTGGCTTCTACAATGCTTTGAGTTTGCGGGCCTCAACCTCCGAACCCATACGGGTTTTAACAAGGACGAGCCCGTGGGACTTTGGGACGGAATATAAACCGTAAATGAAATTTCGGATTTGGGCGATGTGCAAGCTTGAGAGGGTGTTGCTATTAATCCTCATGTCCCCCATTATGATGCCTAGCATTTACAGAGCTTTACAGTGCCATCTTGAATTTATATTTTCATTTACAGTTTTCTGATTTTGCGGCCGGAAAACAAGATTTACGGGCGCAGGGAAACGCTTGCATGATGTGCGGCCGGCCGTAAGGGGGGATATCCTTGCGGCGCCGTCCATTTGAATAGCAGGGTAGCAGTAGCTCTACACGCGGCCGTAAGATGGCCGCAAAGAATCGCAGCTTTGCGTCCATTTTACGGCCGTTAATAGAATGAGGCCCATAGACAGGGCCCTCTACTTTCTCCAATATGCTTAATATAGTATTTATTTTTTATTTGTATTTAACCCCTGTACAGTGCTATGGGATATGTT